>QEPC01007521.1:207764-238080 GCA_003113815.1 Sphenodon punctatus
CTTTGTAAAGTGCCGGGTACATTGCTGGTGCTATATAAATGCTTGCTAATAATAATAATAATAATAATAATAATAATTAATAATCATGCTGTAGAAGATTGAAGCTGTGCAAAGGAAGCCAATACATGCAAAGAGGTACCTGTTGAGAGATGCGGCTTCAGTTACCAATGCCATGCACAAGGCTGTACCCACTGAGAGGCTGGTCTGAATGAAGGATATATTATTATTATTATTATTATTATTATTATTATTATTATTTTATTATGAGCATTTATATAGCACCAGCAATGTACCTGGCACTTTACAAAGAATAAGATAGCACAGTCCTTGCCTGAGAGCTTACAATCTAAAGACAAGCACATACTGTGGGAAGGATGCTGCCCTCATGGGGAGACGCTGAGTGGGTCACAAACATCAGGATGCTCCAATGCCTTGTGATGTAGATAGCCAAGATCATCACACCATGACAAGAGAAACAGAGCAAGATGATGCTTGCATTCACTCATCCCCATGGAGAAGCACAGTGCTATTACCATCTGAAAGCTCGTCACTCTAGACTTCTGTTGCTCTGTTGCTCATCACTTTGGTATTAGAACCTCCAAGGTGGGTCGAATGATTGTGGAACTAATGCTGGCCTCGCTGGTGCAGTTGGCTGACCCCTGCGGAGGTAATGGAGGCCTTTTGACAGGAGGGCTTCCTGAACTGTATAGAGGGAATCAATGGGATCCTTATCATCATCTGCCCACCCCATAGCAAGAATGACTACCAGAACCACAAAGGATTTTTCTCCATGGTTCTTCAGGATGTAGTGGACCACCATATCCAGTTCATGAATGTGATAGCTGGGTGGTCCAGGAAGAACTATGGCACATGTATCTTCCATCAGTCCCACTTCTTTGGGTGCATATAGATTTGGATCTCTTTTTCATCTGACCCAGACCCAGCAGTCTCAGTGCTTACACAATGTCTAGCAGCTGTGGGGGACCAAATGAGGGCAAGTCAACTGAAGTTGAATCCCAACAAGATAGAGGTGATGCTACTAGGGAAGGTGGTGGGTGTGACTTCGCCCCCCACTGGTTCCCCAGGTTCAGAGTCTGGGCGTGTTCGTTTATGGGCAGCTTCGTCTAGATGCCCAGGTCGGAGCTGTGGTGAGGAGCGCATTCTGCCAACTACACCTGGTGCAACGGCTTCGGCCATACATCTCGGACTCCAACCTGGCCACTATCATCCACTCAAGACTGAACTATTGTAACGCGCTCTACGTGGGGCTGCACATGATAATGGTTCAGAGACTGCAGCTGGTGTAGAAAGTGGCAGTCCATCTCCTTATGGGAATGGGCCGCCAGGAGCATATTACACCAGTGCTCCATTCTCTGCACTGGCTGCCTATAGTCTTCTGAGCCCAATTCAAGGTGCTGGTTCTTACCTATAAAGCCCTATATGGCTTGGGCCGCATATATCTGTGGGATCATCTCCCTCCCCATGCTCTGAATCAGCCTCTGCAGTTGACTGGGAGCGCCCTTCTTGAAGTCCCCTGGGTATCCTGGGGGGGGGGTGACTATGGAGAGGGTGTTCTTGGTGGCTGCACCAAAACTGTGGAACTCCCTCCTGGCAGAGGTCTGGGTGGCCCCGGACCTCTTCTCTTTTTGCCATCAATGCAAGACCTGGTTGTTCCACCAGGTCTTTGGTGAGGAAGATGGGTGAAGGTGGGTTTTTATTTTTATCAGGGGTGGTAAGAGTGGGGTATTTTTTTCCTCCTTCCTCTTTTTCCCAGGGGGATGTTTCCTCCCTTTTTCCCCTCTTCCCCCTTTTTAGATGTTTTATGTCTGTTGTTTGTGTATTTTTATGTGTATTTTTATATATTGTAAGCCATGTCAAGCTGCCTTTGGCAGGAGGGGCGGGATATCAAATGTTTTAATCAATCAATCAATCAATCAATATAGGCTGGAGACTTTGACCTTCCACAGAAACATGCATCAAAGGGGTGCTGATGAGCCATATTGTTCTCAGGAACCCTGCCTACTCCCTGAATCCCTGGCTCACGAAGGCATACAGTGTTGCTCGCATCTGGAAGCAAATATACTTTTATCTGGCAGTTCAGCACAACTTGCTCTGTTGTGGAGACAGCTTTTAGGCTATTAAAGCACCACTGGAGATCAATTGTGGCCAGAATTGATTTACAGCTGGCGACTGCTCCACTTCTAACTACTGTTGCCTGTGTTCTCCATAACATCTGTGAGACCAGCAGGACTGTGTTGGAGTAAATCCTCCCCCAACCAGATAGCTCTGGCAAGCCAGTGCCCTTTTCAGAGACCTGCTGATAAATCCAGCAGAACAGCCCATAGCCAAAGAGACCTGGGACGCCTTGTGCTGGCACATCAACTGCAACGCTGACCCAACACCCACCATCTGTGACAGTTTAATGATCATTGGTGAATGATCTTCTTGTGATATCAATAAAGCCTTTAAAAACATTTCCTGTGTGTTATTGTAGTTTTCTCTGTTCCATCCAGCTCTCCCAACCCAGCACTGGGACAGTATACTTTTCCTCCTGGTGACCTTTCTCTGTGCATTCCCTATTGGCATTTGCAGATTAGCCAGCTGCAGGTTTAAACCTCTGTTTCTTATTGGTATTCACAGGCTAGCCAGGTCTGAAAATGGCAATAGGAAGCATAGAGGCACAAGCATACTGTCACCTACTCTGTGACTAGCCAGCACCTGGCCATTCCCATAGTAGTTCCTTTGTACCCAGGCTTTTCCCCACTGGATTACTATGGCTTCCCCACCCCTCAATTGCAAGTACATGGTCAACAGCCTCACTAACCCCCAATTTTAGTACACCTGACACTGCCCTTTTCCCTTCCAACCGCTAGCCACCAAAGCAGTTTATCAACCCAACCCACCCCAAGCTTCCTTCCTTTCCCAGAAGAAGCATGGGAAGCATGGATTTTAAATAATTAAAGAACTTCATTAAAAAAAATAATCTTCTTGCATTTGGTCCTTTGGGAGGCAACTTGGTATGCTTCCTTGCGTGGCGGTGCGCCTGGAAGTGCCTTGGTTCCCGGGGCCTGGTTGCCCACAGCGGCCCTGCCCACAGCCTCGGCGGAGCCGCTGGTAGCGACGCCTAACAGTTTAATAAATGACCCTACTGTTTTCTCTCTTTTTAATTAAATTTTATTAAAAATAATAATTAAAAAATCACTGTGCATGTGCAAAATGAATTCCAGGCCTGTTCTGTGCATGTGCAGCCATTTTTCAAAATGGCGCCAGATTTTGGAAAAGGCTGCACATGCGTAGAATTGTCTGGCAGCCATTTTGCACATGTGCAGTTGATTTTTATTTTTTATTTTTTATTATTCTTAATAAATTAAATGAAAAAACCAACACATGAAAATGATTGACAGCAAATAACAATTGTTTGCTTATTCATCTGTTTTAATAACATTAGTCATAAAAATTAATGGTGCTCCATTTGTTTTCATAACTAATTAAAACAATATAAAATGCACACCCCTTGATCTGGGATGACAACTTTGTCTCTGGATGTGGGAGGCAAGCATCACCCTGTTACAAGCTCCATGACTGGTTCCTCTACATCCGCCTGTATTTATTTATTTATTTATTTAACCATATTTGTATCCCGCTCTTCCTACCTCACCATAGCCCAGAGTGACTGTGCTTTGTGAGGGGTCAGAAGGATGGATATGGCTCTCCCACTCCCTGCTTCAACCACTTCCACTCCCACCATGGAAGCAGAAACTGTTGGTAGACATCTTTCCATGCCTGTTCCTGCCCTGGAGCCATCACAGGTCGATTGGACACCATGAATCTCATGTTGCAGCCCCTCCAGCTTGAGAACCAGCCCTTGTTCAAGAAGCCACCCAAGATTCTGGTCAACGGCACAGAGGACTCGGATGCCACCTCTGCAGAGGCGATGGTGGAGGTGAAGGAGAACGGTAAGTGAATGTACCTCTGTGTGTGTGTGTGTGTGTGCGTGTGTGTGTGTTGGCATTTACACAGCTACATGATAAAGGCTTCTATTCATTATAATCTACTTATGTTCTTTATTGTTTATTGTGTTGCCAGGTGGCCAGGAGAATGTGGAGGAGGAGCAGGAAAATCTCTGAGAAAAAGTTCCACAGGATAGAAACACTATGCATGGGAGTGGGTGGGAAGGCACCATGGAAGCTGCATGGGCTGGGGTTGGGGGGAAAGCACCATGGCGGGATGGCTTGTGTGGGAGTGAAAGCCAAAATAGTGCTGGGTGGGGCAAAATGGTAGCTGGGGAGAGGAATGACTGTACAGTGACTGCGGGAGCAGAACCACAAGGCACTGGGATCCCACCACAGCAAATGTCCCAGAAACCACATAGGCCAGGTACTCATTCCCACTTTCCTTCAGGCAGGCAGAGGGTTGAAAATTGGGCAGGTGGGGGCCTGAAACAGAAACACCAGAGTGGGAAGGTGGGCGGGGCTTTCTGAACTAATTACTTTTCTGAGCTATTAGTGCTGAAACTCATCAGTCAAAATCACTCCATTTTTAACATGTATCTCACATATTCAACTCACAATTACTGAGTAACTGAGGAATCAGCCTGGTACTCGGTAGTCCGTCCAGTACTCAGACCAACATACAGGGCTTTTCCTAGCCCTAGATAAGGTGACCCCACCAATCATTCCTGCAAGTCTCCCATGAACAATCTTCACAGCTGGATCCGTGGGAGGAAGTTTGGGAAAATGGTCAGCCTGGGAAGTGACATGCTGCAGGCAAACCCCAATGGCAGAACAGCTGGGCCATCGGGGATGCTGCGGCATTCGGCGCATCTTCATGCACAGCAGGGGCGGAGCCATGGGAATAAAGATGGCGACCTGCAGTAGCAGTGTCGCCAGAGATCAGCTTGCTGTGGGACTGCCCCCCCGCCCCTTCGTGACTGGAATAATCTTGAGAGAGAGTGTACGAGGTTTGGCGTATTGTGAGTGTGTGTGTGAAGTTGGAGTGTGGGGTTGAGTGTGGGATTACGAGTGATCACTGTATGTGAGAGAATGGGTTGGTGACAGTTGGGTCGTGTGGGACTCAGTGACTGTATATAAGGGTTGTTACCTTTTTCTTTCTTGTTGGGTCCTCCCCTTTTCCCCAACCTATCTGGTGGGAGTAGTCATCCTTCCCTGCCTTCCCGTGGTTCTGTCCCTCTCTTCCCCACTGGTCCTCACTGCAATTCCTTTCCTCCCTTCCACAGAGCTAGAGAGTGTCAGGGTGCAGCGTGGGAGAAGTGACAGAGTGGGGGTCTTACACAGAGCATGGCGTCTCCCCCCTATGATGACCTTGCCTCATCCCTGTTAAGGGAAATAGGGCTATATAAGATCCTGAGGGGTTGTATCCTTGCATTCACATGTAAGACCCCCAGAGTCTGGGTTGCCGTGTGGGGACTAGGCAGTATAGGCTGCGCCTGGATCCATTTCTCCTTTCTTACCCCTCCTATCCCTAACAGAAACCCCCCAAAATGAAGGGGGGGTTGTAAACTAAAACTAAAATGAATGGTATGCCTTCTGCACACCCCTATCTCTTTGTATCTGCACCTCAAGTCCTTGGCCCACTGCTGGCACTGGTTCATGTCCCAGGTGTTGCCCTGTTACGTAGGGGTGTGCATCTAACTTTCTGTTAGTTATGAAAATGAATGGAGCCCAATTCATGTTTCTAACTAATGTTAGGGAAGAAATGGATGAATAAGAAACTATTGTTGTTTGCTTTCATCCATTTTCGTGTAAAAAAAAAAAAATAAAAATAAACCTGCGCATGCGCAAAATAGCCTCTGGGGCCATTCTGCGCATGCGTTCCCTTTTCCAAAATGGTGCTGACGCTTGTACTGAAATCCAATTCTGAATTAAACTCTATTTATGATTTTTTTATCTCCTCCTCTGAGAACTGCTTTTACTAAATTAAGGTTTTCCCTATTTTATTCAACTATTTTAGTGGACAGATTCAATTATGTCCCTTGTGAGGACTGATTATGTCCCATGCAACTCTGGTGCATTAGAATTGCTTTCACAGTATCTTATTCTTTTGTCATGCCTGTTATATTCTGACCTTCGAGATCTCTGGATTTGTTTCCAAAGGATGAGTTTATCTACTGGCCTGAATCTGAATTTTTGTTAGGCAACAAATCTGAATACTTCATCTATTCAGTTGCCATGTTATGTTAATAGGATTAGAATTAAATTTGCTTAATCCCATTTAAAGTTTGTATGTATTATTTTATTTTATTTATTTATTTATTTAAAACTTGTATCCTGCCCCTCCTGCCCAAAGACAGGCATTATATTCTATTGCTCAATGTTTTGATTTTAAAATTGCGACACTTGCAAGCCTAACAATAAAAACTGACTTTTTAATTTTTTTAAAAATCACTGCGCATATGCAAAATGGCCGCCGGACAATTCTACACATATACACCCTTTTCCAAAGTGACACCGCCAGCATCAGTACCATATTTGAAAAGTGTTACGCATGTGCATAATAGCATGTCGACCATTTTACATACGTGCAATGATTTTATAAATTAATTTTTCATTAAAAAAACGGGGGGACCCACAAAAATAGTAGAGTAATTTAAACTCCAACCCCGACTGGTTTTTTAAAAAAACAAAAAGGAAAACTAAACAGGAGGTAGTTTCTTCACATCTCTACTGTTATGCCATTTGGACCAAGACCTCTTGGAACACTGCCTCTTTCCTGTAGCACTTTACCAGGACATACTGGACCTTCTGCTCCTCCCAAATGGAGTAATGAAGGTCTTGGTCTCTTCTTCAGTCCAGGCAGGCAGACTGGTAGGCTGAGAGGACTGAGATTGTGCAGTGGTGGTAGTAGTGATGGTTGTTGCCTGGCTGTTGGTTTGAGTCATGGCCCCAGTGATGGTAATCCTCTGCAAGTTGTTCTGGAGAATTCAAAGGCTGAGAGAGAGAGAACAAGCATTGGGCACATTCTTCCAATCAGGAAGAGCTGGAAGAACACATGTTTGAAAAAAGCATAGTGGACATTTAAGGCAGCCTTTGCATATGCACCAGCGAGAAGGAGAGTGAGAGTAAAGAGAATGGCTGGAAGTGGTTGCTCCTGGAAACACTCCAGGCTTTTCATCTGCGACTTTATGGTGCTGGTGGACCTTTACATGCAGAGACTGTACGTTGCCCACATGGCAGGCTCCACAGGCTCTGGGACCCCACCATGTGACAGCTGCAGATCTGGAGGATGCTGGCCATGTGGCTGGTGGGGGTGAAAACCTAATGACTAGTCAGGTGGACACCCACCTGGTGTGGGCTACCATCTCATTTGCTAATACCGAGAGTTATGCTCAAAGGATTTCAAATGAAGGGAACTCTATATCTGTATGAATTCGTGTTTCTAAAGACTCTCTATGGCCCCAGTCCTCCCAGCTAGTAATTTTGTGGCTACTGTACCTATTTATTCTCATGTCTTAAGAACTGTAGATCAGCAGAAGGGTTTCATTTGTGATATAGTCGATGGGTGTCACCAGGTTGCCCTTCAGTTCCTATTGGGGTTGCTAGAGAGTCTGTGGAGAACTAGCTCAAAAGACCTGGCACATGCCATGTCTATTCCCTTGTTCCAAGGGCCCTCATATATGCCCCAATATGGGCCTATATCTTACTTCGGCTAAGGGTCTGATCCTGGGGTAAGTAGCCTAGGTCCAGTTAGCCCATTTTCAAAACAGTCTATAACAGTCTGGATAGGTCTGGTTGCCTGAATAAGTTAGAGTAAGTCTGATTTCCAACCAACCCTACAGCCAGCAAAGGTTTTCAGAGTTTCTCAACCTCTATGGGGTCCAAGGCACTTATGAAACAGTTCGGTAGAAGCCCCTTCCAGGCATATAAATGGGATGTCCCCACCGGAAAGTTTCCTTGGAGACAGGTTCCTCTTTCATGATCTGGTTCTGCGTGCATGGCTTCTCCACCTGGCTTTGTTCCTTCATTCTGAGGAGAGCTCTTCCCCAAGCTCGAGCCTTCCTGTTCAAACTTGGGGCCACCTCAATACCTGACATTCAGTGCATGTTTTGGCTCCAGGAAAGAATCTGGAAGTTAAAACATGCATGGGGTTCACTAGGAGCAAATCACACACACCCCATCCCCTAACCCAATGCAGCTTTGCCAGCAATCATCCAGGAGATTCCAGAGCAGCAGAAATCCAGTCTGCAATCTCCCGGATAATCACTGGCAAAGCCACACGGGGGTGGGTTTGCTCCCAACAAACCCCACACATGTTTTGGTTTCCAGATTCTTTCCCTGAGTCAAAAAATGCACAGAACATCAGGTGTAGATGTAGACTGCGGATTTCTCTCTTATTGTCCATGAATCCTGAGGGTTTCCATGCCTGATTGGCTTATGGTGCTATCCTTCACCATGCTCAGCACCTGTAACTTTTTGCGCCAGGTTGTGGCATGATTCTTTTTTAGTATGTGCATGTACACATTTCCTGTAGGCACTACTATGACCCTACTACACTAAGTGTACAAAGTAGGATTTTTTTTTAAAATAAACGTTTCAAATATTTATTTTAAACTTATCTGATATTGCAAATTGCTAGTTGGAAATACACATAGGGTCAATAATGGCACACAAATGTATTGTAAAGTGAAATGAAAATAATTTCATCTTTCAAGACCTGAATGCCCATCCTCAAAACTCTTTGTCTCCTTGAAACATTCACTAATTCATAATGGTCCTTTTCATACCGACACTCTAACGCTAATAAAATGGGTGTTACATTTTATTATACATGTTGCAGGGCTGCAATTGTGCTCTATGGGTGCCCTGCAACATGTATAATAAAATGCAAAACCCATTTTATCAGTGTTAGAGTGTCAGTGTGAAAAGGGTCAATGCTGTTTAATGAATGCCACTTCCTACTGTGCTTTATATGTTAGTGATGTAGCAGGGACGAGATCCTGAAAAAGAGACGTTATGTTTTAACTGAAATGCCTTTCAGTTCACACCTCTATTTTGATGGTATTATACCTACACTGGTTTCAAGAAATGTTAGTCATAATTTGACAATTTCATTGAGAGAATTTTCCATTGTTGTAAGATTGGGGTGAACAATAGGAACAAACAGAAGGGATGCACCAGCATTAATTATTCTTTCAAGGGACAGAAGTCTGAGCTTTTTATTTTGTGCCCATGTGAATGAAAGAAACCATTTCCTATCATGCTGGTAAATGGCAATAAGGCACAGTTTCCCCAATTAGTGTGAATAAAGCTGCTCCATCCTGTCCGGCAGGTGCATCCTTTAGAATCAGTTCCACTGCCCAGAGAGGTGCAAGACACGGAGAGAAAAGCCAATAGAAAATATAGGGTCGATAAAGATAAATGATGTCTGCCAGGTGACGCCATTCTGCTTTTGAACGTTAATTGTCCATAGAGAGTTCCCAAACTAGACTACTCTTTCTCTCTTGCACTCTTTCTTTTCCTAGCATGGAAGAACACTGCAAGCTTTATCCTCCGAGCTAATGAATGAATCTGAAGGATGCCCTGCCAAGCCATGCAAAATTAATTAGGTCGAGGACTTGGGTGGCTTGGCTGCAGGGTGCCTGTTATACTAACATTTCTAAACAAGCTCTGTCTACAGCACAGCAGCCCTGCTGCGCCATCCCAAAGCTCAACATTACAGGACATGTTCATCAAGTCACTGAGTATAATGGTATTTCCTCTTTTATAACTGTCATAGCTTTTTAAATTTATTTTTGCATTATTATTTTTTTATTATTGTTTTGCCTGAAAGAAAAAGGAGGAATCCAAACGAGCTCAGCTAGCTGACTTTTTTTTTTTCCATTTGGCAACAGCTCCCTCTATTGCTCTCATCTTATCTCTGATTTCCTGATGGGGAAAATATATCTGTGCAGGTCACAGCTTTTGGTTTGGTTTTATTATTTTGGCCATTTGTCTGTGAATTGAATACATAAATACCTAAGCTCAACATGCCAAGGATCATTCCTCAGGATTTTATATTCCTCTGATGGATGGATGCTATCAAGACTCATGAACAATTGTCACTTGGGTAAAGAAGGCCATAAATATCACTGAAACCAGCAGCCTGAGAGCGGTTCTCCCATGGGCCCTTTGGCTGTTTCAAGGGTTTATGGGGGATTGGATGGCAGAGGCAGGAAAAAGAACTTTAAAGAAATGGGCAGGATATTTTTTTCATCCCCATCAGTTATTTATTAACTTTCGGCCAGACACAAGCCAGCTAGCTCGGCATTGTATAAATAATATCTATACAGACTACATTTCTCTAGAGCAGAAAGATTCACAAATATACGTGCATGCCATATCAGGCTCTTTGATAACACTCTCAGTGGCAAAGTATTCCTCAAAGGAAATGTAGTGTCCTGCATGGATTTGCAATGGTATTGTCAAGAAAATATTGGGGCAAATCACAAATAAAACAAGAGAGGGAATGGAGACAAAACACCCCAGAACAATGGTAAAAAATAGCTTAAAGGGAGAAACAAAGGAGAGAAAAGAGGGTTGTTGACAAAAGAGGGGAAACATTATGATCATGCAATCTGACCTCCTGTGTAATATAGACCCAAGAATGTTTTCCCTGTCAACCCTGCTTTCTATTGTTTGCAATGATACTTAGTTAATTTAGTTAATTAATTCAGTAGACTAACAATAAGTAGTTTCATATATTAGTGGTTGCATAGTTGAGGTTTTGGAGGGCATGCGTGTATGGAGGGAATGATGCAGGTTCTATTAAAATTCTGCCTGAATACCTAAGAAAGAAATTAGGTTAATAGGAAAATTATTTTTAACGAAACAAAAGATGATAAGATTAGACAAAAAATAGAAGCATTAAGTGCCTATCATTGCAGAGAGACATGACTGGATGACAGTTATGCTGACTTTTTAGAGGGGTATAACTGGGTTACAAGTGAAGAGGATTTTAAAAAAAGTTGGCTTCAAGAATGTGAGACTATCCCAATTGCTACGCTGGATGCTGCAGAGGTGACACGTGGGTCAGGGGACGTGGGGTCACGGGATGTGGGGTCCTACCTGACAAGTCAGGAAGTCATCAGAATTGGGTCACTGCAAGCAGCAACTCAGTACATGGCCAGTGTCAGTGAGAGGGGACTCTAGAGAAGAGTGAGTGAGGAATCCCACGGAGACAGCAATGGGAGGAGTTAGTAGCATGGGACCCAGAAGACTGTGGGATGGTGAGGGAGTGGAGAGAGAGGCAGCCCCAGTCTGCCCTGCACCTGCCTCCTGGATCCCCAGCAGTAGCTGCCCGAGAAAAGTAAAACACTTTGTCTGGCCCTTGAGGGGACAGGTGGGGGCAAAAAGAGGGTATAGTAACCCAGTCTTGTCTCCCCCTCTCTTTTGGTCCCCAGGTGCTCATTTGCATGCAGGAACCAGCTTGTTGCTAGATGACTCTGGAGTCCATTCAACTCAGCAGAGGATGGGACAAGCTTAGCCTACCAAAGATTAATTAATGTTCTGAGTCTTCTGCCCATGTATGTGCAAAACATTTAAACAGTCTTTCACTTTCACATCATCGTGACATCTTAAAAATTAACTTTTATGCCACGAGGATGAGGTGCAGCCATGGAGAATGGCCACAGGAGCTCTACATCTTATCTTCACCCTGCGCCCCACTAATTCAAAGACCGGCCCTGCCTTCACCTTAATCATTCGGATGTGACTTCCACATTTTCATTCAGTGTGGCATTCATAAATGTCACATCTGTCCATTAGGTCTTGCAACTTCATTGTACCTTTTTCTTATTTTTCTGAAAAACGGTTCAAGAACAATCTCACTTAACCTGAGTTAATTTAATAATGCACCTGTTACAGTTAAAAATATCATTTTAAACTCTGTTTCCTCCACAATCAACAGTTACGGATTGCCTATAGAATGCTCTCTTGGTCAAGATCAAGAATAGTCTTGGACTTCTCCTCACTGTCTTTTGTCCATCTATTTGTTCTCTGTTTTATTCTTTCCTCTTTTTCTATTTGTCTTTTGTAATCATTTAGTTCCCTAGGTTTGCCCAGACTAAACTGTGCATCATTTCTCATCCTGAATATCATACTCCAAGTGATCAGCTCTTAAAAAGAGTTTGTCATCAACTTTAACAGGAGTTTGTAAGTATGAATTAATGCCTTTAATCATCTGTAATAGCTTTTTAATTGTTAAGTCTTTGATATTCCTTAGATTGATAAATTGGTGAAAACTTTGTTTAAGGACATTTTGCTTCAATCTATTAAGCTTCAGTCTAGGATCTTCAATTCAAAATTAAATTATCTGTCTAAGGGTGAATCTTCTAGACCCAAAATTAAAGACTGGTCATGACCAATTAAGGAAGAGTCTCTTTTTGCTACTGCTGTGAAATTCCTCCCAAGATAGTGGCATTAATTGACATGGTGTGATGGGACAGCCTTACAATTGGCCCAGAGCCCCTACATGAAGGAGGCTAGACACCAATGATACTTTACAAACAAACCAGAAACTGCATCACTATTTATTAAAGGACTGATTAACTATTTATACAGGTTAGCATTAGATTCTCTTAAGGGGTTCCCTCTCTTTGGGTGGTAATGGGTCAAAAGATAAACCCAGTCTTATAGTTTGTGCGATGACAAGCTGTTCAAGAAGTCCAGATGTCCACAAAGCCAGCTGTTGTGTCCCCTGGATGCCTTCAAGCCAAGTTAGCTCCACGAATCTCCTCTGTTGAGAGAGTTTCTCAGCCCTCCAGCTGCAAGCCACACTGTTCTCCACTGCTCGAACTATTCCTTCCACCTCGGTGCTACAGCTTTTCAGTTGGACCTTAAAACAGCTTCAGAGATCAGTTTCCCACAGCTACCCTCAGCGCATGGTGACTGCCCTTCTGCCTCTGAGTCAATGCCCTTTAAACTTCCCCAAAGATTCTGTTGCAGGTGTTGAAGCTGTGACGTGAGTCAGCCTATTGGACAACCCAGTTTCCAAGTTCCTGTTTTAAAACTAACTGGGCTCTCTGAGACTGTTATCCCTACAGGCTATACCCTTCACAATGTGGCCTAAACCATTCCATGTGCCACACATGGTAACAGTGGATTTCCTGTAGTTTACTGTAGCAAGTTTGCCTTCTCCAGGGTAGGCCTTAATCCTGTGGGTCTCAACTTTAGCATGTGATGGGACGTTAGGGCTTCAGCAGCATTTATCAGGTTTCTGGGGAGATATTCTGAATGTTTTTCTGTATAGGACCCAGTGTGTATAGCTAAATCACAGCATTCGTGCTCCACTGTTGTCTGCAACTCCCTGCTCCCTATCAGTCTGTCCCAACTCTCCCTGCTATTGGCCATTAAGATAAACTGAGGCCACCCAGGCCCTAGGCTGTCTTAATGGACTTTGTCTTAGTTCGCTGCACCTGAGTTTCAGATGTTGATTCACAGCTGCTCCTCAGAATCTCACCAGCCCCTAGGACTCCAGGGCAGTGGCTCCACCAGCCAATATCAAAGCAGGAGAGTCAGGCCAGGAGATGCTGAGGGGCAGTCACATATGTCTTGTGGCTCTCAACCACATGAAGATTTCGGTATCAGGATCTTGGGGTTGAAAACTTTGCCAAACCCTGCCTGGTGTAGCTTCTTATGCCAGCTGTGTGTCGATCCACACACACTCTCCCCAGCCAGGTCAGGCCAGGGGAGCATTACTTCGTTCCCCAACCTGACCCAGCCAGGGGTTGCGGGGGCGGCCATCCCACCCCTGGACTGCAGCCATGGCTGCAGCTGCATATATGTCAACAACCATAATCTTCAGTGGGTGGAAGATGACACACTTGCTGTGTTTTGGAGTTCAGTGATGTTAAGCCTGCCAAAAGTTATATGTCAGCTTGTATTGGGTTAAACAGCAGTTTCTGAAATAACCAGAAACGGTGCTTAACCTGAGAATTTTCTCCATCTAATTAGACCAAATTTTCTTAATTAGAAACATATTCAAATTTTCACAAATTATTTTATGTCTGATCTTAAAATCCATCCAAATCATAGGGAAAACATGCATTCAGGGAGCAATTGATTTGAACTGCACAATTTCTGTTGCAGTATAAAAACTGATTATTCAGCTTTCAGCAGAGTCATTTTAAAGTACCATCAAGTTTTTGATTAGTTGTTCCTACTACCTTCTGTAGTTGTGGAGATGGAAGAACTATTGGAACAAAAAAAAATGTATTTTAAGAAAAATGAACTATTTCCTGCAAAACTAGGCAGAGTGCTTCCTTGTATTTCAATGCCAATCAATATTGGGATAACCTATAACAAAACAACAGTAAACCAATATTTTTGTTTTAGGAAGTCGCTGCTGCAAGATAAATGTATAGGAATACCCTTGTCTCTATGCAAATACTAAGACTTCTAGCATTACAATTATGAATTACTGAAACATAATTGTTAGTTGTTTCAAGTATGATTGAAACATGATGGTACCTGTTCCACTACTGATGTCAGAAATAGACCTCCCGCAGATGTAGATAAGCCTGCTACTAGTTGTTTGTTTAAAGGCCACAGAAACAAGCTACTGTCCACTTTTAAGATGTGAAATTGGGTTAAAAAGCAGATGGAGTGTGCCAAGGTAGGAAGTGTGAAAAAGGCTTCACAATTATGCTTTTCCCTGACCTCTTTGCTTCCTTCTTCCTCTTCTCAGCTTCTGTAAAGGAGGAAAGCTCCATCCAACAAGACAGGATGGGGTCATGGGGAAAAGAAACAAACGATTGTAATATCTGCTCAGTACAGCATATTTCCTTGTAAATCCAGTTAGAATTATTCTAAACTGTGGGAAGCTGTCACGCACCTCTGTGTCTCCAATACATGATAGAAATCTTTATACTAGTGCTGAAAAGAATATCCAAAGAGACTTCTGAATTTGACAAATTTGGAGTACTCTAATTCATTCTAATAAGATGGATGCAAAGTGGTATTTGCCTCCCACTTCATGTGTGGTTTGTATCTTCATTTCAGTGACTTCAGTATTTTGGTATTTTATACTTTGCTCATTTTGACAAAACTGAGTAAAAATTGAAGGAATTTATACTTTTTTTTTTTCCAAATGTGAATGTGGTTGCCGCATTTGGACCAATCACATTCCAATCACCATCAAAGTGAACAAAGTGCTGAATACCAGCGTGATCAAAATACTGAACTGGCGAAAATGAAGAAATGAATACACAATTGTGAATGAGACTAAAGACAAATTTGGATATTCATTCTTGTGACCAAATATGCAAATCATCTTCTTAAGTATATAAAAGTGGAGATTCTAGGAGTGTGCAAACTGTGGCTCAGGAATCACATATGACTCTTGGACAGTTAAAGTGTAGCTCTCAACTAGGGCTGGTCCTGGGCCTTATGCTTCCTTACGGTATGTGTATTGCTTCATTGCACCTGAATTTCAGCAGCTGAATCACATTTTCTCTTGGGAATCCCAGCATCTAGGACTGCAAAGTACCAGCTCCGACAACTACTCACACAACAAGTGAGATCTGTATGCATGTGCATGCAATAGGCTCTCGCCCATAGGAATATTTTGGTAGGTGTTCCTTGTACTTCGGAACTTTGCCCACCCTTGGCATATTCATTTCAGAATTCAGTCCTGATTTCTGCACTTTGGAATGGAATGGAATGGTTGTGATACAGAGACAGCAATGTCACATTGCTGGAGTGGGGGCAAGTGGTTTTGCTGTGTTGAGGACCAGCTATCTGAAGAGTACTCACTTTGGCTTTTATTAGCTACTCTCCCTCCAGGCTCTGTGTGAGGAATGTGCATCAGCAGCACAGAAACCATATTTCCTAAAACAGTATAGAAAGGTCAGTATAAACCTGGGGAAAAAAGAAGAGGAAAGTTGTGCAGAAATGTATTTTAGTGTTGAACAAAACAACAATGCCTCCTACATTTATAATATTCATTCTGCTCCATGCAGGCCTTCACAGGTGACATTGCCGTATTCACCTTGAGACAGCCCAGAAATGTTTATAGTTCTAAGTAGGATTCAGATAGGCTGCTGAGAGGCACCATGATGTAACCAAAATTCTCTCATACTTAAGCACTCTTTGCAAAATGATAAATGCCTGATTAAGGATCCTCTGTGGCCTGAAAGCTTGCTTATTTTCACCAACAGCAGTTGGTTCAATAAAAGAGATCATTCAAATCGCTTTGCTTCCCTCTCTCTCACTTGGGATCAACATGGCAACCACACAATCTCTCTGGATGTTAATTACATGGAGACTTCAGTTCTTTGCATCTAACATCTGTGTATCTTCAAAGTGCTGTACAAGTAGGACTGTGCATTTGGGTTTCAATAAAACCTCAAATAAACCAGAAAATCCCTTTCCTGCTTCCATATTCAAAACACTGACTAGGTCTGTATATAAGGGTTTTAAGTGACTTCAACATTTCCCAAAAAACATAATATCCAAGATCTCAAACCAGACCCACAGACTGGTAGCACGTATCCAACTTGGAGCGGGGCTGCTCTCTGACTCTCAACTTAGCTGTTTGCTTGGGGACACTGTAGTGAGCCCTTCCCACCTGCAGGGGCTGCCACTGTCTCAGTACTGCAGTCTCCAGCACTGCAGCCAAGTCCGGCGCAGCAGAGCCCAGTCAGGGAGAAATGGTGAGCCCTTGGCAACCTCACATTTCCTCCTCCCTAAGCCAAAGACACCTCCCGCAAGCCAGTGACCCCCTGAACCAGCCCCATTCTCACCTAGGGATCCCACTTTCCACGAGCCAATGACTCTCCTCTGAGTCAAAAAAACACTCCACCCCAAACCAGAACCATACCTCATTCCCCCTCCTCAAGCCAGCAATGCCCCTCCCAGAGCCAGCCATATGTTCCATCCCCCCTACTAAGCCAGCAACCTCCCCTGAGCCTAGGCTCCCAGGCATGTCCACAGCAAGCTCAGGCTGTGATCCCCAAGACCCAGGGATCACAAGCCAGGCTACGGTCCTCCCTACAAAGGCAGAGCAGACTATGATGGGCTACTGGCATGTGTTGCCCCATGCTCCATTCCTCCCAAGTCAGTGACACCCTCTAAGCCAGCTCCATGCCCCATTCCCAAGCCAGCAACTCCCCATGCAGCCATTCTCCCCTCTCCCAAGCCAGCTGCATGTGTCTCTCTCCCTCAAGCCAGCAATTCCCCTGAGGCAGAACCACACCCTGCTCCACCCTCCTTAAGCTAACAACCTCTCCACCAAACTAGCCATATTCTCCACCTTCCTCCAAACCAGTGATCCCCTTTTTACATTGATAGAAGACTTATCAACAGTTGTCCCCCCCCCCCCTTTCCTTAATGACTTGTCAAACTGGCAGAGCCTCACTGCACTTGCCGACCCACCCCCCAGAAATGAGACACGGAGGCATATGATTGGGATTAAATGGCCGCACTCTTTAATGTAAAACAGAGCAAGAAACGTTGGTGAGATTGGTACTAAGCAATCATGGGTCCATAATTTTCTATTAATTATATCTATTTATAACAACAGGTAGCAGACTTGGATATGCCCTCCAATGTCTGCCCCAAAACTTTTATAAATTCCCCTTCGAATAGCTTGATGGCGAAAGGCCGAAGGGAGACTAACACCCAAGCGGGTTCGAGTAAGGAGAATGGTGCCATTTGGTTGAGGGCCATGCTTGCCCTTGCCCCCATTTGACACCCCTCCCAGAGGGACGATTCTGGTGTCAGCCATGCCCTGCTTGTCACCAGGTATTTCCCCCCCATCAATGACTCTTTCTTCTATGCTACAACTACCTAACAAACCCTATTAACCATACTGGACCCCCGCCACCAGAGTGGGACAACCCTACCGCCTGTCCCGTTCCTCCCACCAACTCTTGCTCACACCAGGCCGGCCAATTCCTCTGCCAATCTGTCTAGGTATAAGAAATTCCCACTTGTTGACAAGTGGACACCATCCCGTAAGAACAACTCGGGCTGTTTGCACGTCAGTTGACTGTTCAATGCATCTCCCACCTAAGCTGCTCCACCATTTGTAAATTTCCCTGTTAATGTTTTTTCTGGCCTTATCCATTTTCTTGGGGTGGATTAATTCTCCCCACCTAATACGTGGAGCTAACTTTGTCCACAGTATCCTTACCCCAG
This sequence comes from Sphenodon punctatus, assembly GCA_003113815.1. Classification (NCBI taxonomy): domain Eukaryota; kingdom Metazoa; phylum Chordata; class Lepidosauria; order Sphenodontia; family Sphenodontidae; genus Sphenodon; species Sphenodon punctatus. The sequence goes on from QEPC01007521.1 coordinate 225,896, forward strand.
GGAAAAACCCCTTTATTACTGGCAACTCACTTTTTTTTTTTTTATAATATTTTTATTCTGTTTTTTGAGTAACAATTATTAACAACTTAGACACTTTCTTCTCCTTTTGGTTGAGGACCTTGGTTACAGAATCGGTCCCAGCCTAGTATTGTTTTAGTGCATCTTGTCACATTCCATATTCATATATCATTAAACAATTAACATTCCCTATATCTTTGTTATACAAATTAACATTTTAGGTTAATTCATGTTAATTTCTTGTTCCAAGAGGCTCCATATGTTATTCCAGACGGAGTAAAAACTGTTGAGGTTTTGACGAAGTTCTACCTGCACCCGCTCCATGGTGATGGTATGCCAAACTCTGTGGATCCATTTTTTGTAGGACGACTTTTTTCTTGCTTTCCAATTGCACACTATTGTGTGTATGGCTGCCAATCGAAGCTGTTGGCAGGCTTGTGTCCTTTCCTGAATTATTTGCAAGTCAGGAAAGATGCCCAACAGTGCAGTGTCCGGTGTCTTTGCTATTTCACAGTTCGCCACTTTGTTCATTTGGGACCACACTTTATCCCAGAATTCCTTCACATATGAGCATTCCCACCAACAATGGAGCCATTTCCCTTCCTCTCCGCACCCCTGCCAGCACTCTTTAGGGTAATCTTTGTTCATTTTATTCAATTTGTATGGGGTGAGGTACATTCTGTAGATTACTTTTACCTGTGGTTCCAGTACTGACAACGAGTTTGATAGTTTTCTCATGTTGTGCCATACCTCATGTCTTTCTTTTTTTTCTACTTGTTTGTGGAGGTCCTTTTCCCATGCCTCGAAATATCCTGCATCTGGTAAGTGCATGATTACTTGCAACACTCTATATATTTTTGATATTTCATGTTTTCGCCCCTGATCCCCGTACATCACCATCTCAAAGTCTGTTACCTTTCTATTCACTTGTGCTTTTGTCGTTTTGTGGCCGAATCTACTCACAATTTTGGCATATGCCCAAAAGTCGGGGGGCCCTTCTAATTTTTCTTTAATTGTTTCTATATTCATTATAGCTTCCCCCACAAAGAGCTGGGCAGCCCATTTTAGCCCTTTCTTTTCCCACTTCTCCACCTCTTTTCGATTTATTCCTGCCCTCTTGCTCCATTCTCAATCAAACAAAGGCTAGTAACTTTCCCCAGATCGTTTTCACCTAGGTATATAACAAGTATCTTCGGATGTGGCTGGTGTTGCTTCTGGGCTAAAGTTGATACCAGTTGTTCCCATTTCATTCCTCTGAGACCTATCCATTCTATTTTTGCCTGTGATGCCAGACCCAGTTGTGTCCCCCGATGGGTATGTTTTGCAGCTTCTCCAGCCCTGCAAACCAAACTGTGACCGACTATCCACACCATGGTTTTGGTTGCCTGGTAAGTTCCGGGGCCTGAAGGGAATGCAAATCTCATGTCAATACAGTTTTGCAGGTCGTATATATCCTTGTAAAGCCCGCGAACGCCACCTGCCTATGGCCCTGATGTCTCTCTCGGCCATACCTGCGGCCGCTGCTGTGGTTGCAGTCCCTATTCTGAATGAATGAGTACCATAATTCCCTTTGGGCAAACCTACTACTTTCAGAGCCTTTTTGAAAACCCCATTGAGTTGGTAGCGCATCACTGGTGCCATGTTCTCATGAATAAACAAATTGTCTTTGCTCCGGGATCGTAGGGTCAAGTATGTTCTAATTGCCTGCACTAGGCATAGGTCTCGTGCGTCAATCTGATTCAAGTTAACTATTTGGCCCCTTCCCTTTTGATCTGTTTTTGAGTGCCACAATGTTATCTGTAGGGCCAGGAGGTAGAGCCTAAGATCTTGTAACATTCCAGCCCTCCCTGACCAGTCGTGCCTTCCGTCCGACACCATTTCACTTACTCTGAAGGCACCAAAAAACATCACTTTGAAAATTGTGTCAAACAAAATCTTTTCATAGGTGTTAAAGAAAATCCTGGGCAGTGCCCTACCCAGGGCTCTTAATGTGGGAATGGATATAGGGGCCCTAGTATCTGGCTGGTGTTCCTTTTCTCGGGCCCAGCTCTCTACCATCCGCCTTGTGAAAAAAACATTATCCGGGGGAGGGTGGCCTTTGAGCTTGCTCACGAAGGATAGGGCTGCCACCTTACCTGCAATTGTTCTCCCTGCTAAACCCCTGCTGTGCAAGTGCAACATAAATTGAAGCATTTCGTCCTCTACTATGGGAAAGCCAAGTGCCCAGTCCCAGCCATGCCTAAATTTCTGAAATTCCCCAAATGCCCACCGGTACGCCAAGTGGCTCTGGGTTGAGTGCAGCTGTCGGTGCCAGTTCCCAGAATCGCGCCATCTGCAACCGAGAAAATGCATTGGCTATGCTGTTATCCACCCCAGGGACATCGCATGCCATGAACAGTATGTTATGTTCCAGGCATTTTAGTATCATTGACCTCACCAACCTCATAACCCTACTTGACCATGATGACATTCAATTGAGAATGTGTACCAACGCCATGTTGTCACACCAGCACCGCTCTGTTTGTGAACTCACCAGTCCACTGTATTGCCAGTACTATGGGGAAAAGCTCAAGAAATGTTAAGTCTCGTGTCACGCCTTCTGCCTCCCAGTTTTCTGGCCATGGGGCTGCACATCAACGACCTTGAAAATAAACCCCCAAACCAGTACCCCCTGCAGAATCAGAGTGTACCTGGAGCTGAGCCACCAATCGCAAGTGCTCGCGCCAAAAGTGGACCCCATTAAATTCTTCCAGAAATGTTGCCCATATTCCTACATCCTTTTTCATCTCCTGGGTGACTCGTACATGATGCTTCTGCAGTCGGCTACCCCGTAATGGTGGGTACAACCTAGTTAAAAAAGTTCATCCTGGGGCAACTCTGCATGCAAAATTTAAGCTGCCAAGAAGTGACTGCAATACCCGTACTGTAACTTTCTTAGACCCCAAACAAACTTGAATCTTTTCCCACAGTACATCCAACTTATCCTCAGGTAAACATGACAACATGTGGATGGTATCTATCTCAATTCCTAGGTACGTTAATCTGGTAGTGGGGCCCTCTGTTTTTTCTGGAGCTAAGGGAAGGCCTACATGGGCTGCTAATAGCTCAAAGTTCTTCAAGAGCCAGATTCTGGAGAGGCAATTATCAGAAAATCATCTAGATATTTCAAGACATCTCCCTTGCCCATACTCTGCCGGAAGACCCACTCTATGAGCGAGCTGAAATGCTCGAACACCAAGCAGGAGACCAAGCAGCCCATGGGCATCGCCCTATCATAATAATATGCTCCCCCAAACTTCATCCCTAGCAGGTGGAAACTATCAGGATGCACTGGTAGTAGGCGAAAGGCTGACTTCACATTGCACTTGGCAAGGTGGTCTCCCTTGCCCTGATTCCTAACCCTGGTCGAATGATGTGTGTCGTACCATAGACAATTCCTTTGGGATTGCATCGTTCACCGAATGCCCCCTTGGGTAAGACAGGTGATGAATAAGGCGAAACTCGCCGGGTGCCTTTTTTGGCACGATTCCCAAAGGGGATATCACCAGGTCCTCGAAAAGGGGCTCAGCAAATGGGCTTGTTATTCTCTCTTCCTCTACTTCTTTCCAGATCTTAATCCTTACCACCTCCTCCATGCCTTTCACTGATTTGAGATTACCTGGCTCCCTTCCTTGGGGAACCTCTCCTGCCGGGATATAAAAACCAAACTTAAAACCCTTTAAAATGCATGCAACTTTTTTCTTATCGGGATGGTGAGACAGTGCCAGCGCAAGTCGCTTGACATTAATTGGGGTTGGGCCCCTTTCTCTTTCTGCCTCCTTGCTGGCCACCTTGATTGTTTGGACCCGATCCTGCTTCTTGTGAGTTTCTCCTACTGCCCACGGGTTTGCCCCTGTAACATGTTGAAGAAGTATGTGCACCTCCACGCACTGAACAAGCATGGTGGAATTTACAAGTGCCTCTCGAGCACCTACCATTTATGTTGTACTCCCAACAGGTAGGCACGCCCCCCCTTCGAGTGTCAAATCTATGTGGGTCATTGACTGGGGCCACTCCCCCTCTGACTAATACATGACTGCTATCTGTCTTAGGGGCATTGGTTGTGTCGACCATACAGTCGAGCCACAGGTCCTGTGTGTGGTGGTCCCATTGGAGCCCTGGGGTAAAGGATGCTCTGTGTTGGAAGGCTTCATCATACCTTAGCCAGGCAGCTGGAGGGCCGATGCCATAAGCTCTTTTTACTATATCTGCGTACTTAAGTAGCTCAGTGGCCCTTTCCGGGAAGACCTCCAGGATTACCCTCAAATAAACTGAGAACGCAGATGACCAATTTGCCCAATTTCTGTCCACCTTTCACCAGCAGAACCTTTCCCTATCCTTCCGATCATCTTTCTCAGAGGGATCCAGAATGGGATCTCTGAATAACAATGCAAAAATGTCGATGTATTTACCCCTCCAAATCTTTTCGTGCGTAACGTATGCTAAATGTTCACCTATGGGAGAAGAAAGTTCAGAGCATCCTCCGCCCAGGGGGTGGGAGGGGCTGTCCAAGGAGAGGAGGATTAACAACTGACAACACGCTTGTCTCTTCCTCCGTAAACTGTTCTTCTCCATGTCCAACCATCCCCCCGTGATGGAAACTGCCACCCGCAGCGCGATATCCCGGGGGGGTACCAAGGTAACCTTGACCCATGAGCCATTCTACCACAGCATCTGTGCCACGGGGCGCTGGTTGCCCACCTCTACGGGTTGCTGACCTATACTCTGTTGGTCCCTTTGCTCATTAGTGAAACCCACTGGGTCAATGTCTCCTGTCTGATCAGTAGAGGCCCTGCACTTTAGCATCTGCTGCTGTAGGTGGGGGTCCGTATCCACCAACCAGTGCGTATCTTGGATCAGGTTTCTCATCTCACCCTCGAACCCCCAAGGGCCCCGTTCGTACTCACCTTCTGTCGTCCATGGGAGGTCCTGCCTAACTTCTTCTCTGGGCCGCTGGCCCTCTCTCATCCTTCGTTCCTTGACAGCTTTCAATTCTCGTTCGAGGCTCAGTATGTGGTCCCACATTTCTTGATCCCCCATGCCCTCGGTCTTTTTGCCATCCTCGCGTGGTGGGTTTGCCGTTCTGCTGTCTCCATCACCTTTTGGGACAAAATTGCCTCCCCTATCCCCTTGGTGGCACCCCCCCTTTGGGGAGCCCCCAAGGTGGCCGATGGGAGAGAGGGTTTGTGATGTATGCCCTGCCTTGTGTGGGCCACCACATCATCCCATGTGCTCCCTTGCTTTGCTCCTCCCAATTCCTCGGTTCCCCCTAATGGTGTGGGGACCCATTGCTCTTCCTCCATTGTGGGTAACCATTGGGTGGGCGCGAGGCCATCCTGGCTCCTGCCACCTCAATCATGCCGGTAGAAACCCTCTATGGGGGACAGAGGCTCGAAACCATTTTGTGTCCCTCCCACCTATATCTAGCTGGGGTGGCTATGGGCCTGGTGCCACGTCTCACCTGGTAACTTCTGGGCCCTATCCCTTGCCCCCTCGAGGCTTCTGGGTGGAGTCGTACAGGGCCTCATCACCCTCATGTTCTCCTGGAGGATTCACCTCCCTTCCATCCCACCTTTCCTGTGGCCTTAGGGTCGCCACCAGGGCCTCACAAGCCTGGAGGTGGCTCTGCATGTCCCCTCTCGATGACAGCTTCACCCTCCTTTCTCCCTCATCAACTTGCAATGTCTCGGGGGGGGGGTAGGTCCAGTCCTGGACCCTTTGTTGTTTGGCCATTTTTTGACCCCTTTTTCTTTCTGTGGTGCCACCCTCTTCTTCTACTTCCCCATCTCATTCATTGGAGCAGCAGCGGGAGCACTGCTGCCTTTCTGATTGAGATCAGGGGCCGAATGAGGCACCTGCAGGGAGAAAGACGCATGGGCGGTATCACCCCCTCCCCTCCTAAAAGGAGGAGGGGCTACCCCCTCGTCGAACAATCACATCCCAGCATTGCTGGTCACGTGATGCTGGGGTGACCAATCACAGGTCCCCAGACTGAACGCATGGGGTTTTCTTGCCCCATGCAGACACAGCCTCTGTGCCATCACTCCAGCGGGGCGCAGCACCTCCCCCCCCCGTATTTCATGGCGGAGTGCCCTTCCATGCTTGGGTGTAATAGAGCATGGGACTATGCTCAGGGGAGATTGTTGGCTCAGGAGGGGGAACTGGTCCTAACTGGAAGGGAAATGAGAGCAGATTTGTGGGAAAACAAACAAACAAACAACAAGCCAAAACAAATTATCTAAGACCATGCAGCAAGTTAGCAGAGAATCTGAATTTGAGGTTCTTAGTTTTATTAATTAGCTCAATAGATGATTCTACTTCCTTAGTGAAGATGAGACAAATCAGTGTAAATATAAGCCTAATGAATGATACAGGCATACATTTGAAACTCCCTAAATGAAAGGTGCATGATCTGTGATGAGTTATTGGTTTGGAAGATATAGTAGAGGAGGATTTTAGGAAAGTATGTAGATTATGTAAGTATTTATGGGGAAATTTGGGGGAGGAAAAACCTCATCAAAAACAAATAAAACAAAGATATAGTTGCTAATGAAAAGCTACAAGGAATGTACAACACTACCAAAAATTGAAATATATAAATAATCAACTGCAAATATTTGCTATCAAACTATTTTTGTCATTTTTTAAAATTAAAGTTGACCCAGTTGAGCTCAAGGTTTTAGCTCTTGGCTCATTATGCTGATGACACTGCAGCATGGAGACCAACAGAGGATGCCATACTCAGAATCAGTCAGCACATCCGAGTGGGCCCCTTGGCTCTAGGCACAGTAATTCTCAGGAGCTCACCATATGGCTTCCCCTGAGAAGCAGTTCAACTGGAGAGGCAGTGAGATGTCATGATGCAGCATTAGCACCACCCATACAGGTACTGGAGGGGGAGTCACTTGCCCCTTTTGGACTTCATTTGCCCCTGGGGAGCAGTGATGTCATGATAGGCATGGCCAAAGGAGGCATTGCCATGACAGAAGGGAACAAGAGAATCCCTTTGCCTGATCACTTTCTAATGTGCTCACTCCCCCTTCTGACCATCATTCATGATAACCCAATTCTTTGCACGGAGTGGGACTACATCAGAAAGTGTTGGAAGAGCCTCATCGCTCCACCCCTCTCTGATGTGACCTGCCCTCCACAACCCTGATTAAAATGCTGGCAGTGAGCTTTTCACTGTCTGCTTCCTATCCCTGATCTTCCTACCTCTCCTCACCTCAATGCTGAGGCTACCCAGATCCTCCCCCCCCCCAAACACACACTCGGGCCTTGTGGTGGAGAGCCCCAAAATATGCCTTAGTGTGTCCTCTTACCAATGGGCCTTTATCAGAGGCTTTCTTCCACACACAAATGGCAAGCTTTATGCCAGCAGTATGGGGATAATTCTTCCTTTTTTCCCTTCTTTGTCTTGTCTCTGTTGGTTTACGTAGAAACCCACTGATCTACACATTTACAGGTTGAGAAGGAAATAATGAGAAACAGTCAACAGCACCTGTAGTACTCCAGATAGATGTCACTTCAGCCCCCAACGTCCAGCAGTGCACACTTCCCCAAAAGATGGTTTCTGTGTTAGCAGTCTGTCGCTCCAAACAAAATTCTGCTTACAGCTTCTCTGCCAAGCTCAGACTCTGCTCTCCTTTTCCAAAGTCCCCACACCCTCAGGTGTATCTTCACTTACACCTAAGAACTGAACGGCCCCATCTAATCCACCGGACCTGTAACCAAGGGGATTGAGCAGAAGTGCTTGCTGTTCCAAAGGTCATAACAGTAATAATGGAGTGATCATTAGTGGATCATATAATGAAGTAAAATATGTGGGTTTCAGTTGCCCTATTTGGCTGTATTGCTTCATATTCTGTACCATTTAGAAAATATTTCTAATACATAAATGTGCCTGAAATGTACATAAGTCATTATCTATATCAGTCTGATAATACAAGCTGCTGCTCAGGTATATCTGGCTGCAGATATCTGCATTAGCTGACAGCAGGAACCTTTTCTATTTTTTAACAGCACACTGTACTGGGTCTTGTTCTGATCTGATATTGAAAAAAATCCCTGTAAACTGGCTTTCTTCTCAATGTGGTACTCTCCTGTAAATCCCACTTCACACAATATCCAGTACAAGCTGAGCAGAGAAAGGCTTTAGTGTGTTGGGTTTTATTGTTGCCGACAATGGTTCTGACATAAAGATGTTATCCGATGGGGGCTTTGTGCATCTTGACTGTTTTTCTCATGGTTGTGGAGTTGTATGCTACATGCTTCTGTTGAGGGTCACGTAACTAAAAAGCTCTCCATTATACAGGTAGAAGGATGCATGCTTACTTCAGACATTGCAGTACACTAGAATACTCATATCTTACTCCAGTTTGCAAAGTGCCATGTATATATGTAGCACAGCATATACATTAAAAACTATCATAACTAAACAAATACAAAAGGGAACAGGGTTTTCCACTACATCCACTTTGCTTGGATGTTTTCTGGATTATTGTACAGTTTATGCATACAACTGGACAGTATTTGATAGCTCTTAAAACCTACTATGCTAAGACTTTAATTGTATGATAGTAAGTATCAGGCCCAAAGCATTTGTACGGTAAGCCTGTTCGATCCTTAAACTAGGCTTTAAACTATAACAAACTCCAACTTGGCTACAAGACCAAATGAATTAAATAAAAAATTGGGAGCCAAATGGTCATCTAATTATGTTAATGCTTTTCTCCAAGGCTTCTGTCCCCCTCCCCTCAGAAAGAACCAAGTGGGAAAGTTCCCTGCTCAGCTGAGTGGTGTGTAGGCCGGGAAGATGCAGGGAGCATCCAGGAGTCAAAAGCAGAGGAGAAGCAGCCTGGCCAGTGAGGTGAGTCAGCCCAGGAGCCNCTCATGGTTGTGGAGTTGTATGCTACATGCTTCTGTTGAGGGTCACGTAACTAAAAAGCTCTCCATTATACAGGTATAAGGATGCATGCTTACTTCAGACATTGCAGTACACTAGAATACTCATATCTTACTCCAGTTTGCAAAGTGCCATTTATGTTAATGCTTTTCTCCAAGGCTTCTGTCCCCCTCCCCTCAGAAAGAACCAAGTGGGAAAGTTCCCTGCTCAGATGAGTGGTGTGTAGGCCGGGAAGATGCAGGGAGCATCCAGGAGTCAAAAGCAGAGGAGAAGCAGCCTGGCCAGTGAGGTGAGTCAGCCCAGGAGCCTGGGGAGTTGGGTAGCCTGACAGGTTGCGTTCAGGTACCAGTTGGTACCTGAACGTCACTGGGGTGAGTTGGGCACCACAAATTTGATGGGGTGCCCAACTGGTCAGGTACCTGTTTGCAGTTCTAGCTGTGGAGGATCCAAGCTCTTGCCCTTCCATCTCACACAGGGCTGCACTGAATAGTAAAACATTTATTCATAAGTATTTCTGAGTTTCTGAGGACCGGATCCAAGTATTCAGCCTTGGTACTCAGTAAAATAAAACCGAGTACCGAGTATTTTCAGAGTACCCTTTCATAGGGGCAGGAAAAGTCCTATATGTTGCTCATTCGAGGATTTTCCGAGTACTGAGTACCAGGCCAATTCCTTGGTTACTTGGTACTCGGTGAAATCGAGTCGAATACTGAGATACTCAGTAAAAACCAAGTCATTTCAAATACCGAGTTTCACCAAATTCATCAGTTACTCAATACTTAATAAAGCCAAGTCAAACACTGAGATACTCGGTAAAAAAACAAGTAATTTTGAATACTGAGTTTCAGCACTAGTCTCACAGCGTCTCATCCCCACTCACTGAGTTGGTTGCTGTGGAAAGGCAAGCTACTGCCCCTGTGGTGAGGGGTGTAGCTACTATGGAGCAAGGGGGCCTCACTGAGCCCAGGCCCCAGACTTGGGGGGTGGGGGGCTTTGCAAGCAGCCTGAGTTCTACTATGAAATTTTCAGAGTGTCAAAGGGCACAGTACAGAGTGCTGTCCAATCTGAAAATTTCCTAGTGGTGCTCAGGCTGTTTGTGTGTACACCTTTCAGCATGGCTCCCAGCTATGGCCCCTCTAGTTTAGTAGCAAGAAACCTGATAGAGCTGAAAGAGGGTATCTGGAAAAATGGAAACCCTGTTGAAATTGGGGTGCCTGAATCAACCTGGTTGCGTTTGGGCACCAGTTGGTTCCCAAATGCAACTCAACGGGCTAGCCACACGTTCCCTGGAATGACTTACTTGCCAGGCTGCACTGCTGCTCCCCCTGGCCCTGCTTGCTGCTCAGCTGAGCCTGACTGCATGCCATAGTCCCTATAGCGGGGGTGCATGCGGGACTGGAGTGGCAGCAGCAAGGGTGGGCAGGTGAATCAGTCTGGGAAACTCAGGGCGAGGTCATCCCGGAGAGTGCGCAGGGACAAGAGCTTCCTGGGGCATTCCCCAGACTGACTCACCCACCTGGCTGTGGCGCTGCTCCTACTGCTCCTCTGCCCTGTACACACGCCCAGTATGGGGACTGTGGTGTGCTGCTTGGCTCAGATGAAGAGTGGGCTGGGCCTGGAGGAGGAGCAGCAGCACCACTTGGTGAGCAAGTCAGACCAGGCAGCACGTGGGGGCAGGAGCTTCCTGGGGAGTCCCAGAGCATCCTGGAAAGTGCCTGAAAGACCCACATTTTCAGGCATCCGGGCCTGCACTGGGCACTAGGTAAATTCATTGGGTGCCTGCTGGCTGTGCCCCAAAATACAAGTACTACCCAGAGGTAGCAAATGAGCTACCCTCTACATCCCTAGGCCAAGAATGCTCTCTTACAGGTTCCAACTGCTACTCTTCTGTGTAGGACAGGGCTGCATGGGAGGGCATTCTCGATCAGTGCTCCAGTTTTGTGGAACTGCCTTCCCCCTGGGGTTCATTTTAGTCTAAGCATCTTCCTGAGGTAATTTTAAAAGTATTTGGTGGGGGGAGGGCGGTAGGGGTTAGTTGAGAGGTTTGGGAGATGATGAGGGCAGGAGAAGGTGTTTTTGGTGAAAGTAGGGTAGGGTTGGAGAGGTGTGAGGGAAAGGTTGTTGGAGAGGTTGGTTTTGTTTGGGTTTTTTTGTTTGGTTTTTGCTGGTTTATGTTTTTAATGCTGTTTTATACGTTTGTAAGCCACCCTGAGCCATTCAGGAAGGGCAGGGTAAAAAAAAGGAAAATAAATAAGGGAGCTCTCACCCCATCAAGGTAATTCCCACGCCCACCCCTGAGACCCTGTCACCATGCCCTTGGAGGGGTCAGGGGCGGATAGCCCCACAGGAAGTTTGGGGCAGTGCCCCCCTAGTGCTGTTGGTGACCCCGCCACTGCTTTAAAAAAAAAACAAAAAAACCCCACGTCCGCTTCTGACAGGAGCAGCAGCCTCTGACTTCAGAGGCTGCTACTGATGTCAGTAATCTCCCTTCCGGGACCCACTTTTAGAGCCGCTCTGAGAGTGGGTCCAGGAAGGGCCAAAAAGGCTACGCCCAAACAGCATTTTCTATTGAAAATGCGATTTGGGCGGCTGAGCTCTTCAGTCCACAGCATGTATAGGATGTGCAGTGGAGGGAGGGGCTAGCTTTTCCATTGCTCTCAATGGGCACAAGGAAAGCTCTCACCCGGGTGCTTGCTGAAAGCGCCCTGGCGAGATGCCTTGGGTCGGATGCCTCAGAGGCAGGGACTAGCGCGCATGCGTGCTGCTCCCTGTCTCACATGCTCCACATGGCTGGCAGCGCACTGTTGGTGAGTTAATGAGCATGCAGCCAGGCCCTCCGCTTCCCTGCTGCTGCCCTTTGCCGCTTCCCCCCCATCTGCCACTCAGGGGCGGGGAGTGGCAAGCAACAAGGCAGGGAATTATTTTTTTTAAAAAAAATTAAATTGCCCGTGTATCCTGGCTCCCTGGGGGAGAGCAGGACACGTGGGCAATTTAAAAAAAAAAAAAAAAGTCCCCCCATCCCTCCCTCCGCCTGTAGCACAGGACAACAACGAACACGCTGGAGCCAGCAGGTAAGATGTCCCTCCTGTGTCCTGTTCCCACCCTGCCTGCACCCTCCCCCCCTGCACCCCATCCTCATAGCCTTTTCCTCCCCCCACCCTGCACCCTCATAGGCTTTCCCTCCCCCCCTGCCTGCACCCCATCCCCATAGGCTTTTTCCCTC
>QEPC01007521.1:254383-281298 GCA_003113815.1 Sphenodon punctatus
TGGCGCGCCGCAAACAGACGTTCGAGACACGGTGACCACAGGTGGGTATTCACCGTGGTTCACTGTGATCTCGTAACATCTGAAGACACCCTAATATGCACTGCTATACTCAATGGTGGAATTAGACAGCTTTGTTGGTAGAGCTCTGAAACAGAACTGAGAGGTGAGATCATATATTCAAATGTGGTTTAGATAAAAGAACTGTATATAGAAGCTTAATGCCATGTTCCAGAACAGTATAATAAAAACAGAATATCTATCAAAAATAAATAAATAATAAAACAATAGCGCCATCACGCTCATCACAATTAACAAAAAGTCAAAAGGATAACTCATCTTAAAAACAGTCATCAAATATTCGGTGCCCCTACCACCATATTTTGCAATTTGAGTTTCCTTTCTCAAAGGGCCAGAAGAAGAAACAAAGCAAGAGATCTCAGAGCACTAGGAGCTTGCATAGTTAAAAGGAAGACATTCTTTCGCTCAGCTGAGTATGCAAGTCAAGGACCCAATAGCGACTCAATCCAAACACGTCTTATATTCTCATAATACAGGCAGATAAAAAGAACATTCTCCAAATTTTTGACCTCTTTATAGATGGAAGAACAGCAACTTAAATTGTAATCCAAGTCTGCCACTCTAGATCAGACGATTCCTGACTCAAACATTTGAAAGCGCAGTAAAGTTAACATTCTCCAGAGCTTGTATGATTGGATCTCTGTCAGATATATTTCCAGGGCAAAATTACATTTGATCAGAGGATACCAGGGTGGTACTCCATTGGTTGCCATTTTAGACATATCTTCCTGAGCAGCAATATCCAAGATTCTACGTTTTAAGTTAGAATAATTCATATTATTCACTGAAGCCAGACAAAAGAAGATCATCGATCAATCTTGTTTAAGGCCTGTGAAATTTCTTTCCACCACCGATACTGTTTGCTACCATCATGAATATACTGCTCTCACCACACCGATAAACTAATCGCGAGGGGTCTAAACAGCGGATTTTTATACCAGTAAACCAGGGCTCTAGAGGTAGCTAAGGCAGTCACTGAATAGAGGTCAGTTTCTACCCCAATCATGGCAATCGGGGCAGAATTAGGAACCCCCAAAATTCCTCTAATAACATTATTTTGAACCACCTCCATCTCCTTGTTATAAGCATAAAAACATAGCTCTGGCCCAAATAAGAGCTGAGCCATGAATTTAGCCTTAAATACATAGAAAACTGTATGTATACTAGAGGTCTTAGAGGATCTATAGAATTTCAGAAAGCCAGCAGTTGAACTCCTAGCTTTGGAAATATTTTTTTTCCTATGAGTACTCCAAGTATTTGTAACTGAAAAGCAGATATCCAAATAAACTGTCTTAGCTGCTGGTGATAACAGATGATGAGGCCCAATTCTCCAGCTGTCTTAGGGCAGCCAAAACTGACCACTTGGGTCTTTTTTGGATTTGACCTTCATCTCATTGTCTAAACAATACTGCTCTATTTCGTCAAGGCAGCCCTACAGTCTTTTCAGGGTTTGTGACATTAATAATACATCATCTGCATCAAGTAGAATTGGTACAGGACAACCATCTATGGTCAGTGGATCAGCTTTCACTTAATTATTTGCAGAAGCCAAGTCATTTATAAAAAGACGGAATAATAAAGAGACCATAAGACAGCCCTGCCTAACACTTGATGTCATCTCAAAAGGTTGGGAATACTGGCCCGTGGAAACCAATCTTACCACTGCTTTAGAGTGGTGATGCAACTCCTTTATGAGCTCCAAAAGAGGCAAACTAATGCCCATACGGGATAACTTAACCCAAAGCTTTGGCCTGTTAACCATATTGAATGCCTTAGAAAAATCCACAAAGGCAACAAACAACCTGTCTGCCCTAACTGAAGTATATTTGTCAATAAAATGCATCAGGATAAAGGAGTTATCCCTCCCAGATCTCCCTTGCCTGCTTGTTCTTCGGCTAATATATATATATATATATATATATATATATATATATATATATATATATATATATATATATATTCAAGACACAACACCTTCAGCCTACCAGAATGTCCAAAATTGAGCCCCTTGACTTAGCAGCCACTTTTGCTTAATTCTACCATCAGAATTACAGGAGGATGGGCTAGCTGCTGTGTTTGATTCACACAGTTTAATTCACCCTGTATCACTGTCTCCTCTGTGTTGCTTTCTTTTAAAAAGTGACTTGAATGCATGGAGGATTGAACCCTTAGCTGAGAAATTAGGAGTTGCTACTTTATTGTGTAAAAAAGTAGCTAACAGAGATAATATTGATAACACTAGAATCTAGGCTCCTTGACATATTAGTGACACTGCTAATGCTAATACGTACACACAATTAAGTAGCTTATTGGGTACTATATAGAATATGAATTAAACATAACAGTAGGGTTCAAATCTAACTTTGGTGTGATTTCTTGCATATATAGGTTTTTTTTGTATCACAGTAACATTGGTGTTGGGCACCTACTTGGGACAGGGCTAAATAGCTGCAGGATCAGGGCTCAACTGGCGTTCCAATGGGATCAAGACAGGCAGCAAGTCCAAAGGGGCAGTCCAACTACATAACCAGAGTCCAGGTGAAGGTCAAATCCAGGGAAGCAGTCCAAACAGTTGGGTCAGGCATGAACACAGAAGCAGAAGGTAGGAACCCGTTTGGACAATTTTCATAATCGCCGTGTTTTTCCATCAAATTACATCATTTTCTGTCATTTTACAATAGTTTCTGTCACTTTCAATCAATGTTACACCTCAGTATTATATAAAACAGTGTTAGCCTTCCCCCGTTCATTTTGCGTCAGGGACAGGGTAATGAGAGTCCCCGCTTGGAGTATTTGATTTACCAAACAATTGCAATTTAGTGAACAATTTACTGAACTAGTGAAATACAGGAAATTGCCAGAAAATGGTGAAAAATTGAGAAAAAGCTGGTCGTGAATGACCTGTTTCCCATCAAAACAGCCTTCGCTGTGATTGCTCATTTCAGGCCTAGTGTGTGCTCAAGTTCTCATAGGATTTAGCAGATGCTAATGTCTTTTGATCTGTCAACAGAAGTGCCTTACGTACTTGCCTTTGGTGCTCAATGCATGCTATCAGGAACATAAAGGGTTATGTTTACAACATAAGTTGCACTCATTTTATCACTGTATATTGAACACATGGTGTTATCCTAGCCTTCTGGCTCTCAGTATAATTGACTATTGAGGGATGATTTCGTGTTCCAAGGGATGCTCAAATTTACAGGATACATGCTCGCAACACTAATTGATCAAAGCTTCCCAGCTTCCTCATAAATTGGCAAAAGGCACACACACATTGTGACAAGACAGTTATAGAGCCTTGAGCACATAGGAAAGTGCAACTGGTGTGGCAGAAACATTTGCCTCATTGGTCAAAGGACAGATGGCAGCTCTTATAGCAACATCAACCTTCTCACTCCACTTACAGTCCCCATAGTGACAGCAGTAGCAGTAGATCTGCCACTCAAAATATCACCAGTACCAAGTTTGAAAAATTTACTTCAGCTTGCTTGGGTGCATCTCTAACCACAGGCACTTGGTTCTATGAGTGCAACCCTCCACTCACTGAAATCAAAATGTCCGTTAGACCCCAATACCAGACGATTGTCCTGCTCATCTGCTATGTACAACTACCTCAAGACAGGGGTGGCACAAGCCTTTTTCCACCCTAGGCAGCCCCAGGTGGTTCCCACCACTGCCCCTCCCACCCAGCTGCAGAGTTTGGTGGCAGCAGCAGCTGAATTGGGGAGGAGGGGAGAGCTGCCAATCTCCATGGCTGGATTGGGAGAAGGGGGCTACCTAGGGTGGCAAGTTCAAGAGAGTGGCTCTCGGTTCCACTCCCCACCCCAATCCAGCCATGCAGTGTGGAAGAGGCTGCTTAGGGCAGCAAGTTCAAGAGGGAACTCTCCCCTCCACCCCCAACCCAGTCACTTCCAAGCTCCATAGCTGGTTGGGGGTGGAGAGGCACCTAGGTTGGGTCTCCTGCCCTGTTCCAGTCGCAGACCTTGGTGGTAGGTGTTCGAACAGGAGAGCCAATTTCAAGGAGATAGTTCTACCCCCCCACTCCTCTCCAGGTGCAGAGCTTGATGGCCACTGGATTGGGGTGGGGAACCATCCCCTTGAACTTGCTATCTAGGCATTCACCAGTGCTACAGTGGGTAGGGTACCGAATGCGGTGGCCCACGTTGCCTCAGGTATGGGTCACCAGGGGCACATTACACTAGTGCTCCAGAGTCTGCACTGGCTGACAATAGCTTTCTGGGCACAATTAATGGTGCTGGTATTAACCTATAAAGCCCTACATTGTTTTGGCCTCACGTATCTGAAAGACCGCCTCTTCCCCTATGTCCTGGCACAGTCTGAGGTTGACCAAAACTGCCCTCTTGTGAGTGCCAACTGCCCATGAAGTTGATATAACAAGGGGATGCAGGGAGGCATTTTCGGTTGCTGCCTCACAAGTATGGAACTCTGTTCCTTTGGAGATCCGCCTAAGACCGGGCCTGTTCATCTTTCAGAGGGGATGTAAGTCCTTTTTGTTTGGCCAGGCATTTGGCACGAATAGGGTTAGGTGGGATTGAGTAGTGGGGTTTGGGGAGGATAGGTGGGTAGCAGTGGGGAAAAGGTGGTAATGGTTTTGGAGTTAAGGGATCTGAATGTATTTTGTTGTATTTTATATTTTAGTGTAAGCCACCCCAAGTCTTTAGAGAAGGATGGGTAAATAAATAAATAAATAAATAAATGGCAGTGGCATTCCTGCCTCACAGAAGGGTAAAGTATTGTGGGACTCTTGCCTATAGAAAAAGCTTAAAGCACAAAACAAAATATTTTGCCCTGATCCTTGCCAATCTAGTTCTGGTTGTTCACCAATTAGGTTTATGTCTTGAATAGATTTTTATAATAGCAGGAAATATTTTACCACTGAATTGGAAGGGTTAGATTAGTGTTGTACAAAATACTACTTCTGGGCATTCAGGTTAATTTCTGAAGCTCTGAGTAATCAGCTTGGGTACTTAGTGACCATTTGCCACTGTTTCTGAAGTTTTGAAATGGAATTATGGGCCTCCAAAATTTTTGGAATGCGGAAACTCAGAACTATTCAGTGCCAGGTCGGCAGCTCAGCAGGTGTTACCATGTGCAGCAGCTGCAGCCATTTAATTACCTAGCCAGTCATAATGACCAATAGCACATCCACCCCTTCCTCTGTCTTTCTTCCTCTTAATTGCCTAGCCAATCAGGGTGCACAACAACTCATGCAGCCCTTCCTCTCCCCCCAACCCCCAATACAATATATAAGGGACTGCAATTCAGCAGTCTCTTTGTGGCATTGGAGGGAGAGAAGGAGTGGAGAAGAAATTACATAAATATATATATAATTTTAAAAAAATATATTTTTGAGAGAGAGAAAAATTGGGAGGGAGCAAGGTGGAGTTTTTATATAGATAGTATATTTAGGATATAGGGATTGTATTGTTAGGATATAGGATTTAGGATATAGCTAGGATATATATCTTTATATATATATTAATCCTAAAGTATTCCTAAACTAGTGTATATAGATATATATACACATTTCGGAGTTCAGACCAAATTTGGTACGTTCGGATGACCAAACTGAATGACCAAACCCAAAGAGACCGAACCGAACTCAATTCGAACTTGGACCGGACCAAACAGTTCAGCTGCATTCAGGTGAGTTCAGATGAGTTCTGACGAGAAAAACATGACTAGAAGGCCCAGGTGTGTGTGTGCAACTGAGGAGCAGACTTCCTGGCACCAGGGGTCGAGAGGCTTGGAGTAGCAGCCAGCCTGCCCAATCACCATCCCTTTCCTCCTCAGACCACTGGCTTCACAGTCTGCAGTTGGACATGGGGGACATGGGGCTAGGCTGCACAGAGCCAATGGGGCTTGTGGCACAGCAAGTAACAAAAGTAATTGCCCTCCCCCCTTCCAACACCTTCTGAGCTAGTCACTGTTCCTGACAGCAGGCATTTTCAGAAGTCTCCCTTACCTAGCAGTTTGTGTTCCTTACTAAATCATTGACAACAAAAAAAGATAATGTTTAATGAATATATGCAGCCCTTGGGTGAAGTTGTGAGACAGTTCGGGGTGCGATGTCACCAATATGCTGATGATACTCAGCTGTGCCTCTCTTTTTCAACTGACCCAGACCCTGCTGTCTCGTTACTATCCCAGTGTTTGGAGGCCATGGTGGAATGGATGTGGCAGAGCAGACTGAAGCTCAACCCTGATAAGACGGCGGTGATGTTGGTGGGGAGAGCGAGGGAGGTAGTGGCCCCCCTGATTGGGGTGGTTCACCCTCCGATAGCTCAGCAGGCCCGGAGCCTGGGGGTGATATTGGATGCGGAACTCCGCCTGGAGCGGCAGGTGGAGGCAGTCGCAAAGGCTGCTTTCTGTCAGTTGCATCTGGTACGGAGGCTGCATCCGTTCATATCCAGCCTGGACCTGGTCTCCCTCATCCATTCCTTCATCACCTTGAGGCTGGACTACTGCAACGCGCTCTATGTGGGGCTTCCCTTGTTCCTGGTTTGGAGGCTGCAGCTAGTGCAGAATGCGGTGGCCCATCTCTTTTCAGGGACGGGTCGTCGGGAGCACATTACACCTGTGCTCCAGACCCTGCACTGGTTGTCAATAGCATGCCGAGTTACGTTCAAGGTTTTGGTGTTGATCTACAAGGCCCTTCACGGTCTGGGCCCCTCGTTTGTTAGGGACCACCTCGCCCTCTGTGCCCCAGAGCAACTTCTTCGGTCTGCTGGGGGTGCCTACCTGGAGGTCCCCCGCGTTAAGTACGGGGCCATAATGGAGAGGGCATTCTTGGTGGCCGGGCCGTACCTTTGGAACTCCTTCCGGAGGAAGCTCGCCTGGCCCCAAGCCTGTTGACATTCCGGTGAAGTTGTAAAATCTGGCTGTTTGCCCAGGCCTTTGGGGAGGGGGGGTTAGTGGGTTTTTATCTCCCCTACCCTATTTATTGTTTTAATATTTTCCCGGGCACTGTTTTAATACCTTATAGTGTATTTTTGATGTGTTTTAAATTGTTTTATATGTATTTTATATATATTTTTATTGTTGGAAGCTGCCCCGAGCTGTTGTCAGGAGGGGTGGTTGTAGAAATCTAGAAAATAAATAAATAAATAAATAAATATAATAGAGCAGTATAACAACAACATAGCTCCATAAAACAATGCTCTATATATGGAGGAAAATGCTATTAAACTGACCAAGGGTAAATTAAAGCAAAAATTACTGGAAATACAGGATCAAACCCAATTTGTCATGTTAAGTTATGAAATACAAAGAACAGGACGAGCAGCGATGGTGCAAATACAAAATAATTATATTCTTAGTAGAACTAGTATCAAGTGATATGTATACACACAGTTAATATAACACAGGTAGTAACAATATCTGCAAAATGTTCAATAGAGCAACGGCACAATGATGACCAAAAATATGTCCAAAAAAGCAGAGGCATGTGAATGTATTATCAATATTTCCAAAGACACAGAGACGTGAATATATTGTCGACGTTTCGCTCACGCGTGTGGATTCTTCAGGGTACAGTATTCATATATAGTCTCTTGGAGTACAGGTAAATAGTCCCTTGTATCTTTAAATGTAGCTATATGGGTTGGGACTGTAAATGGTAAATAATAATCACAACTACAACAATCTCAAACAACCCGCTAAAGATTTCTTACCAAACATACTGAAATTATCCATTAAATATAATGAATAGTTGCATTAATCTATTCCATTATACATAAATCAAATATCATTGAAATATAAGTAAGTTTAATTCAATTAAACTAAATGGAACCCATTTCTAAGCATATTCATTAATTTGTTGTGGAAACAGTTGACTCACCAGTTTACATAACTGTCTTTTCAAGTATTCCGTCACTTGTCTTGTACTCAGTAGTAGGAGCTTTACTCAGCATGTTGTATATTGGTACTTCAAATGTTAAAACAAAATAAGATTATTATCAGCTCAAAAACTTATTGGTAAAACAAGAACCAGTAATTGAAAACACTAACCTGGTGAGATTGAATAAGGCAGCCTAGCTTTGCTGGTAACTAGTCTAATGGGAGCGGGAAGCTGCCCCTGCATGAAAATAACTGCTTGTTGCAAAAAACTTTTCTTGTGTCAAGTCCTTTAAATAGGGCACATTGTATTGCCCTGTGCTGCAAATTGCATACTGAAGGGGACTCCCAGATGTTACATATTACTAATTATTCATTTAGCAGGGTTAGTATGTTTCTTTAATGCCTAAGTGCTTGAGTTTAACAGATCGTTAAGAACCAAAAGTTTTCTCTTTGTGAAAGCAATCTCAGATTACAAGGTAATGTTAATTTTATCAACTCAAAAGCTTATTGGTAAACATAGAACAAGAAATTAAAAACAGTAACCTGGTGAGATTGAGTGGGACAGCTTAGCGTTGCTGATAAAGGATCTAATGGGAGCGAAAGGCTTCCCCTGCATGAAGACAATTGCTTATTGTTGCAGTAAAATTCACTTATGTCAAATTCTTTAAATAGGGCACATTAAATTGCCCTGTGCTGCAAATACATGCTAGGAGTAATTCACAGATGTTACCTGTTACTAATTATTCATTCAACAAGGTTAGTGTATTTCTTTAATGTCTAAGTAATTGAATCTAAAAGATCATTAAGACCACGGGGTGTGACTGTGTCTAATTTCAGAATCCAGACGTTTACTCTTTGTGAAAGCAGCCTAAGATTATGAGGGGGTGTTAATTTTTCAATACCCCCAAAAGTAAACGTGCTATTGTTCTAATGGCAAAGGTTGAAGTGTTCAACTAGTGGGGGCTGAGGGTGTTATTGTTTTTAATCTACTGAGATGTTCATTTATTCTGATTTTAAGTTGCCTACTGGTTTTGCCAATGTATAATTTCTCACAAGGGCATTGTATTGCATAAATTACATTTGTGGTGCTGCAATTGATGAAATCATTGATGTGATACATTTTACCTTTAATATCTATAAAAGTTTTAATCTTTGCACTATACGTGCAATGGGTACACTGCCCACAAGGATNGATTGGGGCCGGCACCTTTAGCTCCCTGATTGAGAGGGGGAGGAAGCTGGTTGGTTTCTTTAACCAGAGTGTGAAGGGGCAGCAACCTCCTCTGGGCGAAGCAAGCCGAGCAAGACTCCCCAGTGCACCAGCTCATGCAGGATATGTCCACACAGTGGAATTCGACCTTCTTGAAGCTCAAGCGGTTTCTTGAGCAGAAAGCCGCCTTGCATCAGGTGCAACTGGTCACTGACAGTGGGGCACCTCCAGGGTACAATGAGGCAGAATGGGAGATCCTGGCACACACGGTCTTCATTTTGAGACTGTTCCTGGCTGTGATGGAGACCATAAGCTCATCCATGGCCACCATCAGCCAGGTGACCCCTCTGGTCCAGAGTCTACTCAGGAGGCTGGAGGAGATTCTTCAGGGGCAGGATTGTGGCCCTGAGGGCAGGAAGCTGGCCGACGAGGTGGTTGACCTGGTATGACAGCTGAAGGCAGGGCTGAAGGCATGTTTCAATGAGCTCCTGGGGTGGGAAGAATACTTTCTGGCAACCATGCTGGACCCCAGGGTCAAGGGCAGTGTGGCATGCCTGACAGCGCTCTATGGTCACTAGAAGGGTGAGTTGGTGGAGAGGGTCTGGCAGGCAGAGCGGGCTATAGAGAGTGCACGGCAGCAGCAGCAGCAGGATGCCCCTGGGGGATGATGGGAGTGGGAGCAGCCACCCCTTTCAGCCGGTGGGGTCTATCCCTGCCCCCAGACCTAGAAGTAGCAACACCAGCAGCAGGCTGAGCAGCAGCAGCAACCCTATTGCCAGCAGCAGAAGCTCCTATGTGCAGGCAACTCTGGGGAGCATGGGCCAGTACACAATAGGGCAAGCAGTGTGGTTGAGGGCAGTGGTGGAGGTGGTGCCCAGGCAGAGTTATGCGAGGGAGTACGATGGCACCTCAGCAGCAGTGGAGACCTACCTGGAGGAGGAGCCATGCATCAATCCCAGCAGCGATCCCTTGGCCTACTGGGCCGGCAAGACCAATGTGTGGCCGGCCCTATCCAAAGTGGCCAAGGGTCTTTTGTTGTGCCCACCAACAAGTGTCCCCAGCGAGCATGTGTTCTCCATGGCGGGGGATATTTGCTCTCCACCCCACCTGAGACTGGGGGTCAAGTTGGTGGAGCAGTTGCTGTTCATCAAGGTAAACCTTCCGCTGCTGAAAGTAATTTTTTGTAAGGGTGAATTCAGCTAGCTGTATTAGAAATTGTGTAAGGGGAGAATATACTTCTTCCCTAGTATTCAAAATAGTTTCTAATACTATGATTGCCTCCCCTTGTGGGATGTCGGTATAAAGTGATTTAACATCCGTAGTGATTAGCCAATAATCAGTGCCTAGTATATGTACCTGTTGAAGCAAATTCAAAATATGCATAGAATCTCTAACATAAGTCTTGATCAATGGTACAAAGGGTTTGATGAACGAGTCCACATAGTTGGCAACTTTCTCAAAAATGGAATTGATCCCAGAGACAATGGGTCTTCCTGGAATAGGCCATTTTAGCTTGTGGATCTTTGGTAAAATTTAGAACAGAGGTACTCTATTTTCAAACTCCATAAGATAATCATATGTACCCCCATCTATTTGATGGCTCAAAAAAGCTTGATAAACTATCTCCTCCAATCTTTTCTTGTGCTGTGAGGTAGGATCATGGCTCAATGGTAAATAATATGTTCTATCTGATAATTGTCTAGCAACCTCCTCCCAATAATCAGAACGATCTAATACCACTACAGCCCCTCCCTTATCTGCAGGTTTAATAATAATATTATTATTAGAGGTCAAAGAGGTACGGGCTTGCCTATGAATTCTGGAGAAGTTGTGCCAGCAGCACATGTAGCGTATTAGTCCCAAGATGTGCCAGCAGGGTCTCAACTTGCAGACAGTCCCCCAGGAGGGCTGTGTCTGTGTGGGTGTGCCAGAGAGAGACAGAGGCTGTGGCAGTCTGGCAGAGGCATAAGCGGACATCGGAAGGTGCACTGCCCGCTCTCACAGACAGATAGCCGCATGGGGGGAAGCCTTTGGAAGCCGAGTTGGGATCTATAATACTTGGTTACATTTGTCGGTTGGTCCCTTGAAGACCTCGAGTGGAGAGGTGTGTTCAGCTCGTAGAAAGATCACCCGGTGGTGGAGGGGCCAGACTTGCAGACAGTGCCCCAGGTAGAGCAGCCAGACAGGAATATCATATTTCCAGAGAGGTGGGTGCCAGAGAGAAAGAGGGAGAGGCTCTTTGGCAGCAGTCAGCAGGCGGCGGGTGGGCAGAGGGGCTATTTCATCTGCTGCAGTGGGAATCAGCAGGTGGCTGTGGAAGAGTAGGCTGACGGGGGGGCAGGCTGGCAGGCGGGCGGGCACCAGTGGCCACTGGCCAGTCAGGCACGAACAGCAGCAGCACCCAGATGATGGTTCTTGCGACTGGATTGGCTGCTTCTGGATGCAGTGGAATGGAATGACAGCCCCCGTGACTGGAGTGATGGTCCCAGAATATTGATGATGGTTCCGAAGACTGGCATGACTGCTTCAGATACAGTGGAATGACAGCCCATGGGAGTTGAATGATGTCCCTAATATTAATTAGTGCTTGGTTGGGCTGCCATGTCTCTATCAATGATTCCCCATGGCCACTTTAAATGTGGAAATTGTACAGTCTGTCCACATGGCATCTCCACCAAATAATTCATTAATCCCAGCACAGGGGCTAAATATGGACTACATCACTTCTCCACATGCATAACCAAGTCAGTTGTGTATGTCATTTCATGCCCTTGTGGTTTTTTATATGTGGGGTACACATCGCGGCAGGTCAAGACCAGAATACAGGAACACTGTGGGAATATCAAGAGACAGGTTTTGAAAGAACCGCTAGTATCCTATTTCTTGGCTTTACAGCATAGAGTTGGGGATTTAAGGTTTTTATGTATCGAAGTTGTGCAAGGGGGTGAGCACAACCCAGGATTACTCCAAAGACGGGAGGTTTATTGGATTTTTAGACTTGGGACTCTCCATCCACGCGGTCTTAATGATAGTAATCATTGGTCAGTTTATCTCTAGGCCACAATGGTATTTTAGGCTCACTGGTTATGGTGTGCTTGGTTTTTTGGTGCCTTCATTACCCAAATGGGTTCAGAGTAGTTACTTTCACACTGGATAAGCATGTTTTTACAGCAGAATTAATTCCTTGGTGAACATTCACAGCTGCAGGAGATCAGCCCAGCAACAGGTTTTCTCTATATAATATCAGGAGCAACCAGTCATGTGCAGCTGCCTTTGCAAGCTTTCTCATTGATAGTCATAACAGCAGCCTTTGAAACACAGACCCACAAATATATTCCAGTTTGGTGATGAGTTTAATTTCATTTCTATGGTTTTTTTTTTTTTTAGAGTGCATGGTATTTTTATGTGATAGGTTATCCCCTTTTCATGTTCACATGCTTTTTTGTTCTTTTATACCCCAGTTTGTTATTGGAATTGGAGAAGCTTTGTCCAGTTTCCCCCCCGCCCCCTTTTTCCATATGGAATAGGGAACCCACCACCAGTAAAAATGAGCAGCTAGAGGCAGATGAGCAGAGCACCATTGAGGTAATACATGTTAGTAACCACTTGTACTTGGGATGTATTGGATTTGAGTGTTATTAGAACAGGCTCCCCAGCAGAGTGGTTTTCTGGTCTCGAAGCTGTTTCTTTTAATTTCACAGAAACCACCTCATTAGTGGAGCAATTGGGCAGCCCCTTGGGAGGATAATCCAGGTCTCCTTCATCTGGAAGGAGGCGTAAGATGCTTGCATCAACATTTTGTGAAAGCATTTCATTTATTCCTGTTCACTGAAGGAACACTTGGTTCATTGAAGAAGGGGCAGGTTCCCCGAAACGCGTCTTAATGCCAGAGCCAGTGAAGGGCATATGCATGCACACAATTCATGTATATCAGTTATAAACTGTGTTATGCCAGGATTTGATGTAACTATTGTGCTGTGATCTCATCATTTCATCAGTCATTCTATGGTGTCATATGTTTTCCATTGAATGCCAGGATTTGTTGCAATCACTGTGCTGTAATGTTGTTTGATGGTACATCAGCTATTTCATGCTTGATTGATTTGTATGATCCAGTTATTAATGTTCAGTATTGATAGTAAAAATCATGTATGATTGAATTCTGTAGCACCAGCCCCTCCCCCCTTTTTTTCCCCTTGACTGGAGTGATGGTCCCAGAATCTTGATGATGGTTCCGGAGACTGGCATGACTGCTTCAGGTACAGTGGAATGACAGCCCATGGGAGTTGAATGATGTTCCTATAATGAATTAGTGCTTGGTTGGGCACACTTCATTCAATCATTGCAATAGGTGGCACAGGTGGTACATGGAGGCACACAGGCAGCGGCACAATTACATTGTGTGTTATTTTCAATCCTGCTCCCGATATTGGACGCGGATCTCCGCCTGGAGTGGCAGGTGGAGGCAGTCNTCTTATTCAATCTCACCAGGTTAGGGTTTTCAATTCCTGGTTCTTGTTTTACCAATAAGTTTTTGAGCTGATAATAATCTTATTTTGTTTTAACATTTGAAGTACCAATATACAACATGCTGAGTAAAGCTCCTACTACTGAGTACAAGGCAAGTGACGGAATACTTGAAAAGATAGTTATGTAAACTGGTGAGTCAACTGTTTCCACAACAAATTAATGAATATGCTTAGAAATATGTTCCACTTAGTTTAATTGAATTAAACTTACTTATATTTCAATGATATTTGATTTATGTATAATGGAATAGATTAATGCAACTATTTATTCTATTTAATGGAAAATTTCAGCAGGTCTGGTAAGAAATCTTTAGCGGGTTGCTTGAGATTGTTGTAGTTCTGATTATTATTTACCATTTACAGTCACAACCCATATAGCTACATTTAAAGATATAAGGGACTATTTACCTTTACTCCAAGAGACTATATATGAATACTATACCCTGAAGAATCCACACACATGAGCGAAATGTTGACAATATATCCACGTCTCTGTGTCTTTGGAAATATTGATAATACATTCACATGCCTCTGCTTTTTTGGACATATTTTTGGTCATCATTGTGCCATTGCTCTATTGAAAATTTTGCAGATATTGTTGCTACCTGTGTTATAGTAACTGTGTGTATACATATCACTTGATACTAGTTCTACTAAGAATATAATTATTTTGTATTTGCACCATCCCTGCTCGTCCTGTTCTTTATATTTCATAATTTAATAGGATAGATTGGGCTTGATCCTGTATTCCCAGTAATTTTTGCTTTAATTTACCCTTGGTCAGTTTAATAGCATTTCCCTCCATATATAGAGCATTGTTTTATGTAGCTATTCTTACTAAATCATTGCCATCCTCCTCCTATATCACCCATCCCACACATTTACCTCCCTAGTTTCATTTATTTAGATTTGATTAGATCTATTTAGGTGTTGTTTTTATTTTTTTACCCCTCCCTGTGTTTTTATCCCTACCCTCCTTTGAATCCTCCCCTCCTCCCACTATATAATCCATCCCCGATTCCCTTGCCCTCTTTTTGGATTTATTTAAAGTAGGATTAGATTGATTTAGGTTTCATTTCAGTTTTGTACCCATCCCTGTGTTGTTTGTTGTGAGTTGTCTGTGTGCCTTCCCCCCCTCCCCGTGTAGTATTGGATAGATAGATAGATAGTTGTAGGAGTTAGCTTAGTGATAGAAATAGAGATAGTGTTAGTGTGTAGTAATTATTCAGTTTTAATATTTTAGAGTGTGTTTGTAGGACTAGGCCTTTGTAGATGTTATATTCCATTTAGTTCCATAGATTTAAGAATAGTTAATAGTAGTTAGTTAGAGTTAGTGTGTGTGTATATATATATAATATTAGATAAAATATTTGAATATATATATAATTTACAAGTGCATTCCTTGGGTTGGAAGACATGGAGAAGGGAAGCAGGAGAGGCTGGTCTGCTGCCCATAAGGCGAGCAATGGGGCACGTGGCAGAGGTGGTAGGGGTAGGGGCTGTGCCAGCAGAGTGGCAGCAAGCAGCAGCCAGAGCCTATCACCACGCCCCAAACTCCACAGGCCTGATTTTGAGAGACAGGCTTCCAAGGCTCCCAGCTGTGGCACTAGCCAGGGGGTGGTTCAGCGACACTTCCTGCTAGCGTCCTCCACTGTCAGGCAGGTCACTGGAAGGCCTGCAGTACAGGAGGATGTGGCTGTCTCTGCTGCAACTGCAGGAGCAGGTGCTTTGGGGTCAGATGTTCCTTAAGGGCCACCAATCTTCCCCATTATTGAGGTGATCCCCAGCAGTCCAGGTCTGGCGAATCCCACCCCGGCTTCTAGAGGCAGGACCTGATCCATGGGCAATGGCAGCAGGGAGAGGAGGAGCAACAGCCACTATAGGGGGCACAGGGAGAGTGGCAGCAGCATCGTGGGCAGTCCAGCAGTCTCAGGGTCCCAGTACTCCCCTTCGCGGGACATCACTCTGATTGGGGACACCGAGGCAGACACTAGTCCCGTGGAGATGTCTGGAGTTGAGGTGATGACTGTCCCTCCAAGAGCTGTGTCACCATAATGTTCTCCCCCTCCCAGCAGCGCTGGCAGTGGTGCGTCACCCAATAAGTTCTAGAAGGCAGGAGGGGGCAAAAAATCCTTGGTCTGAGCGCATTTTAAGTTGGTGCAGGAGGATGATCCCAGGGAGGTGCAGTGCACTTTGTGCCTGAAGGTGGTGAAACATGGGCAGGTGCTCACCAACCTTGGCACAACTGCGATGCTGAGGTACCTGAAGGGATGCCACAGTGCTGTGCTGCTAAGCGGGCAGGTAGGGGCAGTGGACGCCAGTGGGTGTCTGACTGCAGCGGCCAGTCATCCACCTCCATCAGCGAGCAAGTGTCCTGCTCCAACAGCTGCGTCTAGCAGCACGAGCGGTATTGTTGCTAGGGGGGAGCAACAGCAGAAGCAGCATAAGTCCACCATGGAGGAGCTGGGGTGGGGGCAGCTTCCAAGTCCTTCACCAGCTACAGGACGTGGAGGGCGGCGTGGCTTTCAAGTGAAAGCCACGCGCCTGTTGAGCAAAATGATCACTCTGGATGGGCAGCCCTTCTCGGTGGTCAGGGACATGGGGTACAAGCACCTGATTGGCTTCTTGGCCCCCAGTTTAAGCTGCCCTCGCACACCACCCTGAGTCAGCAGGTGGTGCCATCCCTATACTGGGCTTTAAAGGAGAGGGTGAGGGAGCAACTGGCAGGGGCTGGGGGTGCCACTGTCCACTTCACCACTGACCTGTGGTCAAGCAGGAACGTTCATCACGCCTACCTGGTGGTGACGGTGCACTGGTGGCAGTACCCGGAGGCAGCATTTGGGACTGGCAGAAGTCCCGAAGCAGGGTATATGTGGGCCCTGCTTCAGGCAGAAGTAATGGACAGCCCACACACGTCCTGGAACATAGAGGCAGCCCTGACCACCATGGTGAGGGAGTGGGTCCCGCCAGGCACACCCTTCACCAAGAGATGTGTGGTGACCGATAAAACGGCCAATATACTAAGGGCAGTCCATGAGGGGGGCTTCACAAGCATCCCTTACGCCACACACACCCTTCACCTGGTGGTCAGGGATCCTCTGGGCTTGGGGGAGAAGGGGATTGGGGCCGGCACCTTTAGCTCCCTGATTGAGAGGGGGAGGAAGCTGGTTGGTTTCTTTAACCAGAGTGTGAAGGGGCAGCAACCTCCTCTGGGCGAAGCAAGCCGAGCAAGACTCCCCAGTGCACCAGCTCATGCAGGATATGTCCACACAGTGGAATTCGACCTTCTTGAAGCTCANCCCCAGAACCCTGATGGTGGGTCCTGGGGCTGGAGTGATTGGCTGTTTCTTGATGCAGTGGAATTATGGCTCCCCATGAGCAGAATGACAGCCCCAAAATGCTGATGGTGGGTCCTAGGGTGGGAGTGGCAGCTTCTTGATGACGTGGATGGACAGCCCTCCCTGCCTGTAATGTAGGATCCAGAACCCTGATGGTGGGTCCTGGGGCTGGAGTGGCTGCTTCTTGATACGGTGGAAAGACAACTCCCTGTGAGTGGAATGATGGGCCCCAGAACCCTGATGGTCGGTCCTGGGACTAGAGTGGCAACTTCTTGATCCAGCGGTACAACAGTCCTCCCTGCCTGTAATGTAGGCCTAGAACCCTGACGGTGAGTTCTAGGGTTGGAGTGGCTGTTAATTGATGCAGTGGAACGATGGCTCTCTGTGATTGGAATGACGGGTCCCAGAACCCTGATAGTGGGTCCTGGGGCTGGAGTGGCAGCTTCTTCATCCAGCGGTATGACAGCCCTCCCTACCTGGAATGTAGGCCCCAGAACCCTGATCGTGGGTCCTGCGGATGGAGTGTCTGGCTGTTTCTTGATGTGGTGAAATGACGGCTCCCTCTGAGTGGAATGATGGCCCCAGAACCCTGATGGTGGGTCCTGGGTCTGGAGTGGTTGGAGAACTTTGAAAGCCAAAGTGGAGAAGGGTTCCATGTGAACAGCAGATGAACATGTCAGCCGGTCCTAAGAGCACATTCCCACAACCAGGATATAAGCGCTTGCCACCCCCCGCATATTATAATGTTGTGGGAAGGACTCCATGCGCTTATTTAGGAGTGTTTCTGCTTGTTTATTAACCACATTTGGGAGCAGCCAAAAGCTACCTTTACAAGGGCGCATTTGAAATGCCCCACATAAATCCTCTTGTCGGAATGGTAGCTAGTCAGTATCATGTCAGTTACACAGCGTTCTGCTTCCTTGGCTCTCGGGTCCCAGAGAGGGGAAAGGAGCAGAGCCAAGAGCCGTGAAGCAGGGTGCTGTGGGATTTGCAGGTATATAGTAAAGGTGAGACTGTGGAAAGACACATTATTTAAATTGGCTTCTGAATGTGATTTGTGAAAAAAAAGATAGTGTGAATAGTGCATGGTTCTATTTGTGCGCATTAGGATATTAGCAGCATTTACAGATACCCACATTTTCTTGTATGTGGGAATGTGCTCTAAGAAATAAGCAAGTGCCGTTCCATCTTCAAGGCCCTCACAGATAATGGATGATACATCATGTACCTGGAGGAAGAACTGACTGAGTTTGTCCTGCAGTGGATGGATGTTGGTTATCTTCCAAATTCCTTCTGGTTCTAGTCAACTTGGTGAAGTTCAACAGGTGCTACCTGGATGATTGTGTTGCAGAAATGGCCCGTATGATCTGTAGGGATGTGCAAACAGTCGGTCCTAAGAGATAGGCGTGCGCCGTTCCAAAGTGATGGGCGATCGCAGATGGCCTGTGTTGCCTGTGGCCAATCAAAAGGGAGTTGGGTTCAGATCCCTAAATCTGGAGTGGTGGAGATGCTGCAGTCACGGCCAGGAACGGTCTCAGCACAAAGAGTGTGTGAGCCAGGTTCTCTTATTTCACCCCATTGTAATGTTCAACCAGCTCCCGCCCGCTGGCGCAATCATCCAAGCTATGGCCATCTGAAAGACTGAGGAGCAAATGGCTCACATGCAATACCAGCAGCAGGAGCAGCAGACATTGGATTGCCATTGGCATAGCATAGACAGCAGAAGCAGACATTGGATTGCCGGGGTACAGAACCCATGGCACAGACAGCAGAGACAGCATTGGAAGCAGCAGCTGACATTGGGTTGCTGGGGCAGAACCTGTGGCACAGACAGCTTAGGCAGTACTGTCAGCAGCGGACAATGGATTGCCTGGCACAGAACCCGTGGCACAGAAAGCAGAGGCATCATTGGCAGCAGCAGCAGACACTGGATTGCTGGGGAAGAACCCATGGCACAGACAGTAGAGGTGGCATTGGCAGCAGCGGCAGACATTGGATTGCCAGGGCACAGTACCCATGGCACAGCAGACAGCAGCAGCAGGATTTGCCTGTGCGCAGCACCCATGGATGGTAGGAGCCAGGATGGTAGGATTTGACAGGGAAGAGCTTCCATACAGCAGCAGCAGGATTGCATGGGCACATTTGGATTGGCCAAGGCAGAGCACCCATGAACAAGCAGACACCAGCAGCGGGATTACTAGGCCAGTGGGGAACCTCACCCAGGGTTGCCAGGGCAGGCAGACAGTCAGAGTGGCATGAGCAGAAGGCAGGCAGACTGAGGCAGGCTTTGATCTACACCACCTGGGTGGGCAGGTGGGCAGACAAGCAGCGTGGCATGAGTGGAAGGCAGGCACACTGAGGCATGGTTCGAGCTTTGCAACCTGGGTGGGCAGACAGGCAGCATGGTCAGAATGAGCAGACAGACAGGCAGGCAGACAGGCAGCATTGTCAGAATTAGCAGAAGGCAAGCAGACTGAGGCAGGCTTTGATCTAGACCACCAGAGCGGGTGGGCAGGCAGCATGGCATGAGCAGAAAGCAGGCAGATTGAGGCAGGGTTTGATCTTTACCCACAGGCTGATCAGACAGGCAGTGTGGCATGAGCAGAAGGCAGGCAGACTGGGGCAGGCTTTGAGCTTTGCAACTTGGGTGGGCAGCCAGGCATCATGATATGAGAGGCAGTAGGGAAAGCAGGCTAGGACCTTGGCAGGGCACTCAGATAGGCTGATGAAGACTGTGCAGTGTGAGAGAGAGCCAGTCAGATTGGTGGGCCAATATCGTCTAGACAGAGTCTGTCTGGCAGGCTTACAGTTTCCAAATGCCACCCTGCTTCATGAGGTCAGTCAAATAAGCTGGCTGAGGCCGTCTAGTATGAGAGAGAGAGGCATGGTGGGCGGCAGGCATTGGGAGGGAGGGACAGCACCTCAGCACATCAGCCCAGATTGAGGAGGAGCCCCATCCCAAGACTGCCCTTGGCACAAGATGGTGTATGCCACTCCACCATCAATCGGTGTCCAGGGGTAGCTCAGGGAATGGACAGACACCAAGGTTGGAAAAACTCAAACAAACAGAGGCTTAAAATAAACAGCCTTTACTGCTCAGGCAGTTGAAAACTACTCCCAGGGAAATACTGGGTACCTACATATGCCTCAAATACAGCCATGTATTAGTCCCAAAAGTCCAAAGAGAGTAGAATATTACATTGTCTCAAAAGTACAGTAGCTGCAGAGAAATACATACATCAATAACAACAGATAACGGAATCTTATATTGGGATAGCCCCACAAGCTGTATATACAATGAGATTCTGCCACCTGCCAGAACCAGCACTGAGGGCTAAAATATTGGACATGTCAAACAAAGCTGGTAACAACAAATATAACTTTTATAAAAACTTTTTAAACGATATACATTACAACTTTATAAAACAAAAAATAAACATTAATATATATTCAAAGAAATTAGGGGTCTGTGGTCCTGTCCCCCAGATCATGGGGAAAAGGATAAAGGGGTGTGCGGGCCCCAGGGGCGGGCAGCATGTCCTCCTCTGCCTTGTACCCATGTTGCTGGGCAATGTCCAGGGCCTCCGCCAATGACACCTTACATTTTTTGACTGACTGGCAGTAAAGTTCAAAGTCCTCCTTGGTGTGGAGGTACTGTGTGTACACCTTCGCCTTGCGCTCCCTTGCATGGAGCTCCACAAAGCGTTCCACCAGGCGGTCCTCCATGGTGTGGGCTTGGAGCCGTAGCCCATTAATGTATTTGTTTGTGGGCCTCTCCAGCTTTGCCCCAAAGACCCTTGCCTAGTGGCTCTCCTCCCAGGAGGCTGGAGACTCCTTAGTGGAACTGGAGGGGGAAGGGCTGTGGTGGTGGTGCTTCTGCTGGGCCTTCCCCCATTCCTGAGTGGGCTGTTCCTCCGGGAGTCCCTGCTACCACTGCATCTTCCAGCCAGAGAAGGACCACGCACCACCTCAATTAGGTGGATATTCTTGATGTGGGTGATGAACCCAGATGTGGTCCCCTGCAGCCCTCTTTTTATCTTTTTGTAGCAGATCTAAAGAACGTAAAAAGATAGGAACATAAGAAGTGCCATACTGTGTCAGACCAATGGTCTATCAAGCCCTGCCTGCATTCTGTATCCACAAATGGGTTGCTGGCCAATCTCTCTCCCAGTGGGGAATCACAAATCTGCTATCCTGACCAAATAAATACAACAACCTGTTGCTAAACACTTTAATTTAGAAGATCATGAGCTATCAGATTTAGAAATATTCCTTACTGAACACCTACAAAACCCTCTGATGCTGGATAAAAGTGAGAACTTCTGGATCTATAGACTTTACACCTTAACACCTCATGGTCTCAATTTGGAAGATAATAGTTAAGAAGAGTTTGCCTTCTGCTTTTTTCCACTACTGCAGGAGTTACCTAACTAGCCTTGGAATTTTCAGACCACAACATCTCTGGGCAAACAATATAAACAAATTGGCTAAAGGTTACAAGAAAAACACATAACTCGACAAAAAACTGTAACCAAATAAAGTCTAGACCAGCAATTTAATACAGCAAATATGCAGAAATAAGCATATGCAAAGTAACATTCACAGAAGGGTCAGAAAAAACCAAACACATAAGCAAATGCTTAGAGTGTGATGAAAGTTACTAAATGAGAGACAAAGTTCCAGAGAAGTAACTAAGGTCTTTCTTCCTCTTCTGAAAACCAAAATGTCAGAGAGATAGCTGTATTCTTCCTCTTCTCCAATGTTTCGCATAAAGCTTCTTCAGGAAGCAGAAGATGAATGAAGTACATAGCAAACAAGCTCCAGCAACATCAGATGCAGCAGAATGACTGCATAAAGAGGGAATATATAAATATACTTCTCAAATAATAAACAACAACTTTCTTACATTTCCCAGGTATTCACACCCTGGGATAATTTTGCAGTTATATACTGATAATATATTTTAAACATAAAAAAAATATACATACATGAATCCATAAATTCACTAGTTAAACTAGTTCCATCATCTATAATAGCTGACAGCTATAGATTATACCTCTTTTCATATGCCAGACTAGACAGATTTCTAAATTCTTCAAACTTAAAAACACTTAANACAGTACCCATGGCACAGCAGACAGCAGCAGCAGGATTTGCCTGTGCGCAGCACCCATGGATGGTAGGAGCCAGGATGGTAGGATTTGACAGGGAAGAGCTTCCATACAGCAGCAGCAGGATTGCATGGGCACATTTGGATTGGCCAAGGCAGAGCACCCATGAACAAGCAGACACCAGCAGCGGGATTACTAGGCCAGTGGGGAACCTCACCCAGGGTTGCCAGGGCAGGCAGACAGTCAGAGTGGCATGAGCAGAAGGCAGGCAGACTGAGGCAGGCTTTGATCTACACCACCTGGGTGGGCAGGTGGGCAGACAAGCAGCGTGGCATGAGTGGAAGGCAGGCACACTGAGGCATGGTTCGAGCTTTGCAACCTGGGTGGGCAGACAGGCAGCATGGTCAGAATGAGCAGACAGACAGGCAGGCAGACAGGCAGCATTGTCAGAATTAGCAGAAGGCAAGCAGACTGAGGCAGGCTTTGATCTAGACCACCAGAGCGGGTGGGCAGGCAGCATGGCATGAGCAGAAAGCAGGCAGATTGAGGCAGGGTTTGATCTTTACAACCTGGGTGAGCGGGCAGACAGGCAGCATGACATGAGAGAGGCATGGTGGGCGGCAGGCATTGGGAGGGAGGGACAGCACCTCAGCACATCAGCCCAGATTGAGGAGGAGCCCCATCCCAAGACTGCCCTTGGCACAAGATGGTGTATGCCACTCCACCATCAATCGGTGTCCAGGGGTAGCTCAGGGAATGGACAGACACCAAGGTTGGAAAAACTCAAACAAACAGAGGCTTAAAATAAACAGCCTTTACTGCTCAGGCAGTTGAAAACTACTCCCAGGGAAATACTGGGTACCTACATATGCCTCAAATACAGCCATGTATTAGTCCCAAAAGTCCAAAGAGAGTAGAATATTACATTGTCTCAAAAGTACAGTAGCTGCAGAGAAATACATACATCAATAACAACAGATAACGGAATCTTATATTGGGATAGCCCCACAAGCTGTATATACAATGAGATTCTGCCACCTGCCAGAACCAGCACTGAGGGCTAAAATATTGGACATGTCAAACAAAGCTGGTAACAACAAATATAACTTTTATAAAAACTTTTTAAACGATATACATTACAACTTTATAAAACAAAAAATAAACATTAATATATATTCAAAGAAATTAGGGGTCTGTGGTCCTGTCCCCCAGATCATGGGGAAAAGGATAAAGGGGTGTGCGGGCCCCAGGGGCGGGCAGCATGTCCTCCTCTGCCTTGTACCCATGTTGCTGGGCAATGTCCAGGGCCTCCGCCAATGACACCTTACATTTTTTGACTGACTGGCAGTAAAGTTCAAAGTCCTCCTTGGTGTGGAGGTACTGTGTGTACACCTTCGCCTTGCGCTCCCTTGCATGGAGCTCCACAAAGCGTTCCACCAGGCGGTCCTCCATGGTGTGGGCTTGGAGCCGTAGCCCATTAATGTATTTGTTTGTGGGCCTCTCCAGCTTTGCCCCAAAGACCCTTGCCTAGTGGCTCTCCTCCCAGGAGGCTGGAGACTCCTTAGTGGAACTGGAGGGGGAAGGGCTGTGGTGGTGGTGCTTCTGCTGGGCCTTCCCCCATTCCTGAGTGGGCTGTTCCTCCGGGAGTCCCTGCTACCACTGCATCTTCCAGCCAGAGAAGGACCACGCACCACCTCAATTAGGTGGATATTCTTGATGTGGGTGATGAACCCAGATGTGGTCCCCTGCAGCCCTCTTTTTATCTTTTTGTAGCAGATCTAAAGAACGTAAAAAGATAGGAACATAAGAAGTGCCATACTGTGTCAGACCAATGGTCTATCAAGCCCTGCCTGCATTCTGTATCCACAAATGGGTTGCTGGCCAATCTCTCTCCCAGTGGGGAATCACAAATCTGCTATCCTGACCAAATAAATACAACAACCTGTTGCTAAACACTTTAATTTAGAAGATCATGAGCTATCAGATTTAGAAATATTCCTTACTGAACACCTACAAAACCCTCTGATGCTGGATAAAAGTGAGAACTTCTGGATCTATAGACTTTACACCTTAACACCTCATGGTCTCAATTTGGAAGATAATAGTTAAGAAGAGTTTGCCTTCTGCTTTTTTCCACTACTGCAGGAGTTACCTAACTAGCCTTGGAATTTTCAGACCACAACATCTCTGGGCAAACAATATAAACAAATTGGCTAAAGGTTACAAGAAAAACACATAACTCGACAAAAAACTGTAACCAAATAAAGTCTAGACCAGCAATTTAATACAGCAAATATGCAGAAATAAGCATATGCAAAGTAACATTCACAGAAGGGTCAGAAAAAACCAAACACATAAGCAAATGCTTAGAGTGTGATGAAAGTTACTAAATGAGAGACAAAGTTCCAGAGAAGTAACTAAGGTCTTTCTTCCTCTTCTGAAAACCAAAATGTCAGAGAGATAGCTGTATTCTTCCTCTTCTCCAATGTTTCGCATAAAGCTTCTTCAGGAAGCAGAAGATGAATGAAGTACATAGCAAACAAGCTCCAGCAACATCAGATGCAGCAGAATGACTGCATAAAGAGGGAATATATAAATATACTTCTCAAATAATAAACAACAACTTTCTTACATTTCCCAGGTATTCACACCCTGGGATAATTTTGCAGTTATATACTGATAATATATTTTAAACATAAAAAAAATATACATACATGAATCCATAAATTCACTAGTTAAACTAGTTCCATCATCTATAATAGCTGACAGCTATAGATTATACCTCTTTTCATATGCCAGACTAGACAGATTTCTAAATTCTTCAAACTTAAAAACACTTAACCAGTACCAGGATTACTAAAGGAACTTCCCAGGCCCCAAGCAACAAGGAAAATAGAGTACCTTACCCAATGACTGTTGAAATGTATACTTCCTTACTTCATTCCAATTTCCTTTTTGTATAGTAACTATCTAATACAAATGATATTACCACAGCTTTACTATTAGAAATAATCTTGACTAATGTTAAATGTTGTCAATGGGTGATTCAGACGTTATGTTTTCGGCATTCACCACAGTCAACCACAGTCAAATTTGGAGGGTGGTGAAAGAACCGTGCATGTCTGTTGGCTCGCATCCAGATGGTCACCATAGTCAAACACACCATAGTCAAACACGGCCCGGGGTGAAGCTAACCATGCTTCGTGAGGTCGGGGCGGGAGGAGGTCCAGAAGTGTGGTGAATTGTCACCACAGCAGGGGTGAATGAAAACTAACTTCTGAACAGAAACCCCTGGCCGCGGTGGAAGGAAACGACCATGGGACGTGGTGACAGCATGCAGCGTCACTGCTAGGCAACCAACAACAAGCGGAACACAGAGAGAGATTTAAAGGGCAGGCAGCAGTAGGGAAATGTGTGCTCGTTATCGCCCCTGACCACGCACCTATTCCACATATATGTATGCCTCCCCTCTCCCCCCCCGGGGCCATTGGGTGCCCACCGGTGGCCACACAGCCTATGTTGGAAGGGCTAGCGGCCTGGGAGCTCGGCCCCCTGCATGGGGATCTTCCGGTGCCAGTGGCGAGGGGGTGGGGGTACACCGGGGTGCCGCTGTGCTCCCTTGGTAGCGGCTGTGGTGCCACATTGGGGGTACCCTGTCCTGCCTCCCCTCCCCTGGGCCTGGGGCTTCAGCCCCTGGGCCGCTGTGTCTCCCTGTGCGTGCTCTTGCTAATGTTCCTATCCATCTAGCAGGTGTGTATGCGTGGAGCTGTCTGACCTTGAATGCCGGCAGCTGTGTGCTGCCCACTCCCTTCACCTCCCTCAACCATTGTTCCTGCCCTACCATTATCTGTCAGACTTGGCAGCCCCTGTCTGCCTGTGCAGCCCCCCTGCCCCGCATCCCATGCTGCCCCCACGGCTGCTGCAGCTCAAACCCTCCAGGAGCTGTACCATGACAGCTGCATCCCAGCCCGAGGTCCCACTTGGCAGTTCCGAGGGCTCTGTCCGTGCCTGGACCGCCTGTGAGAGCATGGCCCTGTGTGATCTGTGATGTTCCCCCATCATTCAGAGTTGCCTGCACTCCTTGCCCACCTGGCCGGATGCCTATCATTGCCTGAACATTGGTATGCTGTGCTTTGGTTATGTCACAACCTGCCGCATGCACTGTGAGGAGCTGGGGCTCGCCCCCTTCCCTGAGGGGCACCTACCATCAACTCTGGGAGGGCCTTGCGGCATGGAGACCTGTGGAGACAGCCTCTTCCCGCTGTGTGTGTGCCTTCCTGGGATATGCGACCTGCCTGAGTAAGGGTGGCCCTGCCGTGTCTGTGACCTACTTCATCAGTGTGCAGGGTGTGCGTGGGTATCCGCACTCCCACGGGGCTGCCTACTACCATCTGGTGGAGCTGTCCCATCTTCCCTGGCCTCCTGCAGCTTATTATGGCATGACCCCCCCCTCTGGACCTGACCTGTCGACCCTGTTGGAGGTGTGCGGCCGCTCTGATGTGCAACTCGGGATAAACTGTGCGGATCCCTTCGAGGCCTTTTACCTGATCTGTTTCCACATGACCGCCCACGGCTTCTGCCGGGGTCTGTGGCAATGGCCCCGATATGTGCACCTGCTGTTGTTACTGCCCCCGCCACCCGATGGTAGCCCCAGCAGCTGGGTCTAGGGCGCGTCAGCCTCATTTGGCATCCAGGTGCCTCCTCAGTGCCTTCCTTCTGCCTGTGGCCTGGGTGCTATTGCCACCACCTTCTGCCGCCTTGGGACTGCTGGACCACTATGACCCGCTCC
>QEPC01007521.1:281398-292297 GCA_003113815.1 Sphenodon punctatus
CCACCCCCCCATCTCCTGTGCTTCCGACCGGCCGTGGGGTTCCCTGTCCCCCCCTGGTGTGTGGTTCCCTCTGTCTACCTGTCCGGCTCCCCTGTGTTGTGTGGGTGTGCTGCTTCATGTGTGTGTGCACTTCTTGTTTTGAAGTGTGCACGCCTTCTGTGCAGCTGCTGTTTGTGAGCGCTGCTTGCACAGCAGCTCCCTCCACCCCTCCCTTCATGTTTCCCTTCCCTGAGCGGGGCCCTCCACTGTCTTTGGCTTCGTTTGCCCTACAGCCACCATGTTTGCGTCCGCGCAACCCCGGTGCCTTGTGGGGTTCCCACCACAGTTCTCGCCACCACATCATGTTTGTAGGGTTCCCCCGGCCCGGGTTCACTCCGGTTGGCCCCGGGAAGTGGTGCCACCCCTGTCATGTCTGTTGGGGCCACGCAGCTTACTGCGGCCCATGGTGAAGCACGTGACACCAGGGTGGGATTCACTGTGGTGAATCTCACTGCATCATGTCTGAAGTCACCCAATGTTGTTATAAAATATTTAACCTTTCCCGCTCTTATTAATTATAATTATTATTATTATTTATAAACATTTGTATAGCACCAGTCATGTACTTGGTGCTTTACAGAGCAAAGATAAAGACGCGGTCCCTGCCTAAGTTGTCCCCTTGGGTCTAAGCCTGATATAAGCAACCAGCTCCAAAGTTTTTACCAGACCCTCAGGGCTCCTGACAGCAGATTAAATTAATTACCCTTCCCTTCAACTGTTGGAATATATACTCTCTCTCATTACTCTCAGCTGAGGGGCTAAGTTGAAACATCTGTAGGAGGAAAAGTCCTTCCTAATCACAAATGAAAAGAAAAAGAAAAGAGAATATTCAGCCTTCTTCCTTGTCCATTGCTTTCCTATAAAGCTCTAAAACTCCATATTCAACCAATGGCTAAAGCAACCCCCTTATGTTCATACAACACTATCAATGACGTCATTGAAACTCCTTGCTTGATTTGTATCTAGCATAGTAATCCAGAAACTTTCTCTCCTTGCTAACAACTTAGGGTCTGAAGAGGGTGCTATCCTTTCAATTCCCCCAAAGGAGAAAGATATAGTAGAATTGTGATATTGGCAAAAATGGTCTACTAATGGAGCATTGGGTGTTTTATTTTTAAGTTTACTCCTGTGCTCTGTGATTCGAACCTTTAGGCTCCTAGTTGTTTTACCTATATAGAGTTTTAAACAAGGGCACTGTATTGCATAGATGACCCAAGGGGTGCTGCAGTTAATAAAGTCTCGTATATGGCAAATTTTACCTTTACTATCTTTAAAGTCTTTTGTTTTTAGACTGAACGAGCAGTTAACGCATTGGCAACATCTCCTACATTAAGAAGGTAATAGCTAAGCAGAGTTTGCCTTCTGCTTTTTGCCACTTCTGCAGGAGTTACCTAGCTAGCCTTGGAATTTTCACACCACAGCATTCCTCTAACTGTCACCTATCTCTGGGCACCATTTGAAACCCAGTGTGCTACTGATGATGGCAGAAGTTGAAACATTTAGCTCCAACTGCAGCATCAG
Organism: Sphenodon punctatus; assembly: GCA_003113815.1. Lineage (NCBI taxonomy): Eukaryota > Metazoa > Chordata > Lepidosauria > Sphenodontia > Sphenodontidae > Sphenodon > Sphenodon punctatus. The sequence continues at coordinate 282,959 of QEPC01007521.1, forward strand.
CTTTTAATTTTTCCATCTACCTCTGTTTATCAATCTGCATCTACAAAAAAATTATATATATCTATATCTATAATAGATATAGATATAGATATAGTTATCTTAGGATATAGGATTTTCATTCGGTTAGGAATGTAGGATAGGAATGGGATATATTATATAGTTTAACTTTTATTTATTAGGTTAGGAATAGGAATGATAGCATAGCAGAACAACAGGGCCAAGAGGAGGCCAGGAGGGAAGTGGAGGAGCCTGAGGCAGAGGTGCAGCTGGTGGAGGCAGGTGGAGGCTGGTGGAGGCAGAGGCAGGACCTATCAGACGATGGCAGTGCCAGGCAGGTGCTGCTGCACTGAGGCCTGTCATTTGGGACCACTTCTCCCAGCCCCAGGGAATGCCTTCACTGCTGCTCTGTGCTCCCACTGAGCCAGGGAGGTGTGGCTTGGGGGGCAGAGAAGCACCTCTGCCCTCTGCAGCCACCTTAGCAGGGCCACTGGGATTAATGGGAAAGGGGGAGAGAGTGGGCAGGTGGCAGGCAGCAGGGCTAGTGAGGAGGGCAAGCTGTGCTTGCCAGATGAAGGAGGAGAAGGAGAAGAAGGAGACCCTCGTTCTCCTCCACCTCCTCCCTCAGCAGCAAGGAGGAGGCCAGCTCTGCACAGGCTGAGAAGGAGTTGCCCCTGCGCCCAGAGCTACATTGCCTGACTCAGGCCATTGAGTCTGGGTATGCATCTGGACCAACTGTCCCAGACATGTGACTCCTTAGTGAAGCTGTATCATGCCCTGGGATGTAGTCAGGCGGTGAACATGGCCTACAGTGCCTATATGAGGCAGGCATTGGAGGCCAACTGTGTGTTCTTCTAGGCCCTGACTGAGCACGACAGGGAGATAGCCTGGTGTTTGGATGCTGCTCTGGCTGGTGGCATGGAGGTGACCCCACTGCCAGACTCAAGTCCTACCACAACCACCCAGGATTTATTAGGATTTATATTGCACTCACCGCATGGCACACCATCAGCAGTAAGTGCACCCACTCTAAGATCATTATGCCAGCCAAGCAGTGCACAAAAAAGCAGGCTAGCAAGACTGGAACATTTGTTCAAGATAGAAGAATACAACAACCCCACAAAACAGTGTGCAATTGCATGGAGAAATAAATCCCACCAAAAGCCAGCCAGTCCAGCAGACAAAATTAAGAAACCAGACATTCACACAGACACCTCAGGGGCACCCTCTTATTTTTAAAGAAGGCATGGCATTGATAACTTGAATAGACCAGACAAGGGGAAATGGAGTCAGGCAGAGAGATCCCAGTCTGGCCTCATGGTGCCAAAAAAGTACCAGGCAGAACAACAGTAGAACTTACAGTTATACTTTATAATTAGGCTCTGCTGTGCCATGCCACAGCCTAGACGACACACACAACCCTGCAAAACAGCATGCAACTGCATGGAGAAATAAATCCCACTAAAAGCCAGCCAGTCCAGCAGATAAAATTAAGAAACCAGACATTCACACACACCCAGAGCACCCTCTTGGCATGGCAGTGGTACTGTGGCACTGGTAACTTGAACAGAACAGACCAGGCAATGGAAAGTAGAGCCAGGAAGAGAGATCCCTCTGGCCTCATGGTGCCAAGCAGTTGGCAGAACAGTAGAAGTTACAGTTAACTTACACTTTACAGTTAGGCTCTGCGGTGCCATGCATCAGCCATAGCCTTGGTAAGAAAGAACACAACACACAACCCCACAAACAGTATGCAACTGTGTAGAAAAATTCCACCAAAAGCCAGCTAGCCCAGCACACAAAATTATTATAACACCCACAAGAAAGAAACCACACATTCACGCACCCCCACCGGGCACTCTCTTGGCATGGCATTGGTACTGTGTCACTGCTAACTTGAATGGAACAGACCAGGCAAGGGGAAGTGAAGCCATGCAGAGAGATGGTGCAAAAAGCAGCAGGCAGACAGAGCTGTAGAAGTTACACTTAACTTACACTTTACAATCAGGCTCTGCTGCTATGCCATGCGGAAGCCACAGCCTTGGTAAGACAACACACAACCTCGCAAATCAGAGTGCAACTGCGTGGAGAAATAAATCCCACCAAAAGCCAGCCAGCCCTGCAGACAAAATTAAGAAACCAGACATTCAACCTGCTCTCCTCCCCTGGGGACACCCTCTTGGCATGGTATTGGTACTGTGGCACTGGTAACTTGAACAGAACAGACCAGGCAAGGGGAAGTGGAGCCAGGAAGGGAGATCACTCTGCCTATTGGTGCTGCCAGTGCCAACCAAGCAGTAGGCAGTATTGTACCTAGCAATGTGGCACCCAATTATTATTTTTTAAAAAGCATATAGGATGGTGACCTCCATCCCTCAGCATTGGTCCTATGGATAGGCAAGCAAGGCCAAACCATGCCATGCTATGCCAGGCACCCCTCCCTCTCCCAGCTGATTATTTACAGATTAGCAGTGTAGCACACAGCCAAATTCACCAAGAATGGAAAATGACTGTGTGTGCAGCTTCTTTTATTTTTTGCCCTGCAAGGCTGCAACTTGCAAGCCAATCAAAACTTCCCATCTGGCTTCGCAAGCCAATCAAAAATTGCCACCTGGGTTACCATGACTCAGTTGTCCCCTCCCATACCCCTCCTACCAAACATGGCACTAAGTTTCATTTCCTGGCTTGAAAATTCCAGAAGCTCAACTCCAGTCACACACATGCAGTGGCTTCTGAAGTTTTCTGAAGTTTTCCAGGGAATGACCTTGATCCCCGTAAATTTGGAAATTGGAAGTTCTGAAGTGAAGACTGGAATTCCTGGTGAATTCTGAAGTTTTATGAAGACCAGGTTTGAGCCATAGTTTAGATTGATGTATTCATGTAGAACTTCAAACATTTTAAAAAGAAACCTTGTCAAGATTAGGGCTGAAACTCATTCTCAGTATTTTCTTGTTTTTCAACGAGAATTGTGTTTCTCAGTTCATTCTGGGAAATGCGAATGAACCAAGAAAAGGGCGGAATTCTTGTTGAAAAAACAAGAACATATCAAGAAAAAAATAAAATAAAATAAACGTACTTACTGTGGGACTGCTGGCCTTTGATCTGATGGCTACTCTCTGCTTTTCTTGCCTTAGCACTGCATTCTGCAGAGAGTTGAGCTTTCTCTCTGCCTCTCCTCCATGCTGAACTCTGTAGAACTTAGTTGGAACCCAACAGTAAATTATCTGATTGAGGAGGGGAACAGGGAAGCCTTTTTCCAACGATGTGCAACACTCTAATCAGTTCCTGTTTCCAGGGGGATTGATATCAAGGCAGCCCACTAATCCATCCTCTGATCAGTCCTCCTGGAAACAGGGACCAATTAGGTAAAAAAACTGAAAGTCAGGGTGCTAACAAACAAGATGATAGCCCCCTAGAGTCCAGGTTCTGTCCATGCAGCCCCCACTCACATGCTTAGTGTGTAGAGCTTAATAAACTGGCAACCCCCTGCATGCTTTTCTTGTGTGTTCAGACAACCCCCCCGCACACTCTGCCCCCACTCACACGTTTAGTATGATAAAGCTAATACACAACCAGGCATTCTTCCCTACCACAGTCCACACACACACCCTTCTCAGTTTCCTTCACCTGTCGCGATTCACAACCATGGCAAACAATGGGAACAAGAAGCCGCATCAGCTGTTTCTTTCTTCAAGACTATTATGGCTCCAGGAGGGATTCCAGCCCCTGCTATCCCTGCCCACCCATGGAGGTTCATACCTGGGTTTATACCTGCCATCACTTGGCACCTGGAAACAATTTTTTGCTGTGCACATAATGCTGAGCTTATTGATCAAATTGCATACTTTATCAAGTTTCTATACTGAGAAGTGAAAACGAAAGCAATTGCATGTTGTCATTCCAGTTTCTCACATCCATGGCTCACAGCAATGTATGGGCAGGTAGCAGTGCACAGTTTTATTGGGGTCTCACCTTCCGTGGTGTTGGAAATCCTTCTCAGTTCACATAAAATTCCCAGTCAAACGTGAGTCTCTTGTATCCCCTCTCTAGCATCTTCTGCATTACCACACACTTGGGGCAAAAAACATTCCCACTCACAAGGGCACTCTGCCCTTCTCCAAGTGTCCAAACCTTGTATAGGGCAAGAAGCTTTCCATCAGTGGATTCAGATACCCTGTACCCTGAAGTAATGTGTTTCCCCTTAACCTCTGCCATACAATTAAGGAACTCCTGACGGCCCCATGGGTGTCCTCTTGTTGTCATCAGAGAAGTGGTGAGCAGGGTTCCTAGATTTCTCTGCAAAAATAAAAATGAAAATTCTCTCATTAAATACACCAACATCTGCATTTTTGGCCATTAAAATTAGAAAGTGTTTATTGCAAATTATTATTTTGTTGTGACAATTTGATGCACTGGTTGCCACTGCCACTCAAATAACAATAAAACAATATCCCACATGAGCTAGCCTCAGCACGGAGAGCACATCTCTCCCTTTGTAGGTGTGGGGGAGGGGAGTGTAGCTCCGACCCCCTCCTCCTGCCAGCCCTGGAATAGACCCCAACATACCTCTGCTTCACCAAAACCCAGACGTAGCTGTGTTCTTCTTGCACCAAATCTCTTTACTTGGATGCAGACACACTGTAACCCACACAGAACTTCCGCCGCCTTTAAATTTTCTGCTGTCGTTAGTGAGTTTTTGCAGGTGGAAAATTCCCAGAAAAACTTGGAATTCCATGTTTTTCTCTGGGAAAATGAAAATTTTGTGTTTTTCTCTGGTTTTCCACGCCAAACAGAAAACCGGGAACCCTGGTAATGAGGAAAAATGGCAGGGAAGGTTCAGCTTCTGTTAGCGACTTTCTTACTTCTGGCTGGGCACAAATATCCAGAAAAGTCACAATCTTGATTGCATCCTACGTTCTCATTTTGTCTTCCATAAGGATGAACCAAGTTCTTTCCCTGGTCAAGAATCTCAGCAATAACGGCCTTCTCAGTGAGATTCTCAGGGTCGAGAATCTCACGAGAATTGATGTTCTTGCCACTGTTCTCAATGAGATTCTCAAGGACCCCAAACAGCCTCCCCAAACCATCTATGTACGTGCAAAATGACCAGCAGGGGGCTGCACATGCACAGAATGGTCATGGTGGACATTTTGAGTATGCACAGAGCATATTTGGTTTTTTTAAAATCTTGCGAAATTTTCAAGAAACCTCAAAAAAACTCTCTGCACATGTGCAAAATGGCCAAAGTAGTCACTTCGTGCATGCACATAGTGCTTTGGGGGATTTTTGAGAATCTCACGAGATTCTCAAAAACCTCGGTGAGAATGTGTGAGATCTCCCCAGCGTTTGCAAGAATCTCACAGATTCTCACAAGAGCGCAGTGTTCTTGTTTCAGCACTAGCTTCCATTCTGCTGAACTTTAAACTGCAGCAGCCATCATGTATACATAGAACCCCACGGTATGCATGTGCCACTCTATGAACACATAGGATGCCTTGGAGGATATGTTTGGACAGTTCTCTCTGTACATCTGGTCTCACATAAAGGCTGATATCCATCACCCCCAAAGTTTTCTGGGCCCTGTATCCTGGGCAGCCACAGCACCCACAGACTAAAGCATAAGCCACTTCCATTTGGCTTTCTCTGGCAAACAACCTGCAGTAATAGCTTTGTATGGCGTTATGATCCCTCATTCTCTTTGTAAGCAAAAACAGTTACTTTCTAAAGATAAGAAAATATATAAGTAAATTTTAACCAATGGGCAACTCTGCGCCATCATACATTGCAAGCACAGTGACTTTCATTACCTGGCAGATCCCCCCACCTGCCCATTTCTTAACATTCCATTGTCCCCCCCTCCCCCCCAAATATGCTCAAAAAGGGAGCTCTGGAGATGGAAGGACTGGAAAAGACTGCTTTGTGTCTGTGCCCACATCTCACTCATCTCCTTGCTAGTCTTCATGATCAAGCTGTCAAACTATTCAAAATGCCATCAGAGGCGGGCCCAGTGACTCTCATCCTGCTGGTAGTCTAGTCGGGCCTCTGCAGCAAAGGCCTTGCATTCTGAGGCCACCTGCTGCCTGTGCTCCTGGGCCACGATGTTAATGACATTGTGGATCTTGCCCGCCTACTGCACGGTCTCACCAAGCAGCTCCCTTGCCTTGCCATATCCTCCCAGCACTACCAGTTACAAACCATAGATCGTGGTTCCACTGGGGTCTTGTGAGTTCCATTCATGTGCATTGCATGTGCAGACCTGTAGCAAGGCAACAAGGAATGCCATTAGTTCAGACTGTCCCAGCCACCTTCTCACCTTGGTGTTTCAGGCCCTTTCCCACTCAAATTTAAGCCCTTCATCTGCTGAAAGTGAATCAGGAATGAGTACCTACACTGTGCAGCTGCTGGGGTGGTTGTTGCTGAGGGATCCCAGTGCTACCCAGCTCTGTTCCTGCAATCACTGTAGAAGAGTGAAGAACATGAAGAGCTGAAACACCACCACTCATGTCATCCACCTGACTGCCATTATTTTAAAATTATTTATTTATTTAATTATTTATATAAACAAAAATTTGCATCCCGCATTCTCCTACACACTGGTAGCTCGGAGTGGCACACAACATAAAAACAACAATAAAACCATCTAAAATCACAATACATAAAATATGCATCATACTTTTTTTGCAGCAGTAGCTAAGGCAAAATAAAACCCCTCCCCCCTCCCCGATGGCCCAGCGGAACAACCAGGTCTTACAACATCTATGGAAAGAGGGGAGGTCTGGGGACAGACAGGCCTCCAATGGGAGGGAGTTCCACAGTTGAGGTGCGGCCACTGAGAACCCCCTCTCCACCGTCACTGCCCGGCATACCCAGGGACTTCGAGGCAGACGACCCTGACTGACTGCAAGGGCAGCAAAATGACCCAGGGCCTGAGGTGATCTCGCAGGTAAGCAGGACCCAAGTTGTTTAGGGCTTTAAAAGTCATAAACAACACCTTGAATTGGGCCCGGAAGACAATAGGCACCCAGTGCAGAGTATGGCACACAGGTGTGATATGCTCGCGGCAGCCCATCCCTGTTAGGATACGAGCTGCCACATTCTGCACCAGCTGCAACCTTCAGACCATCGTCAAGGGTAGCCCCAAGTAGAGCACGTTACAGTAGTCCAGTCGAGAGGGAACAAAAGCATGGATGATGGTGGCCAGATCTGAGCCTGAGACAGTCACAGCTGTTGCACCAGATGTTGCCTCAACCTCCTCTCCGCCAACTCCTACTTTGACCCCCTGCAATCTGGCTTCCTCCCCATTTACTCCACTGAAACTGCTTTGGCTAAGATCACCAACGATCTTCTTGTGGCTAAATCCAACCGCCTTTACTCTATTATTGTCCTCCTTGATCTCTCTGCTACCTTCGACACTGTTGACCACTCGCTCCTGCTTGAATCGTTCCAGTCCCTTGGATTCCGGGACTCTGTCCTCAAATGGTTCTCCTCCTATCTTTCTGACCACTTCTACAATGTATCTCTTCCTAACTCCTCCTCCCTACCCCTCTCGGTCGGGGTTCCCCAAGGTCCTCTCCTCTTCTCTATCTACACCCAATCCCTAGGCAAACTAATTTCCTCCCACCGTTTCCAATACTACCTATATGCTGATGACACTCAACTCTATCTCTCCACTCCTTCCCTCTCCATCTCTGTTCAAGCTTGTCTCAGCAACTGTCTCTCTGATATCTCTGCCTGGATGTCTCAACGCCAACTCAAACTGAACATGGTGAAAACTGAACTCCTGATTTTCCCACCCAATACTTCCTCTCCCTCTTCCCTGTCAATTACCATTGACGGGGTCTCCATTCTCCCTGTCCCCCAAGCTCGCAGCTTGGGCTTCATCTTCAGCTCACACCTTACCTTCAAACCCTGCATTGAATCCGTGACCAAATCCTGCTGCCTCTCCCTCCACAACATTGCATAGATCCACCCTTTTCTGTCCATCTCCTTTGCCAAAACTCTCATCCACACCCTAGTCATCTCACGCCTTGACTATTGTAACCTCTTCCTCACTGGCCTTCCCCACTCCCAACTTTCTTCCCTCATCTCTGTTCAAAACTCTGCTGCCAGGATCATCCACCTAGTCCATCGCTTTGACTATGTGCAGTCTCGCCTCTCCTCTCCTCTCTCCACTGGCTCCCTCTTCCTGAGTGTATTCTGCACAAGCTCCTCGTCTTCACCTACAAAGCCCTCAACCACCTTCGTCCCTTCTCCCTCACTGCCCTGAACACCTGGAACTCCCTCCCTGCCCAAATTCACCTTGCCCCTTCCTTTGTACCTTCAAATCCCTCCTCAAAACCCACCTCTTCCACTCTGCCCTTCCTGACTCCTGCTAAGCATCCCCACCCAGGTTTATCCCAGTGGCGGCTGGTGGGTGTTGAGTTTGGTGGGTCACTAAGGCTGGCTGGACTGCTTCTGGTGAAGCCAGCGGTGGGCCGGCAAAAATAGTGGTGGAGCCAGAAGGAGTCAGGGCAACAGTAGGTGGAGACAATGTGTGCCCAAACAAATAAGGCCCTATAATCATGCACAGTGTGCTATCGAACATGAATAAGAGATAACCTATGGAAATTAAGAACAACTTTATTTATACAGTCCCCTCCCTATTTATAAATAAATACCCCATTTATAAATACTTATATAACTTGTGAGAACACTTACTAAAAACATCATTAGGATTTCAATACATATATAACTTATCAGAACACCTACCAAAAATATCATTAAGGTTTAGGGGTGGGAATTTCAGATCTCCCGGTATCCGATACTGCTAATATTTGGCAGTATCAGGGATACTGGATAGATCCGATAATTCCCCGTACCAGTGCGGGTTCCTGTACAAGATTTTTTTTACATTGCGGCCATTGAAATCAATGACTGCAATGTAAAAAAAAACCCAAACCCCCCCACTTTCCCTCCCCCTCCCAGGCTGCGCAGGTGGAAGCGGGGACACCTCCCACCCACCCTGCACAGCCTGGTTGTTTTTTTTAAGTAAACCAACCAGACCCGGGCTCCAGGCCACCACCGGCTGCCCAACAGCAGCCAGCCAGGGCTATGGAGGCAGCGGCAGCTGAGCTCTCCTCCAAGATCGCCTTTTTTACCTGTGTTGTGCTCCCTCTGGGTGGCGGTGGCGCGGGCCCGGCTGCAGCACTGGCTTGAGCTCTTCACCAGGCCTTCCGAGGAAAGTTCCCCAGAAGGCCTGGTGAAGCACTCAAGCCAGCACTGCAGCTGGACCCATGCTGCCGCTGCCACCGCCACCACCCACAGGGAGCACAACACAGGTAAAAAAGGTGATACGGGGTGGGG
>QEPC01007521.1:299268-314186 GCA_003113815.1 Sphenodon punctatus
CTTCCGGAGGAAGCTCGCCTGGCCCCAAGCCTTTTGACATTTCGGCGGAACTGTAAGACCTGGCTGTTTGCCCAGGCCTTTGGGAGGGAGGGTGGGGGGGGTGATTTTTAATCCCCCGCCCGTTTATTTATTTATTACTGTCCTTTAACCCTGTTTTATTGATGTATTTTATATTTATATTTTAAATTGATCTTAATTGTTTTTATGACTGCTGTTAGCCGCCCCGAGCTGCGTTGCAGGATGGGGCGGGATACAAATCTATAAAATAAATAAATAAATAAATATTAAAGGAAGGAACCTGCTGAAGGGACTGACCGTCAAGGGACCATGAGTGAAATCTTCTATTGTTAGCAAACACCATAATTTTAGATTTGGTATAATTGATGTTAAGTAAATTTGACTGGCAGTACATTGAAAATTGCCTATGCTGCCTCATGAGTCCCACCCTGGTTTGAGACAGCAACGCCATGTCATCTGCATATAGTAGACAACCCACGGATCTGGAAGCTAATCTTGGGGGTGGGGGATCCTTTCTGGCCATGGTCAGAATGACATCATTTACAAAAAGGTTAAAGAGGCAAGGAGCCAGCACACAACCTTGTCTCACACCCTGTCTGATACTAATTTCCCTTGAAGAGTGCCCAGCCTTGTCCAACCTCACTATTTGTGATGTATCATGATAAAGCGTACGAATTAGGGCAAGTAACCTCTTGTCCATCTCCAGAGAAGCAAGTTTCTTCCAAAGCAAACATCTATTAACCCAGTCAAAGGCAGCTCTTAAATCTAAGAATGCTACATACAGTTTCCCATTCAATTTCTTGCACTTGTCCACCAGATGGAATAGGATTAGACTTTGCTGTATTGTAGATCGACCTGCCTGGAACCTGGCCTGCTCTGGATGGAGGATCTTATTTTGTTCCATCCAATAAATCAGTCTGTTCAACAGTAATTTGGCATATAATTTCCCAACTACACTGAGAAAACTAATAGGTCTATAATTTGATGGATCAGCTCTTGAACCTTTTTTATAAATGGGAATTACTATAGCTGTAGCCCAGCCGTCGGGAATTCTCCTCATGGTGTTAATAGTTGTAAGGAGCGCCATGAGTAAGGGGACCCACCTATCTTGGTGTGCCCTGATAAACTCTATCTGGATAGAATCAGGGCCTTATTGGTTTTAAATGTACTAATCAGAGATCCCACTTCTTCCTGCGTAACTGGGGGCCAAGGGTACAAATCCTTGACCTCGGGCAATGGCAAGGGTGGTTGACAGATACCTCCAATGGGCATATCGATCTTTTCAGAGTATGATTCCCAAGTAATTGGGGGGAACGGTAAAGACCACCCACTTCCTCTCCTATTAATTCCTCCATTTATTAGTCTCCAAAAAGTCCTGGAGTCTCTATTCTCGCAGACCTGCAACGCTTTAAGCCACCGAGCCTCAACAAAAGCTCTCTTCTTCCCCCTAATCAGATGCCTAAAATTTCTCTTAAAAGAGAAATATTCGCTAGACAATGTAAGCCAGCCCTGCCGATAATGGAGGTATCATTCTGAGAGATGTTTTTTGGCTAACTGGCATTCCTTTTCAAATCAGGACTGGTTGGTACATGTCAACCTCCCATTTGTAATCCTATTCCCAAAGTCAAGCGTGACCTTCAAGATTTCCTTACTGAGGTGATTGTAGGTTTCGATTATTTGTGTAGCCTCAGATCCTACATTCCCTTCCAGGATTAGTGTTCTTAGTTTGAGCCAAGAATCAGTTGTCAGAAAAACTTCTAACCACCTATCAAGGTTCGGACTCCACCTGACTGTGGGAAATAAACTTAGGGAGGGGAGGAATTATACTTATACGTGATGAAGAATGCATGCACTTTAATTTCAGTTAAGTTGTAATTTTATTTTATTTTTAATTTGCCTTAACGTGACAATTTGCTGCCATGTTAGATTGTGAGAATAATTTGGAATGCCACCTTAACTTGGTTCTTAAACCAAAGGTTTTTTGTCTAGGTATAGTTATATAATGTTTAATAAAGATACTTAATTTTTCATAATGGATGCTTTCCATGCTTCTTCTGGGAAAGAGGGAAGTTTCAGGGAGAGGAGGTTGTGGAGAAGGACTGTATGGTATTTAGTAGCAGTAGTAAAAGTTTGTTTTGACCATGAATTACAACAAAGTGTAATCATCACATATAAAGGAACAAATAATTAATACAAAAAAGACACAGAAGCACTATACAACAATAAAGATCAAGGGTCACTTAACCACAACATATTAAAACATAAAATTAGACTGCTCTAACCCCCAGACATAAATTTCCATGCAAGTCAATCAGACAACCCTTCGGGAGAGTTCCCAACAACCTCCCTATCTTGCAGGGAGCACCTACGAGAGCAGCAAGAGCATGTGCAAAGTTAGCAACCGTCAAAGTAGACTGATCTGAAGGATTTGCCAGCAAGAATGGCAGTTTCAAAGCTGTATCCTAGTGTAATTTACCTGTCATTAGGGGAGTCCGTCATTTGGACTGAATATCTGCTGATGCCGCACAGCTAAACAGATAGTGCAGAAGGTCCTCGATCTGACCCGAGCGACAAATACACAATCTCTGGTCATATGGAATATCCTTGTAATGACCAACCAGAACCATCTGTTAGAATCTCAATAAAGGGAGCACCCTGCATAATGTATAGCTACCTACCGCAGTCAAATAGTGCTCCAGCTGATGTTGGGATTTGATTTTGCCATACCAAGGGACTGTTTTGGCTGAGGAAATTGCAACCAGATCAGATTCTGCAAAAATATCTTGCAATCTGGTCTTAATTATAATTTTAGCCCTGCCCTGAAAAAAACTCGACAGAGAAACCAGCTGTTTTTAGCAGTCTGTCAAGATTGCTCCTCCATGGAAAGCCAATATCCAACAAAACTTGAGCAAACAGCCATTGGGCATAGACATCATATGCAGCCAGTAATGTATCATATTCAAACAAGCCTTCATCTTAAATGGCAAAATCCTGGTCTTGGATCTAAGCATATAGGAGGAGTGCCCTTAGGTACACCCAGGATATTCCATAACAGGTTATTTTGATAGACCTCAAGGTCATCTCCAGTATAACCCAAATTTCAGCACCATAAAGTGCCTTGGAGCAAAGCTTCTGTTCCTGAATTCTAAGTGCTGGGGCAATCATCCTCCCTCCAAAAGATCTCAAAAACTTAACTACTCCATTTGTAGACTAGGTTACTTTTAGTTTTACTAAGCTTAAGTGCTCTTGCCATGATCCGGTAGGGGTGAATACTAAACACGGGTATCTATAGCTTTTAACCTATGCCAGGCTGACTGAATCCAAGGACCAGCTGCAAGAGATTTGCCTTTTGGAAAAAATCATGACCTTGGTCTTGTTGTAGTTGACATTTAAATGATTACTCTTGCAACATTCACCTAAGGCTAGCAATAGTCTCCTTAACCCAGTTTCGGCATTTGACAGTAGAACCATATCATCTGCATAAAGCAGAATAGATATTTGTTTCCTCTGTTCCCTAAGTGGAAAAAATAATCCCCCTGGAGTTTGAGCACAATATCATTAATAAAAAAGTTAAAAAGAAACTGGGCGAGTACGTAGCCCTGTATTATGCCATTTGGAGATTGTATGGGTTCGGAAAGGGCACCAACCTGGGTTAATCTTTAAGTAAGGGATTACTATAGAGTCCTCTGACAGGGAACAAAAGTCTCTTGTCAATCTTGGTAGATTCAAGTTTTGCCCATAACAGCTATCGATCAAATCAAAGGCAGACTTGAGATCAGTAAAAACTGAAAAAACTTTTCCTTTCTGAATGTGCACACACCTATTGACAAGGTAGGTCAGAACAAAACAATGCTCGATCATAGAGTGCCCTGCATGGAAGACAGCTTGCTCTTTGGCAAAAATGTTAAGGTGGTATGGCATAGCAGTAAGCTGCTTTGAGGGCTGGCAGTTGGAAGGGAAGGGAGACGGGGAGGGGAGTCCACTGACTATGGACTTGCACTTGAGGGGAGGGGGCCCCATAGTATCCTAGTGAGAAAAAGCCAGGGTGCAAAGGGAACTACTGTGGGAAAGTCACAGGCAAAGGCCAGGTGCTGACTAGTTGCAGAGTAGCTGACTGCACACCTGTGCCTCTGTGCTTCCTATTTAGTCTGTTAATGCCAATAGGAAAAGTAGAGGTTCCAGCCTGCAGCCAGCTAATCTATGAATGTCAATAGGGAACACACAGGGAAAGGCCACTGGGTAGGAAATGGCACAGGGGGTACCCCAAGGAGGGAAAGTATGCTGCCTGGTGCTAGGGGGAGCCAGAAGGGACAGAAATAAACACACAGAAAACATTTTTAAAGGCCTTATTGATATTACAAAAAATCATTTAAAACAGTTCACTGATGCTCATCAAACTGTCACTGAAGGTGGGTGTTTGGGATAGCATTCCAGTTGGTGTGCCGGCACAAGACATCGCAGTTCTCTCTGGCTATGTGCTGCTTTGCTCTGTTCTCTTCAGCTGGTCCCAGAACAGGGGCATTGGCTCGCCTGAGCTAATTGGCAGGGGGTTCTCCAACGCAGCCTCGCCACTCCCACAGATGTTGTGGAGAACACAGGTGGAGGTTGTTAGCTGGGGATCCATCTCTAGCTGGAAATCAATCCTAGGAGCTATTGACTCCTAGTGCTACTTTAAAATCTTCAAAGCAGCACTCTCTCCACAATAGAGCAGGTGGCGTTGAGTTGCCAGTTAAAGTACCCTTCCTCTGAGGTGCAGGCAGGCAGTGTTGTATTCCTTCATGAGCTAGGGCTTCTGAGGTTAGGCAGGGTCCCTAAGAACAACAGGCCTCAAGAGCACCCCCTCAATACATGCTTCAGTGAAGGGTCTAAAGTCTCCTGTGTATATGCGGCCAAAGAAGGGGGACTGACGGATGATGTGGGCATCGTGGTTCTTCCCAGAATACCCAGCCAGCACATCGATGAACCAGGCATGGTTCTCCTCTATGGCCTGGAGAACCATGGCGAAAACCCCTTTCCTGTTCAGGTATTTATCTTTGCTATGGGGTGAGCAGATGATGGTGATATGGCTCCCACAGTTCACCCCTATAAAGTTTGGGAACCACTCCCACCAAAAGCCTTCCATTACCTCAGTGCAGGGGCGGCTGTTGGGTTTTGAGCTTGGTGGGGCAGCAAGACTGGCTGGCCTGCTGGTGGCAAACCCGCCGGCAGGCCAGCAAATGGGAGCTCTGGATAAGATATGAGAGTGGGCTGCAAACAAGATTGTGACTTTTCTGGCCATTTGTGCACTGCCAGAGGTTGAGCAGTCAGTAACAGAGGCTAGACCTTCCCTGCTGTTTTTTCTTATCACTGCCCTGATAACAGCAAGAGGATATCTGTGGACCACCAGGAGTGCCTCGATCAGATGGCAGAGATTAATCTCTTTGGGGACACAGGTGACACAGGTCACAGGGAATATGAACTGACCGACAGAGAGCTTGTTGCCCTATACAAGGATTGGAGACTCTGAGAACTGCAGAGTGCCCTCATGAACAGGGATGTTTTTCACCCCAACTCTTTGGTAATGCAGAAGATGGTAGATAGGGGGTGCAAGAGGCACATGTTTGACTGGGGGGGGTTATGTGAACCGAGAGGGATTTCCAACACCACAGCAACCAAGACCCCAATAAAACTGCACGCTGCTACCTGCCAGTACATTACTGTGAGCCATGGTTGTGAGAAACCAGGTTGACAACATGCAAAGTCTGATTGGTTTTTATTACAATTTTTATTTTCGTGTTCAATTTTCACCATAGGTGCTCAATAAAGTATGCACTTAGTTCAATATGTGTATAGTAAAAGAGTAATTCAGCCAGCAAATACAGGCAAGTATAAACCCAGATATGAACCTCCATTGATGGGTGGGGGTAGCAGGCACTGGACCACCTCCCAGAGTCATAATATTCCAGAAAAAAGAAACAGCTGGTGCAGCAGCTTCTTCCCATGGTTCGATGATGCTGCGAGTCATGAGAGGGGGTGGGTTTGGGAGCTCCACTTCCTTGCCCCATGGTTCAGGCTTGGCAGGTCAGTTGTATAGGAAATTAGCTCTGTTGGAGTTTTCCACATAAAGCTGCAGGTTTAATAGTCCTCAGTTTCTGGCCTCGGGGCACAACAATACTCCAAATGGGTTTTTAACTCTGGTCTCCTTCCGCCCCTACAGCCACTCCAAATCATCCTCAGTGGGGCTTCTCCCCGTCAAAGTGGGTTCCTAAACACATAAGCACAAAACAAAACCAGATCGCTCTGGGACAAATAATAAAATTAATTCCACCTTGGAGTTGCACTCTGCCTCTGCTGGTTCACACCAAACTGCTTGTTTGTCCTTTCAGCTGCCGGGCTTCTTCAAGCCCTTTTCTCCTAGTGCTGCTGACAGGCCCCTCCTCCTGGCTCCGTTGCCAAGGGTGCCTCTAGGAAGTGCACAGCAGCAGTCAAAAAAGCAAACAGAATGTTAGGAATTATTTGGAAGGGGATAGAGAATAAAGCTGAGGATGTCATAATGCCTCTATACAAATCAATGGTGCAACCGCACCTCGAATATTGTGTGCAGTTCTGTTCCCTCATCTCAAAAAAGACATAGCTGAACTAGAAAAGGTACAGAGAAAGGCAACAAAAATGAGCAAGGGCATGGAAGGGCTCCCGTATGAGGAGAAGCTTGGTAGGTTGGGGTTCTTCAGCTTGGAGAAGACAACTGAGAGGAGATGTGATAGAGGTCTATAAAATCATGAGTGCTGTGGAACTAATAAACAAGGAGCAGTTTTTTACCCTCTCGGCTAGTACTAGAACTAGGGGACATTCCATGAAACTCATGGATGGAAAGTTTAAAACAAATAAAAGAAAATATTTTTTCACTCAGCATATAATTGGGTTGTGGAATCTACTGCCAGAGGCTGTGGTAAGGGCCAGTACTATAGCTGAGTTTAAAAGAGGTTTGGACAAGTTTCTGGAAGATAGGACCATTAGCAGCTATTAGCCAGACAGGATCAGGGAGGGAACATGATGGGAGCTGGGGGGAAACAACAGGGAATGGATCCCCCATTATGACCTGTTGGGTGCTTCTCCCAAGCTACTGTGATTGGCCACTGTCAGAGACAGGATGGACCGTTGGTCTGACCCAGTATGGCACTTCTTATGTTCTTATGCCTTGTCCCCCTGGCTGTTTCATCTCTGTTCCCAGAGCTCTCTAGCTAGGCAGCCTGGCCCTCAGCAGTAGCTACCACCAGCTCAGCTCCTCAAAAGCAGCTCAGCAGCCCTCCTAGCACAGCCTCCTCTGGCTTCCTGTTCCCTTTTTATTCAGGTGCTACCTTCTAATTGAGACCAACCATTCAGCTCTGTAAGGGCCCAAAGCCCTTAGCAGTGTGGTACTTGCCATTCTGCCTATCTCACGGCTAATGAGGGATCATTATTGGGATTCCCCTGTGACCCAGGCTGTTACAGTGGGATACTGAGAAGGGGTTGGTGGGTGGAGCACAGCAAGGAAAAATACCTGCCTGTGGTTTAGGCTTGCCATGCTAAACCTGTGGAGGGGCTGCCCAAACAGACAAGAAGTACAAACAGTCCCTCCTGGATTCCAGGGGCTATCATCTGATTTGTTAACATCCTATGTTTGATATAATAAGAATGTAAAATTCTTTCTTTAGGTTTACTTTTACTTTTCATACAGTATTTCCAATAGCTACGTCTGGCATTCTGGTGTTGCAGCTGCCTTTAGCACAACCTTTTGAGGAGATAATGGGACTTGCACCTGCACTAGGAGCTAGCTCTATCCATTTTCACAGTGGATCTCGTCTGTCTCTGAATGTTTGGAACCTTATACTTATTGATCAGTCCACCTTACACAATATTCTTGAGAAAAAAAACAAAGATGTATCCTTCCGAGATATACAAAAGATTATTTTTCTGCCATTTTCACAATTAGGCTTGGAAGAAGTATGATCACTAAAAAGAATCTAAGGATAAAAAGCAAATTACATAGCAAATGCTGCTTTATAAACACAATTTTACTACTTTAAACAAATCAGTGTTCCCCCCTCCTCCCTCCCCTTGGCTAATCGATGTACACCATAACAGTACAGGCTGCTTGCATTTTCCAAGGTAACATTAGATTTCAAAACAAATGGACAATGATTTATTTGACAGCTTGTATTGTGATACGCCTGAATTATTTTATTGCTAAGATAGGATGATAGGACATCACTACAATTTTGCTATTACTACATTTGTCTTTAAATATATAGGTTATTATACTGTGCACTAAATTTTACATGTTGTGGCTTTCTATTTAACCTAGAGTTCTCATACCTGATCTACAGAAAGCAATAGAAAAGCAAAGTGGTTTGAGATCCTACAGAAATCGTAGATCAATACCTGGATACAGCTATGAAATATATCACTCACTGGAAGAAGTATGTAAAACTAAGTGCTCTTTAAAAAAAAATCTAATACAGAGATGGGAACATTTTAGCCTCCCAGGGGCCACTTTACAAATTAGTACCAGCTCTGAGAACAACATAAAAGTTGGGAGGTTGAGGGGTGCTTAAGGGGTGCACTCTGGTAGAAGAGGGTCCAGATCATGGATCGTTGTCATGGATCTGTCCTCTGTTCTTGTGTGCATGCCTTCATCTAATACTGAGCTCATTCCTTCAGAGTGCTTGGGGTTAGGAACTGGATCTTGGGGCCAGAGACAGGAAATGGAAAGGGGAAAAATAAAATCTAGCTGTGGGCCATATTTGGACCTCAAGCCTGAGGTTCCCCACCCCTGATCAAATTAAGATGTGCATACTCATTCTGAAACAGGCTGTGCAATTTATTTATTTTATTTATTTATTAAAATTAAAATGTAGACCCTGCCCTTCCCCAAAGGTTGAGGGTGGCTTACAGTAATAAAAACACACATAATACAATAAAAATACAGTAAAATCTCTTTAAAAATTCCCAACCTCACCCCAGAAACCCACCCACCCAAACTCCTATTGCCACCTGCCAAATGCTTTGCCAAAAAGAAAAGTTGTACACTGCTTCCGGAATACATTCAGGCTCGGGCTCTGACAGACCTCTGGGAGAAGGGCATTCCATAATACTGGGGCAGCAACCAAGAACCCCTCTCTGTGGGCCCTTGCCGTACGGACAAAATTGGCAAGTGGTACCCGCAAGCATATGCAACTTGCGGGCGGGATATGGAGGTAGGTGCCCTCCCAGATTTTCTGAATCCCTATAGAACACTATAGAAGAACCAGCTGCCCAACACCCACTCCTGTAACCCTCTTTCCTCCCCCCCCCCCCGCTATCAACAGTTACCGACTGCCCAAGCCCGCAAGAGAGCACTCCCAGCTGACTGCAGGGGTTGCAGGGGAATTGTAAGCTCTCGGGCAGGGACCGTGTCTATCTTATTTTTTTTGTAACACGCCAAGTACATCGCTGGCACTATATAAACGCTTATAATAATAATAATAATAATAATTAATAATAATAACATGGAAGTAAATAGAAGAGTTTCAGTCAGCAATTCTGTTGTTTAGTACCTGAGTGTCAGTAGCCTCCAGCAACACCATACTGAGTGTACCTGATTCTGCTGATTTTGGAAACTACGCAGTCCTGAGCTTGGCTAGTATCTGGATGGGAGACCACTTGAAAATCTGTCAATGTGCAATGTTTATTCAATACCTCAGTGTGATTTGCACCACTGCTAAACAACCAGAAGATAGCAACCAAGGATAAGTTCAATGGAAGTTGCACATTCATATTACTACTTAGCAAGGGCTTTTCAAATAGGACTCCGCAAAAAGGCTCAGTGAGACTCTTGGCTTTTCATTTTCTATTTTTTCTTATAAAATAGTAATGATTAGATGGAAATGTTATTTTGTAATTTCAGATTCAAAGCTGGATGTATCGTTTGAATAAAACTCATTCAGATCTTGTTCGTATGTTCTCTGTTGGAAAATCATATGAAGGAAGACCACTCTTTGTTCTGAAGGTAAGATTAAATTAATAAAGTAATTTAGAAACAAATGTTGATGAATGTGTGCAAATGTTGGGGCTATACAAAGTCCTTCTTCATGTGGTTAATTAAGGTGCTAAATGCACTTGCCAGAAGAAGTTGATCCAGTCAAAGGCATCATCTAAGTTATTTTGTCTTTTTCCTTCCTTATACTGCTGTGACCTACACAGCAGCTGCCATACTCTAAACAATAATGTGATTAAAGGACGTAGACCCCAAGCAAATACCCAACCTGGGGCCGGGGGCCCACTCTTCTGGAGGCCCTGCAGTGGCCCATATTTCTACCAGGGCAGGGTGCGTGGGCCAAATAAACAACCACTTTTAGTGTCCTGATAAGGGTGTGTCCACGGGGTTGGGCCATGGGGGAAGGGGTGGGGTCACCAGGGGCCCCGCATTTGATCTTTGCCCTCTGCCCCACAAATTCTACAGCTGGCCATCCTACCTCCAAATGAAGTATGCTACCGGAGGTGACAATCACGTGCATGTCCTAATGAAGTCCGCAGTAGTTGTGGGAGCGGCATGAAAAAAGTTTCCCTGCAAAATTTTGGAATTTGTTTTGTTAAAAAAATATGAAAATTAAAGGAAATTACAAAATGTGAGAACTCATACTCTTTGTTTTCGTTGTATCTTTTCCCACTAACTTAAAGCATATGCTTCCACATCACATTTCTTTCAGTCTTTACAATATATTCAAGTATAGGTTTTTCTTGTCCTGTTCAAAGTGCTATTAAAGGGATCTTTTTTACACTGAAAGAGGAGTTTTATAGTTCTGTTTTTTCCTGTGACTTATTCACTTTCAGGTTTATAGCCCTGTCTCTATATTTGCCTTATTTGCAAGGGTAGTGCCTAAAATTCTGATTGAAACTACAGATTTATATGTTGTTCTTACAAGATGTTTAAACAAAATAGACTTTTGAGGTTTTTTTTTTTCCTTTTCTTCTGTTGTTGCCATTTAGTAAGCATTAAGGTGGGTTGTGGTGACTGTGCATATTTGGTTTTGCAGCTAGGCAAAAGATCACGGCTTTACAAGAGAGCTGTCTGGATGGACTGTGGAATCCATGCAAGAGAATGGATTGGTCCTGCCTTTTGCCAGTGGTTTGTGAAAGAAGTAAGTGCCTAATGCCTTCCAGAACTCTCAATTTAGAGAAATATTTTAATTCAATACTTCCGTGTGCTGGTGTTTGAGCACATCAGCCCTTTTATAGTGTCCATTAGTGAATGTTAAAGCGGGGTAGGCACATAAAACAGAAATTTGCCATATGCAGATCAGACACAATCTAGAACAGAAATCTATTCAGGACTTGCTGACTGTGTGAGTGAAATGTTGGTGATGGTACAGGTAAGTCAGTGTCAGCATGAACTCTTACAAACTAGTCTTTTGGTATCCTTACCTATAAAGCTAAGCCTGCAAAAGACATATTCATCCTTGGTGTCACTTCAGTGAGTGCCTTATCTATTTCCGCATACCTCCACCCCATTTAATTGCTTAATCCCCTAATCAACTGTCACAAGAAGTGACCAGGAGCACTATTTGGAACCAATAGTACACCATTCCATCTGTCCCTCTAGTCATTATGGCTACAAAGGGTCATGGAAATTAAATTTATTTTAATTCTGCATTTCACTTCCCTGTTAGATCACACTTCGTTTTTTTGTTTTGTTTTGACTTGAGGCTCAGCAAAGGCACATGTTGAATAGGCAGGTTTTCCACGTTTCCCCATCACCAAGTTTTTATTTAAGACCAAGAGTCTGACCTACTAAATACATGTTCTCCTTTTCGAGCTAGATAGTTTACCGATATGGAACAGCATTCAGAGCCCTGCCTAGTGTATTTAGTACAGCTGTTACAGTACAGAATCTTTCACACACAAAATATACCAAATCTTATATACCTCTTTACAAGATTTTTCTTGTAACACTTTATCCATTCTTTTCAATTCTCCAAACCATCATACCATCATTTGAATCAACATTGTAGCAACACTTCTCACTCAGTACTCAGGACGGTTTTCTCTATAGCCTGTCAATACTGTTCTAACACCCTGGCCCTGATAGCTGCTTCATGAGGGCCAACCCTCAGTGCAAAACCTCAATGGGTGTTCTCAAATGAGCAAACGAATGGCGGGGGGTGGGGGTCATAGCTGGCATTGGTTCTGCCGCAGAGCAACCACACAGGCGGAGTGTGTGGTGAGCAATTCAAACAGGCGGGTCCCAGTGTGGCTACTCACTGCCCGTCCCCCAACTGGCCATGGAAACACATCACACAGGCAGGCGTTCCCCCTGCCCCACCCCACCCTAAGCCCCTCCCAGTAACCTTCCCCCTGCCATGATGCACAGCTGCAGAAACCATGGAAACAAGAAGTTGCAGCCCTGGCCAGTCCCGGCCAACCACGGAGGCACATACCGGGCAGGACACACAGGAATCCCAACACACAACTCACAGAATGCGGATCTCAGGGAGAAAAGTGCACAATAAGCTGAGTGCCAGTAATGAGCAGGGAAAGGGAATGGGGGAAGAAAATTGCAGCAAATTCCAAGCAGGCTTTGGGGCCATGAGCCTCCATGGTACTAGTGGACCTGTCTGCTGGCATGGCTGGCCACCCCCATTCATATGTGACGGCTCGTTGCCACGTATCCCTTTGTCTTGCCCCGCACGGAGCACTCCGGATTTCCCGGCAGTGCTGCATGAGTGGCCGAGAGTGAGTGCTCTGTGGCTCAGAGGAGCGCGCATCCAGTCACTCCACCTTCAGACGGGCAGGCAGTCAGATCTGTGGCTCCTGGGTGGCTATATGGGGTAGCATCTCATCTGAAAATGCTAAGTGACTCTAGTGAAGCTCCATGCTGGTGTGGAGTGCACAAGCACACTACAGCTTGCAGGATTTGGTTCCAAGTCCTAGTCTTGAAGACGGGGATGCGAGAACAACCGAACAAAATAAGTTTTTTCCCCCCAAGGGCTTGAATGCACCTTCTTAATAAGTTAGTATTTGAAAAATCATTGTGCTTTTTTTTAGAATACAGAGTGAATTTAATTAAAAGCTTACAGCAGGCAAGAAGGTAAACATGAATCTGTTGACTGTTATTCAAGACTCTTGGAAAGTAAACTTTTCCTTTAATCATTTTACTAGATATGTAAAATATGATTTCCTAGTTTAATTAGAAGCTGTACAGCTCAGAATTCACTTGGAATAAAAATCTGTTTATGTGGTGTCATACTATTAGATATCCAACATCTTCTCTCTCCTTCTGAGCATTATTGAATTCTAATTTAAACAAAAACAACCAAGAGAGAATTCATTAGCATTATATTTTTCTGCAACTGTAAATACAAAAAAATAATGAACTTAATACATTTTGTTTGGGGAGTTTATTTTCCTTTTCAATAATTAGTTGTAGCCCCAGGGCAACCACTATCCCTTTAAGACTCCCTTTAGGGAAAGGAGGGGCAAGAGTTTGAGGGAGAAGCCTGGAGGAGAAGCTGAGTGAACCAGTAGGGGAGGAGATACTCCATGAGGGGAGAGGGGGATAGAATGGAGATGGGAGAGCCATGAGACAGAATGGGGAAGGGAGAACAGAGCGAGAGTAGCAGGGAGTGAAAGGTAAAGAAAGTTGAGAAAGATACCAGCAAAGAGAGCGAAGGCCAAGGCCACCAGACAGAGAGAGACAAGTGAAGAGAACCAAGACAGACATCAACAGTGAGGGAGGGGGGAGCTGATGCCATTGCAGAGTAGGGTGGCCATACCTCCCCTTTAAAAGAGGATGCTTATGAAAAATACATGCAGCCCTGCACCATGTATTTTTCATAAGCATCCTCTTTTTAAGGGGGATATGGCCACTCTATTGCAAGAGACACCTGGAGAGAAAGAGCTGAGAAGCATCAGAGAGGAGAGAACTGGAAAGAGATCCATAAGAGAGAGAACTGTGACTAGAGACACCAGAAAGAAAGAAAGACAACAGACTGTAATAAGTTGATTTGATGTGCCGTGGTAATTTATCCCCCTCTTCAGCACCACTTGCCTTGTTTTCCCCTTTCCCCTGATTTATTGATCCCTTTTTTCCTGTTTGTTGCTATGTTATTTTAATAAAGTCTTACCCTTTCTCCCCCTCCCCCCCCCACCACCACTTACCAGTGTGTATTTCCCTTATTGGGATCTATGAGGGGGGCCTGGGTCTGGCTTTCTTTATGTTTGTTGCTGGTGAAGCCCTTCTCCCCCTTTCCATTTGGGATTTCACCAACTGGAGGCACCACACATTAGAACCCCCTAAGAAGAACACAGGCCCTATGGCTCCCCCCTCCTGGCAAGGAGACCAAAGGGTGGGGAGAGTGGGGTTACATAGTCATTATAGTTACAATTCCAGAAGGAATACAAGTTTTAGTATGTGTCACGGAGAAACATAGGGTCACACACGTGTGATACTGGCCTACATGTAGACTACAAGCCTAGTAAATATGTAAAGCAAAAGGTGCAACATGTATGTAATGTTACAATTGAGAACTGTAAAGTGTCAGGACTGTGACACTGACGAAACTCCAGGAAATGCAAAGAGTTAAAAATAATGTGTATTGGGAACCCTGGCCAGACAGAACCCTGGGGATATGCAAATCGACCTTCAGGTTTGCCTGGGTTGCCTACGTGACGGACCTCAGGTTTCTCCAAGGTGGGAAAATCAAAACAAAGAGACCATGAAAGGTACTTAAGCGAGGGCCATTAAGTCATCTTCTCTCTCGCTTGGTCAGAGCCATCTTGAGCACTCTCATCTGCATCCTGGATCCTGCCAGCCAGCAAGGCTGGAAACTATGGACTGAGACCAGGACTTTGCTTTCTAGCAACTCTAAGACTGAAGACCCAGTCGCTTACATCAAGGACTGAGA
>QEPC01007521.1:337544-354953 GCA_003113815.1 Sphenodon punctatus
ATCTAATGTCACAGCAGAGATTTAATGTCACATTGTCTAGTGCACATGGTCCATTGTATACACTTCCATCTTCCTCTATGCTAACATTCACTACCATTGTCAGAACAGCTGTCTGTCAGTCTGTTAGCTCAGCTGGAGAAAAAGCATCCACTTAGAATAGTGCACTTTCTTACACTGATATGTGCCAAAGTCCATAGATAGCTAACTTACCTTAAACTGGTGAGATATGGCCTTCAGTGCCTGTGCTTCTCTCTCATTCTCTGGAATAAGCCGTATTACTATATCACTGTTGGAAAGAGAACATGTGAACTGAAGCCTTAAGGACATTTTTCAACACCAAATGCCAAAAATAAACAATACTGAATGTCTTTGTAAATGTTTATGCTTCAACAGGATGATATAGCCTTGATGCAGGAGTTACTAGGTGAAATTCTATGACAGGTGCTGTGCAGGAGAAGGCTGAGCTAGATGTTCAAAAGAATCCTAAATGGCCGTAGCATATATGAAACAGTTGCAGTTTATTTTTCTCTCTCTCTCTCTCTCTCTCTCTCTCTCAAAGGTAAATCAGAATTTGGATTACAGACCTGAGCTCACTGGAGCCCCCCTCATTCAGTAGCCAGAGGTGGTTGCTGTTATGTTGTACCAGAATACTTCCAGAGAGCTCTTAGCTGCAACCAAGCAATGCTATCAGTGACCAAGTTTAGTTTTCATTTACAGTGTGCTTGACTCCAGGCCACTGGACAAGCTAGCTCCCTCTTCTTTTGTGAATGACTCTTTCTCCATCTGTCTCGGCTCCCAATCCACCATCTGTTTCTTGCAGTTAGTTTTGGACCTTCTTCTTGTTTCTCTTCCTACCCTTCTAGTTTGTATGCTTTGCTGAGCCTCTGCTACACTGCTCCTGTACAGAGACCCAAGTCTTGAAGGCCTAATCCAGGGAAAGCCCCTACAGATGGCAAAAATTTGTCTGAGTATGGCCTACCGTCTGCTTCCTGTAGCATCAGCAGCAGAAAAATGTACCTCAGTCACTTGGTTTTTGTCAACATCACCGATGACTATAGGTGTAAAACTTTTATACAAGGATTCTCTTGCTTCTAAAAGTCAGAGGAAGGGAGTTAGGATGTTGAGAATCACCATTATTCTGAACTAAATTTAGCTTTATATATTCAGGAGGTTCCATGTTGCTTTCTCTTCTAGGGACATTTTGTGTGAATACACCCAATGAAAATAGAGTATTTTACAAGGAATCTATATGCAAGGAATACATATATAAATGATACATAGTTTTAAGGGCAGCAGATGCTTTTCAGATCATTCTTACTAAACATCAGATTACTGTTTAAAAGCTTTGTGGGGGGGGAAAAGGCCTTTGGACACAGGATAGAATGTATAGAAACTGGAATTTATATGCAAGGATGGTGACCAAATAAATCTTCCCTGGCTGAATGCAAAATAAATAATAAACATTCATGTATATAAAGGTAAATTTCTTACCTGTAACAATTCTTCAAGTTGTATCCTCTCATCAGTCC
Source organism: Sphenodon punctatus (assembly GCA_003113815.1). Taxonomy (NCBI): domain Eukaryota; kingdom Metazoa; phylum Chordata; class Lepidosauria; order Sphenodontia; family Sphenodontidae; genus Sphenodon; species Sphenodon punctatus. Next base: position 339,074 of record QEPC01007521.1, read on the forward strand.
CATTATAGGTATGTGGTGCCATCTAGTGCCTAACTTGGAGTATAGCAAGCACTTTTTTCCCCTTTTGCCTCGATATCACTTCCCCTGGGGCATATAAATAGCTCTGGCTTACCAGCCCCGTCAGTTTATATCTTAGCCACTGCAAGTGGGGAGGAGGGAGGGTGCTGGGGCTGAGTGATAGGATACAACTTGAAGAAGAATCATTATTGGTAAGAAACTTACCTTTCTTCTTCTTTATCCTCTCACACAGTCCCATTATAGGTAGACTAGAGAGCAATACAAGGAGGCAGGTTGCAGTAAACCAAACCTCAAATCCTTTATTTCAGGAAAACAGTGAAGACTAAATGGCCAAATTTGGTATTGGACTGAACTGCCAAATCTATAATAAATAAAATATAAAATATAATAATTATTAATTAATAGTCAATAATTAATTAATTAATACATAATTAATGATTAATACTTAATACATAATAATTATGATAGTTATAATTATAATTAATAATAAAATAATAATAATAAATAATTAATACATAATTAATTTATTTAAATGGCACCCCTGGTCTTAAATGACATTTGGAGCACTTCACAAAAAGTTAAAACCATATAAACAATTTAAAAACAATATAACACAATTTAAAACAATTATTCATTTTTTTAAAAATGGGGCAGGCAAAAAGGGAGGGCAAAGTACATTAAGGGAATGACCAGTGGATCCTAAAAGCACCTAGAGAACAAATATGTTTTTAGGTGGTTTTTAAAAGTATGGAGGGAGGAACTGAGATGAACATCTGGGGTGGGGAGCGAGTTCCACACCGAGGAACGCTAAGGCGTACAACTTAATAAATGTGGATGGGGAGCTTCAAATAGCTGCTTTACAGATCTCAGTCGAGGGTACCTGATGCAAAGCTGCAGTAGAGGTGGCCATAGACTTAGTGGAATGGGCCCGTATCCCTGAGGGGGATTGGGAGACTCATAGCCTTATAACTCGTGAGCAGTAATTTAGCTGCACGTTTCACACTTAGTTCTGATGCACAGAGATCTGCTACTGGGGTGCCCCAGCTGTCTGCCAAGGGGAAAGCAAAAGGCCGAGTGCTTCAAGGTCCACTAGTGAGACAGCAGTGTGGACCTGCTGAGGCTGTTGATGGCAATGCCCCCAGAGTGTGCCCCCCAAACTCTGAAGGGAGGCATCAGAAGTTATGCTCAGAGTGGGGTGGGTCGATCAAAAAAATACCCCCATACCATATGTTTGTTTTTCTATCCCTTTCCGAATAATTCCTAACTTTCTGTTTGCTTTTTTGACTGCCGCCGCACACTGAGCTGAGGATTTTAATGTATTGTGCACAATGACTCCAAGATCCTTTCCTAAGTAGTAACTCCTAATTTAGAACCCAGCATTGTGTATATATAGTTTGGATTATTTTTCTCTATGTGCATCACTTTGTACTTGTCAACGTTACATTTCATCTGCCATTTAGATGCCCAGCCACCCAGTCTCACGAGATCCTCCTGCAATTCATCACAGTCTACTCGAGTTTTAACTACCTTGAACAACTTTGTATCATCTGCAGATTTGATCACCTCTCTCTTTATTCCCTTTTTCAAATCATTAATGAATATATTAAACAATACTGGTCCCAGTACAGATTCCTGGGGCACTCCACTATTTACTTCTCTCCATTGAGAAAACGGACCATTTAGTTCTACTTTTTGTTTCCTATTCCTTAACTAGTTACCGATCCATGATAGGATACTGCCTCCTATCCCATGACTCTTTAATTTCCTCAAGAGTCTCTTGTCAGGAACCTTGTGGCAGAGTGCAGCCTGACATGGCTGCTGCCCCTTACCAGAGCTTGGAGTGCCTACTTAAGGTCTGGATGGGCTGGACTCCAGAAGACAAAATAAGTACTGGAAAGGGCTTGGCAGAGTCAGCTCGGTAGGTGTGTGCAAAACAGAGACTGAGTGCAGTGTTGGGAGTGGGAAAGACACTGGCCCTTTAAGGGCTAAGGGAATGGAGAACTAGCTCAGCCCACTCTGGAGATACAAGGAGAGACAGAGGCAGAGAAAGTCAGTCTGTGCCTGGCTCTGGTGAAGGAAGCAGCTCCCTTAGAGAAGAAGCCTCAGCAGGATCTCTGTCTATGGCTCTGAAGCCAATGAGTGCCAGGGATAAGCAAGAATGGCTGTGAGATGGAGTGCGGAGGGATAACCAAAGAGGACTGGAAGTATTCAGAGCTCCAAGGTGGGGTATAGATAGGGCTGGGGTTGTCGGAGGACTGTTTCCCAGGATTAGTCAGAGGCTGTAGATTGCTACAGAGACTGGGTGCAATCCTGCTGCCGGTTTACGCCAGTGGCATGTGCACAATACAACTGGGCAGCACTCACTCAGGTGTGCATGCACCCCAAGCACATAACAAGCCCTGTGGGGCAATGTTGCACCCCTGCCAATGCGACTCCCAGAGCCCACAGACATGAAAGCCCAGGAGAGGGAGCAGGAGCCGTGCCTGCTCCATCCCTTCAACTGCGGTGTGCGTGGGCTTGGGGTGTGTGTGCATTGCATCGGAGGGGGTGTGCCATTGCCACACCCAGGGCACATGCGTGGCTGAGTGAGCGTATTCGCTGCTGGTGGCATAAGTATGGACCAGCGTAAGTGGCCTGTAGGATCCCACCCATTATGTACAGAGACTGTATCCTGTGGGGAGTACTGTAAAGACTATGTAAAGGCCAGAGGCTGGGTGCCTGGCCAGAGACTATGCATGGTGGAGATGGATATGGAACTGTGAAAATGAAAGGACATTGATGAGCTAATTCCCATATGAGTGGTTGTTTATGAACTGATCCCTTAAAGAGACAATATTTTGATTAGCTGATTCCATGGAACAAGTGGCTCAACGGTGTCTGCTCCTTCATGGACTCACCCTGGGAACCACACTCTGCCACAGACCTCCTCCAGGCCAGTCTCTCAGTGCACCACCTCCAGAAGAGGAATAGACCAGTTAGAATGGTCTGCCCTCGGAGGCTGATGGAACCTCAGCAGTTCCAAGAGGTCCTGAGGGAGTTAACCTTGGATCTGGACGGTCACTCTGTCGATGACCTGGTCCAGGATTNCTGAACTGCCAAATCTATAATAAATAAAATATAAAATATAATAATTATTAATTAATAGTCAATAATTAATTAATTAATACATAATTAATGATTAATACTTAATACATAATAATTATGATAGTTATAATTATAATTAATAATAAAATAATAATAATAAATAATTAATACATAATTAATTTATTTAAATGGCACCCCTGGTCTTAAATGACATTTGGAGCACTTCACAAAAAGTTAAAACCATATAAACAATTTAAAAACAATATAACACAATTTAAAACAATTATTCATTTTTTTAAAAATGGGGCAGGCAAAAAGGGAGGGCAAAGTACATTAAGGGAATGACCAGTGGATCCTAAAAGCACCTAGAGAACAAATATGTTTTTAGGTGGTTTTTAAAAGTATGGAGGGAGGAACTGAGATGAACATCTGGGGTGGGGAGCGAGTTCCACACCGAGGAACGCTAAGGCGTACAACTTAATAAATGTGGATGGGGAGCTTCAAATAGCTGCTTTACAGATCTCAGTCGAGGGTACCTGATGCAAAGCTGCAGTAGAGGTGGCCATAGACTTAGTGGAATGGGCCCGTATCCCTGAGGGGGATTGGGAGACTCATAGCCTTATAACTCGTGAGCAGTAATTTAGCTGCACGTTTCACACTTAGTTCTGATGCACAGAGATCTGCTACTGGGGTGCCCCAGCTGTCTGCCAAGGGGAAAGCAAAAGGCCGAGTGCTTCAAGGTCCACTAGTGAGACAGCAGTGTGGACCTGCTGAGGCTGTTGATGGCAATGCCCCCAGAGTGTGCCCCCCAAACTCTGAAGGGAGGCATCAGAAGTTATGCTCAGAGTGGGGTGGGTCGATCAAAAAAATACCCCCATACCATATGTTTGTTTTTCTATCCCTTTCCGAATAATTCCTAACTTTCTGTTTGCTTTTTTGACTGCTGCCGCACACTGAGCTGAGGATTTTAATGTATTGTGCACAATGACTCCAAGATCCTTTCCTAAGTAGTAACTCCTAATTTAGAACCCAGCATTGTGTATATATAGTTTGGATTATTTTTCTCTATGTGCATCACTTTGTACTTGTCAACGTTACATTTCATCTGCCATTTAGATGCCCAGCCACCCAGTCTCACGAGATCCTCCTGCAATTCATCACAGTCTACTCGAGTTTTAACTACCTTGAACAACTTTGTATCATCTGCAGATTTGATCACCTCTCTCTTTATTCCCTTTTTCAAATCATTAATGAATATATTAAACAATACTGGTCCCAGTACAGATTCCTGGGGCACTCCACTATTTACTTCTCTCCATTGAGAAAACGGACCATTTAGTTCTACTTTTTGTTTCCTATTCCTTAACTAGTTACCGATCCATGATAGGATACTGCCTCCTATCCCATGACTCTTTAATTTCCTCAAGAGTCTCTTGTCAGGAACCTTGTGGCAGAGTGCAGCCTGACATGGCTGCTGCCCCTTACCAGAGCTTGGAGTGCCTACTTAAGGTCTGGATGGGCTGGACTCCAGAAGACAAAATAAGTACTGGAAAGGGCTTGGCAGAGTCAGCTCGGTAGGTGTGTGCAAAACAGAGACTGAGTGCAGTGTTGGGAGTGGGAAAGACACTGGCCCTTTAAGGGCTAAGGGAATGGAGAACTAGCTCAGCCCACTCTGGAGATACAAGGAGAGACAGAGGCAGAGAAAGTCAGTCTGTGCCTGGCTCTGGTGAAGGAAGCAGCTCCCTTAGAGAAGAAGCCTCAGCAGGATCTCTGTCTATGGCTCTGAAGCCAATGAGTGCCAGGGATAAGCAAGAATGGCTGTGAGATGGAGTGCGGAGGGATAACCAAAGAGGACTGGAAGTATTCAGAGCTCCAAGGTGGGGTATAGATAGGGCTGGGGTTGTCGGAGGACTGTTTCCCAGGATTAGTCAGGGGCTGTAGATTGCTACAGAGACTGGGTGCAATCCTGCTGCCGGTTTACGCCAGTGGCATGTGCACAATACAACTGGGCAGCACTCACTCAGGTGTGCATGCACCCCACACACATAACAAGCCGCGTGTGGCAATGGCGCACCCCCTCCAATGTGACCCCCAGAGCCCACACACATTGCAGCCCTGCGTGGCTTGCTGTGCGTGCAAGGCACATGCGCGCCTGAGCAAATGTGTTCACTGTTCACTGCTTGCAGCGTAAGCACGGGCTGGCATAAGTGGCCCATAGGATTGCACCCAAAATGAGCAAATGTAGGGCAGATATATATGAGGCGGCATGGAATAAGTGGGAGTAGATAGGACAAGGTGGGGGTGAAGGGAGAGAGATGTGCCAGGCAGCTTCTTTTTAAATGTTTGGCACATCTCTCTCTTCCCCCCCACCTCCCAACTTGTCCTATTCACTCCCACTTAATCCATTCCCCCTCATATATATTTGCCCTACATTTGCTCATTTTATATATTTCTATTGGCTACACTACATGCCTGAGGAAGGGTCCTGTGTGGCCCAAAAGCTGGCTTATTTCCACCAATAACAGTTGGTCCAATAAAAGATATCTTTCCAACCACTTTCTCTCTTTGTCACTAGGGGCCACACGATGACCACACTCTTTCTGAATCACAGTGATAACTAGCAGCATTCCTGTCTGCAAAGCTGGATACATTACATACCTGTTGGGATGGTGTAGGCCTAATTAATCCTGCCTTTTTGAACAAGCGATTGGACTTGATGACCTTTGAGGTCTCCTTTCCAGTGATATGATTTTATGTTTCCTAATGAATACATTCAGAGTTCAAGCATTCAGAATCCGGTTAATCAGAAAGTAGTCACTTTTTAAAGAAGTTTGCTTTGAAGCTGTAGAAGAAGAATCTATTAAATGTGCAAACACATCATCAACTTCTACAATAGATTTGTTTAAACCCACGAAGCATTACACACATATTTAGCAGGCAAGGTGTCAATGGATGCCCTCCAGGGTGCCTGTAAGAAGCCCACTCATTTTTCAACGTCTCTTGCATGTTTCCCCATTGGCAACCTTCCCTGCTGGTCTCCGACATCTGAAGTATTTGAAATTGACATTTTTCTTTTAAAACTTTTTTTTTCTTCCGTGCCCTCCTGGCAATCGACAGGCTCTTATTGCTTTCTCTTTTGATTAAACTAAAAATTTTATGAGCATATATTAAAATCTGAATATGACTGCCGTTCACCAGCTTTATAATGTAAGACACATATGACTAGTTTGCACGGAACTGGATACCGTTGTCTCTGTTGTTTCTCTTAGAAAAGCTCAGTCTGCAGTGGAAAAATTTATCAGGAATCAGATCATACAGTATTCCAAAAACTATTTTTATTCATCCTTCATAGTTCAGTTAGCTGCACTAGTCTGCAGAGGCAAATTCCAATGGAAGAAGAATCTATGGATTTCGTTAACTCTCCAGCTATGACAAAGCTGAGATCTTAAACCACTAACTCCAAAGTTTTGCAATTGAAGTCAATGGGGTTATTCCAGAGCAGGTAGCCTGAGGTTTGTGACCGGAGGATACCACCAATAAGAACAGAAAATGATTTGAGAGAAAATTGTTATATTAGAGATATTTATCTTACATACAGTGGGATATGTGTGGTAATACGTGCTCCTCTTCAACCTCAATCTATAGCAGGTAGGAATGTCTGTAGCAGTGGTTCCCGAAACTTTGCTTTTGAGACCCCCTTTTGAGGCTTAAATATAATTCTATGACTCCAAACATCAAAGATATACAGGGTATATTAAACATCAGTTGGGATTATGACCCCCATTGACACATGGTGATTAGTACCCACAGGTTGGAATCCTCTGGTCCTCAATATGACTGGCTGCAAAGGATACATTTATTTACCAGAAGAATACATTTAATGACTAATTTAATCTGAGGCTCTAATGTATTCTGAAACAATTTCATTTCCTTCCAAGATAAAAATGTGTTTTTATGATTGCTACGTTATTTTCAATCATGATTGCTAAGTTAGCACACTTTATGCTAAACAAGACAGCTACAATTTCAAACGCTTCCAAGCTTACCTATGAATATTTCTTGGTAACAGATAATTTAATAATAAAATACTAGCTCACAAGAGAAACATTAATTTTGGCAGAAATAAAAAGGTACCACATTTGAAGATTCCAAGTGAAAAAATGTTTTTAAAATGAGGACTCATCAGGCAAAGTCTAAAGCCTTGTTCACATGAACAAACTACCCTGGAATTGTTACCCCTCAGGATATATACTCTGGTGGATATAATCCACTTGGCACGCACTCAGAAGAACAAGGCTAATTGCTCATGGGAAAGTACCAAGGAGAACAAAAAATGAATTGATAGAAAACTATTATATTAGAGAGAAATATACTCTGTGGGAGAGAAATGACCATGCAAAAAGTCAAGTTAACACACATAAAGAAACACCGCCCTTTCCCTGTTCAAACAATTGCTTATCTGTGGGAATGAATTACTCCATAGTATGTACTCCTCCTAAATCCCCAGGGTACCCGCTCACCCCACTTTGCTAGAATTAGTGTGGATGCATTCAGACATCAAGATAACCAACCACAGACTCCAGGGGCTACACCACTGATTTGCCGTAGGATTATTCTGTGGTGGAATTTTTCATGGTGACTTCACAGCCCTACCATGCAAAATCCCTGAGGAGATTGGTAGTAGAGGCACATTTGATATTTTTCTGTGTGCTTCTAACACCCAGTCATATTGGTAATAGATCTGTTCAGGCATCATGAAAAACGCTGCCACAGGATAAACCGGAGGCAAAGACGTGGTGCTGCCTCTGGTGTCCACATGTGGCATTTGCAACTTGCATCTGAAAGCACCTTGTGTCTTTGGGTGTCTTTGGATAGATCCGGGTTTATACAGACCCAGCAGCTGCTGCGGCCCACAATCCACCTGCATGGTGCCCCTCACCCCACACCATAGGGCTGCAAGCAGATTGCCCCGATGCTCTAGGCCGCTGCTCACAACTCTATGGCATTGCCTGGGGCAACCCCAGCAGGGAGCGGAGCTGCAGTGGTCGTCCACCAAGTAGATGGACTGCAGCTCTGCCTCTGGCCAGTGCCCCAGGCTTGGGTGGCCCGCTCTGTTGGCGGTGCTCCAGGATGTTCCACAGCACCGCTAGCGGGGCTAGAGCCAAGAAGGTACCGCCTGCTCCAATTTTGCTCCACCTGCACATCTAGGAGCCCACCTTTACACAGACAGATCACCTGGGTGTGAGGCAAAGCATAGCCGTGGATGTCATCTGCTTAAAAGCACCCTTTGTGTGAACACAGGGTGGAGATAAAGCAGACGTCAATAGGGGTAGTTACCCCGGAGTCCGTGATTGTGTGAACAATGCCTTAAGCATGTAACTTCACTATCTTAAGTAGTCGATATTACTACTCACATGAGAAATTTACTTGTGTGCTTAAATAAGATATTAGGGCCTTCNTCTGCCTCAGCTCTTGATTAATGGAGGCAACAAAGAGGCCACCCTTGTTGAAGGGAAGGTTTTTGACTACATATTGAGCCTCCGTAGATAGGCTCGAGGATTGGAGCCAGGCATGTTTGCACATAGTAATTCCCACAGGCATGCTTCAAGCCTCTGAGACTGCCACTACATATGACACCTGGGTAAGATGGTGGGATAATTCCACCATTGGCTACTGCAGTGCCTAGACTTCCTTTGATCCCCTCAGGGAGTTCAGGAAGCACCTGCTGGACCGTGTCCCATAAAGTGAAACTAAAACAGGCCATAAGGACCAAATAATTACCTGCCCTCATATCGAGAGAGGCAGCAGAGTATACCCTGCGTTCCAGGGTGTCAATACATTTACCCTCCCTATCAGGGGACTGAGAAAGTGACTTACCCCCTTAGAGCGCTCAGCCACAGGCATGGCTATGAGTGAGTTAGGAGCTGGATGGGAGACCAGAAAATCATGCCCCATTCCCGTCATGGGGTACATTTGGAGTGTTTTAGGGTCCACAGGCAGCACCGTGGCTGGTTGGCTTCACGCATCCCTATTAGTGGGCTTTATAAAACCCTTAGCTAGTGGGATGGCAATACACCCCCTTTGCCCAATGAGATCTTCCCACAGTGGGGAAGGCTCTGGGGAAAACTCAGGTGTTGGGTTTCTTTTCTGCCGCTCAGGCTCTGGTGAACGCTGTTGGTGCGGAGGGGTTTGAAGGGAAGAATAGCCACGATGCAGCAACAGGCGTTCTGGGGAAGTGTGTAGTGTTTTAGGTTTTGTAACGCAGGTGCCTGCATTAAACCTGTTGGCACCAAAGTGCCTTTTGGAATGGACTCTGATGGCACCTCCCTAGCCAGGGCACAGGCCAGAGTGGGTGAAGACCGAGGATGCTCTGGGTAGACTCCAAAGTTTGCTCCTATATGGACATGGCCCAGACTGTTAAATGTTCTGCCAGTCTATGAGCTGTATCTTTCCTGGAATGGGGTTTGAACCACTGACAGATGCTACACGTTCCAGTGTTATGCTCAGGTCTGAGACAAAAAAGGCAACAAACGTGGGCATCGGAATCTGGAATCTTCACTGCATGCAGCACCTAAAACCTTCCAGCAAGACCATACAGTGCTATATGTGCTGTGCAGCTGAATCTGCTGAAAGCGGGAAGAAAAGAACTGACAGGGCTGGTCAGGGAGGGGCTATTTATTCATCATGGGAAAGTGACGTCAGGGCGAAAGGGAAAAAATAGTGCTTGCTATATTCCACGTTAGGCACTAGATGGCACCAAATACCTCTAATGGGACTCTGAGAGAGGATAACAACGAAGAAATAGCTAGCTTCTGAACAGACTGAGGGAAAGGCCGAACATAAGAAGCAGCCATTTCAGATATAAAGGAGTTAAGATGACACTTTGGAGTGAAATGGTGTTTGCTTCAATATATTTTTTTCTGCATTGACTAGAGCAGGTAGCTGTAAAATGTCTTTTGGACTTGGTTCAGCTGCAGTGTCATACCTGGTGTGATTAAAAACCTGCCTGAGAAAAAGGGGAAACATCAAGGTGGTGATACGGCTGCTTGTGATGACTGATCACTTGACATCTCGCTGGAAAATGCCTCTAGCTGTGACTGTGTAAAGAAAGCAGGTTAGCATACTTCGTGCCGTCAGCTTTTTTTTGCTAAATGGTGGGTAATCCAACTCGGCAATCAAGTTTCACTTTTGTGAATACAAAATGCAAAGTGACAAAGAACTCCTGAAAAACAGTATTTTAATGCCAGCCCTAACAGTCAAGCCAGTGGGTGCAATAACTGCAAAAGATACGTTCTAACATTCTGCGTCTGCCAAAGTGCACGGGTCTGTGCAAAACGTCTGTTCTCTGCCGATCAAAGAATGCATAATCCTGGGGTTAGCTTTCACTCCAGAGCCTTTCTAGTTAGAACTTACTCTTTTAATAAGCTATAATAGGGAATGTCCACAATGGCCAGCAAGCTATAATAGGCAATTAAAAACTTTCAATGTAGGGCTGCCAATTCTTGTGGTTTGACCCCGAGACTCCCATTTTGGCCTACGGGAGTCTCAGGTAGGATTGCCACTTCTGGCAATTTGACCCTGTGACTCCCATAGTCCAAAATGGGAGTCTCCGGGTCAAACCCTGAGAAGTGGCAGCCCTAGTTTCAGGGTAAAACCAAAGGGGGGTGGCAACCCTATAATCTAGGCCATCATTCTTAAAATACTACAGTGCAGTTAGTGTAGGTGGTCAAGAATTAATCTAGTACATGCTAACCAAACCCCAAACCCCACCAGCCCCACATTGTTAAAAACAATGACTAATGATCTCCACTGCTTGTGCTGCCAGTCGATGAAAAGGGTCTGACACAGGGATCCTTCTCTGGACAATATCATCTGAGTGTGCTAGGGTGCCCTCTCGTTCCTATTGCCCTCTGGGTAGTGGGTGCCTGCCTGATAAACATGGAAGCTCCTTCTTTATTTGTGTTATTAGAAAGGAGAACACACTTTTTGTTTCTACATGGTTACCATGAAGAAACCTAGTTTTGTCCGGTTCCACATAGGATGTTTCATGCAAATTATTGTATGCATGATGATCAAACATGTATGTTTTATGCAATTTTTTTCATTCTTGAATTATTAATTTGCATACAGGCATACATTTTAAGTTTATAGTAGCTAACACTCATAGCCAAAAGCAGGGGCAAGGGTAATATGTCAGGAGAGAGAAAATGTGTACCTTTATGCAACATCAAAATAGCCCATTACCTAACTTGCAGCTGGGTTGAAAAAACCTTTTTTTTAAAAAACTAAAAAATGGAAGGAATTGTATCCATATAATAACCTTTTTCATAAGCTGGACTTGAATTTTGCCTTTCTGTCCTTTGTTTCAAAACTCTACCACAGCACTCTCCCCCCACCCCCCGCCTGCTCAGCTCTTCTACAGCCTCCTCGATCCACCGCACCAAAGGAGCTGGACTACACGCACACTTCTCCCTCTTACAGCAAAGCTTTCCCCACACTCCACACACATCTCTTCCTGTGGATATTTCTCTCAGAGATGAGATTGTGTGGATTCTCTCACAGAAACATTGAGGGTGGGTTTTATGTTATTCTTTTAAAAAGAAAAAGTGAAAGAAATCACAACCATAGCCCATTAGAAGGGCTCGATTTGAATTTTTGTCCTATCAACTGATTTTTGCACATGGTCCCATGCAAGCTTAGGCTCTGTTCCTGCGGGCAGCAGCCCCAGCCCCTTATTTAAATTATGCAACTTAGGCCCCGCACCAAGAATTTGAACATGGCTATGCAAATCCTGGGGCCAGCCCTGCTGCCCTGCACACTTGTGTCTCCCTTCTCTCGGGTCTTGAAGGAAACTGAAGGAGCAGCTCCTAGTGTCTTAGCTTAGAATGCTCAGCAGTCAATATTCACTGTTGCTGTTGATGATGACAATCTAATTCCCCATCCTGGATACCTGAGTAGATCAAGGAGCCCAGAAAAGACCCAAGCCACAGAGCAACAGCTACTTTTACTGCTTGCTCAGAGCTCTCAGTCAGCCAGCAACCAATTAGCACCTTTAAAAGATGTGGAACAGGCTGTTTTGTTTCCTGTACCCTGCAGGTATGCACAGATGGGTGGGAGATAATTGCTTGCATAGTGGGAGAGCAGGAGAAGTAATGTAAAAGTGTTACTCTCCTGCCAACGTGGGTCACGTGACAAGTCTACTGGAGGGAGCGCAGGAAGTCGGGGAGGCTGTGTGTGTGCGTGTGGGGCGAGAGGGGGGCACCTAGAGTGGCAAAATCTGTAAATCTGGCTCAGGGGTGGAGAGTGAGTCAGGGGGTTGCTTTACTCTGTTATGAATAGCTCGAGATGACATGATTCTTCTTCCCAGTTCCATTACTGTGCCCACAGGGTTCTGACTAGCAGCAGCAACGCTGAACTCATTACATGATGATGCAGCTGGGGAAAGCTAGGAGACACTGAAGCTGTCTGCAAATGAGGATGCTGCTACTCTTGGTTTATTGACAGTTTTTCTTCCCAGCTGTAAGTGATAGAAACATCACTTTCAAAAACAAAATCTTGCATTCTTCCGAAACTAATGCTGTACATTCCCTTGTTTTCAGCTTTAAGCTGCCTATTTGCCAGGGGACAATAGGGAAGTGGATTTTTAAGCTGTGATTTAGCTGGATAAATTCAGGGCCTAATTTGGGGTGGGGCGAGGGGAAGCTTGCCAGATCTCAGCCCCAGCGATTAAATTCAGGGAGGGGCTGAGACCCTAGCAATGTTCCCAGTAGAAGTGTACACCCTGAAATGTGGAAGACCAGGAAAAGACCTATATTGGCTATTTCAGAATTGGAGACAAAAGCCAGAAGAATACTGGATGGCTTATTTGGTTTTCATTAATGACTTTCCTGCGCTAGTTTTCATTAATGACACCCCCTGTGCTAGTCATCATATAGATTTAATCACAACACCCCCCAATTTATATTCAGTTGTAGAGAGGCAGGTTAGTCCAGTTGTAGAGAGGCAGGTTAGTCCAGATTAATTTCCCTACTATGACAAGCTTTGGGCGAGAGACATGGTTTTTGGGGAAGGGGGCATAGCTTCAGGGGCAAGCATAGGCCCCAGCAATTAATCTTTTTAAAGCACTGGATGAGTTTGGGTGCAAACAAAACTATTATATATATTTATATATTTCCACACCTTTTAAGCAAACAACACTAGATGGGGTTTATGAGTGGTGAAGAGTGGCAGGTAGACCTTTTGGCTTCCTAGGGAGAGTTCTGCCTTCTGAGCAAAATGAATAGCTCTGTTAGTTAATGCCAGCACTGAGCATTTTTAAGAGAGTATCGAAAATGACAGAGCTACTATTGGACTATGTATGGACATTGCTTCTTTTTGAGACTAATGGTAAATCGGAGTGCTGAGTATCCTGTCATAAGGCTGGCTTTAGGCAAAGGTCCTGTAGGTATTTACCCAAGGGCAGCAGATTTGGAAGAATCTGGAGGGAAACTGAAAGCCCCTACCTCTGTTCTCTTTCAACTTTGGCTGAGCTAGGAGGAATCCAGCATCAACATGATGGCAGCTCTGCTAACTATCAGCCAAAAAAAAAAAAAGTCTGATAAGCAGCTCAGTGGCTGTGCTTCTAGTTAATGTTGGAAGTGGGTAATGCCACCATTTCTCCTGCTGTACGATTTGAAATCATAGCCAGCAGCCAAAACAGCAATAAATGGTTGAAGAAAGGGCAGTAGGAGGGATGTGGGGAAGGTGTCCAAGAGTGATGGAAGAGTGTGGGGAAGCAGTCATGAAATGTAAGAAAGTAAGAGAAACAGTGGGGGAAGAAGTTCACTATGCATGACACATTCTTGGATTGGACTGGTGACAACTACCTCTTTCAGAAGGTTAAAGAAGGAACCAGGGGTTCAGCTATCTTGGACTTGGTTCTAACCAATAAGGAAGAATTGGTGAATGATGTGAAGGTATGGGGAAGTCTGGGGGAGGGGGGAGTGATCATGCAATATTAGAATTAATTTTATTTATTTTAGAATTTATTTATTATTTATTTATTTTCCAATTTCTACTCTCTTAGGATGGCTTACGAAACCAATAAAACATATAAAACAGTGTAAATTCCCTTATCCCCCATCAACATTTCTCTCTACCCCTCTCAAACAACCCCTATTCCTATCCCCACCCACCAAATGTTGTTTTAAACAAAAAAGAAGTCTTACACCGCCTCCAGAAGACGCTGGGACTTGGGCTCAAATGAACCTCCAGGGGAAGGGAGTTCCATAAAACTGGGGCGGTGACCGAGAACACCCTCCCACGTACCCGCATCCTTCAGACAAGAGTAACAGACAGAACATGCAAGAGGGCACTCCCACCTCCCAGGCAACTGCAAGGGCTGCAATGGGACATGGTAGACAGGCGGTCTCTCAGATATGTGGGGCTCAGACGGTTTAAAGTTTCAAAGTTCAAAACCAGCACCTTGAATTGTGTCCGGTAAGCTATAGGCAGCCAGCGCAGACTCCAGAGCACTGGTGTAATATGCTCCCTGTAACTCATCCCTGGAAGGAGCTGAGCCGCAGCATTCTGCACCAGCTGCAGCAGCTTCCAAACCATCATCAAGGGCAGCCCAACATAGAGTGCATTGCATTAATCTAGCTTAGAGGTGATGAAAGCATGGATGACAGTGGCCAGATCTGAGTCAGAAAGCAAAGGCTGCAGCCTTCTCACTAGACGGAGTTGATGAAAAGCGCTCCTGGCCACTCCCGTAACATGATGATCCAGGTTCATGCGCCTAAGGAAAGGCAAGGGGAAAACAGCCCAACAAAGGTATTGGACTTAAAAAAAAAAAAATCTGATTTGAATAAGTTCCGAGAAATACTGGGTGGGATCCCATAGTTGGATCATCAAAAGGGGAAAGTGTCCAGGAAAGCTGGGACTTTCTAAAAAAATAAATAAATTTGATTCTGAAGGCTCAATCCCAAATGATTCAAAAGAAAAAGAAAAATGGGAGAAAACAAAAGAAACCAATGTGACTGTACAAGAAGCTTACCAGTGAGCTAAGAATAAAAGGGGAAACATATAAGAAATGGAAGGACGGACAAGTTACCAAGGATGAGTACAGACGAGCCACCCAAACTTGTAGGGATGGTGTCAGGAAGGCTAAGGGACAAAATTAGCTAAGCTTAGCAAGGGATGCTAAAAACAACAAAGAGGTTGTTGTTTTTTTTTAAGTATGTCAAAAGTAAGAGGAAGAATAAGGAAATGGTGGGTCCACTGCCCAGTGAAGATAGTGAAATGTTAGTAGGGGACAGAGAGAAGACAGAACTTCTCAATTCCTATTTTGCCTCATTCTTCACAGAAAAGGGAAACCATGATCAGCATGGGAAATGGTATATGAAGGAAGAGGGGAAAACATTTATTTATTTGAATTTATATGCCGCCCTTCCCAGATGCTCAGGGAATAGACTGCAGTTCACAGTAGATCCAGAGGCAGTCAGAGAGTACCTGACTTCTTTAAATGAATCAATTCAAGTCTTCAGAGCAGGATGTGTAACATTCCAGGGTACTGGAAGAACTGGCAGAAGTACTCCGAGAAACACTATCTTTGAATTCTTGGGAAATAGGTGAGGTACCAGAAGACTAGAGATGCGCAACCGTTGTTCCTGTCTTTAAAAAAGTAGAAAGGAAAATCTTGAAAATTATAGACTGGTCAGCCTGAGTTCAATATCTGAAAGATACTAAAACAAATTATCCAACAGTCAGTCTGTAAACACCTTGATGACAATGCAGTGAT
>QEPC01007521.1:361454-400317 GCA_003113815.1 Sphenodon punctatus
CCGGGATCCCCGGCGGGATCCCGGGCCGTGGCACGATCGGCCAGACGCGGCGGCCGCATTGGCCCCGCCGCCCGCCCGTCTCCTCGGAGGGCGGGCGGCGGGGTGCGTGGAGGGGGCGGGGCCGTGCGGCCGCACGTTGCGCCGCGTGGCCCCGGCCCCTCCCACTTTCCCCGCCGGGATCCCCCCGGCACGTCTGTTGTGCCGTTACGGGGTGACCCCGGCGGGGAACGAAGCCGGTGGTGCCGGTACGGGGCCAAAGGGCCCCGTATCGTCTGAAAGTACCCTTACTAACAAATGACAGCCTACTAGAGAAGGATGCAACATATATTTTGCCATTAAATGATACAAACTATTTTTGGACAACAGAACCAGAAATCTTCATGTTACTTTGAAGACCACCAGTAACCCAGAAATGGAATTGCAAGCAATTCTGTTTTTGTGTGGGCTGCAATAATGAACCTGGAGAACAACTTGTAATTTCTTCAAACTGATGAAGGGGCATCCTAGAAAAGTTCACTTTGCTTGTGAAATTATGGAACACCTACACCACCTCAAAAAGAGCTATGTGGAAGTAACATACGTTTACCAGAAGGACATTGTGTGAGGGAGAGCACTTTGTGGCTGAAGATAAAGAAACAGAACCCAAACAGAAGCTGCGAACAGTAGGACTCCATTTATTAAATGTTGAATGGCCAAGTTCAGACAAGTTTGTGTCTTTTAAAACCTTCAGTGTGATTTTAATTCCATAGAATTGTTGGAACATGTTTTTAGTATGCATATATATATATATATGATTTGATTCCATTTGTAATAGCTTCAAAAGTTAGCTTGTCATTGACAACTCACAGAAAGAAAACACACCCCATATTGCTCTTGGCTGTGATTCACATGTATAAAACTCCCTATGGCTTATTTTTATTTTAAAAGGGAGATAAAGATCTAGGAAGCATATTCAAGTCCAATTGAAAAGGTTGATTTTAAGCATAATGGGGGAAAAGTGTGGCTTTACTAATCTGAACTGATGCACTAGGTCATTCTCAACTGCCCTACATCTTCTACAGTCAGTTGTAAAGGCTATCCAACAATTTTTCCTCATGCACACCTGTAGCAGTATTTTCCACACATGCTGCAAAATTACACAACCGATTACACAAGCCAGATTACACAAGCCAGAGATGGCTGTGCAAGTAGGTTGGGCAGCTGATCAAAACCGTCAGAGACGAGCAGTGCACTTCACAAGAACAAAAATGAAATGTGTAGGTTTGTGCTACTGGTTGGTTGTATGGCTCTTTTCTGGGCTGGCATCAAAGTCCCTAGTATAGATTTTCACTTGCTCCTCTTTGGAAGGGGTAGGGAACCTTTTCCTTTCCAAAGTCCACTTTGAAAATTAGTATAAACTCTGAGGACTGGATAGAAGTTGGAGGCAGGGAAGCTTAAGAAGTTTGATCGGGAGAGGAGAGTCCAGATCATGGACCTGTTCCATGGCTCTGTCCCCTATCCTTATGAGCATGCTCTCATCTCTGTTCCCTTATCCTGAGCTCGGTCTTTCACTACTTGGGGTTAGGAACTGGATCCAGAAACCAGATTCAGGCACTGGAAAGGGGCCAAATAAAAAAACTAGCTCTGGGACAAATTTGGCCCCCAGGCCTGAGGTTCCCTGTACCTGAATTACTCTTTACTGGACCATTGGTTTGATCCAGTGTGGGGATTTCTGAGTTCATATGATTCTAGAGTGAATTGACCTTCCTGTTCATAACCTCCTGTTTATTAGCATGAAATAGTTCCTAAAGTATGCATTTCCCTGTTGTGGACTCTTAAGCTAGGCAATATTCTTCTTTGTTAAGCATCCTGACAGCTATTTGTGCATACAGCAGGAGTGTAGCCCGGGAGCTGCATGAGATTCTTGGACAGTTCAAGTGTGGCTCCTGGTAAGGGCTGCCCCTGGGCCCTGCGCTGCTTTAATGGTTGTGCGTGTTAATTGAACAGACAGTAGCCCACGGGAGCCCAGATTTGCTCCATGCAGTCCCTGCGCAGTTGTCACTCATATGGTTCAGTAGACGAACCCAATAAACAAGGAGATGCTATGTGCAGCCCCCTCACTATGATTCACACCCATGGCAAACTCTGCCTATAGGAAACCACCCTTGCGGTGTTTTCTGATTGTTTTCTTTGTTTTTTGCTTCTTTAAGTGCCTTTTTAGAGTACTCCAAAGGTGAAAGTAAAAAGTCAAAGCACCAGTGCGAGCGGAGAGAGCGCTTGCTCCGCAGACCACTCTAGGCACTGCGCCCAGGACTCTCTGGTCCTGGTGGACCTGGATGCAAGCAGAGGCTGTGCACACCCCAGTAGAGAGGAAGTAGCCCCGTGGGCACACATTATTTCTTCAATTTAGTCAGGATTAGCCAGCATGGGTGAAAACAGATGAAACAGCAGCCCAGATTAGACTCCTCTGGACAAGGGGCCCCCACTCAGCCCCCACTCATGGTGTTGTCTCAGAGAATTTACATATTATTTATTTATTTAATCCATTTATATCCTGTCCCTCCTGCCTCAGGCAGCTTGAGGCAGCGTACATAAAACAGTAAAAATGAAATAGTATAATAATATTAAGACCATTAGAAACAATAAGCAAACTCACCCTGATCCTATACCCCTATAAACTCAGCCCAACTCTCATTGCTCTCCCTTTCCCCCCCCCCTACCCATTCCCTCCACCAAATGCCTGGCAGAAGAGCCAAGCCTTACACTGCCATCGGAAGGTGAGGAGATCCAGGCAGAGATGGGGTATTTTCAGACGTTATGAGATCATGCTCAACCACGGTGAACCAGGGTCAATCCCGCGGTGGGGCCAAAGCACCCTGAATGTCTGTTAGGGTCGAGATGTTCACCACGGTCGATTCCCACATGGGGTCAATATCAACCATGCTTCCGGGGCTTCCCGCCGGACAATCCCCGAAAGTGTGGTCAAAGAGATTCCCACTGGGAAACAACAAAAAGTAACGTCTGGATGGCAACCACTGGCCAGATCCAAAGAAAATTATCCCCAGCCGGGGACAAAGCACGCAGTGTCGCTGCCAGGCAACCAGCAACAACACAGCCACTGGAGGGAGTTTTTAAAGGGAAATCTGCAACAGGGAAGTGTGGTGGGATGGAGTGAGGAGGGAGGCAGAAGAGAGCGGTGGGCGAGAGAGCAAGGGTGGAGGAGGCAGCGGCAGTGGTGGAGGGAGCGCAGGTGGAGGAGGGGGAGGCGGGGGTCGTGCTGAGGATGGAGGAGGTGGAGGGACAACACCCGCAGCAGCCGGGACACGATGCCCCGGGGACAGCAGCCGGACCGGGGGAGGAGGCACCCCGGAAACGGGTAAGGGGAAACAAGGGGAGGGGAACAGGGGGCACAGGGGCACCAAGGAGGGGTGGAAAGAGGGGAAGCCCACGAGAGGGGCCAGAACTGCACCCACCCATAACCCCCCCCTCCCCTGCGTCCCGCAGACACAGAAACAGGCCCGGGTGGACGAACCCCCGGAGGACACTGGCCCAGCCCAGGCAGAGGAGGAGGCAGTGGAGGTGAGGGAGGAAGCCCTACCACAGAGGGGGCCAATGTGGGCTGCAGGAGACCCAGGACTTCATATGGATCTGGGGGGCCCTGGACTACCAGTTGGAGCTCACGCTCAACCAGCAGAACGAGCATGTCTAGCAGGACATAGTGCGGGAAATAGAGGCGGCGGGGCACCATTGCACCATGGCACAGTGCCGCTCCAAGGCCAAGGAGCTGAAGAGGGGGTACAAGGCCATAAGGGACAACAATAGGCGGTCTGGACACGGAGCCCGGACTGCCCCCTTCTACGATGCCCTGGACCGAATCCTGCACATGAAGGGGTCGATAGTCCCCCCATGGCTCGTGGGGAGCGCAGTGGTTCAGGGCAGGGAACGGGCCGAGATACCCCCTCCCCTCACCACCACCCCTGGTAGACACAAGCTCCAGGGCCCCGGATCCCCAGGAGGAATGCCTCGGGACCTCCGGCACCTGCAGGCCCCCCCCGGACAGCAGTCCAGAGAGCACCCACCCCCAGGCCAGATAGGCGGAGTCCGAGGTCAGCACCCTCATCACCCTCAGCCAGTGGTCCATGGGGGAGCATTCCCACACTGAGGGGCCGGCCTCGGAAGGATCGGAGACTGACATTGAGGGTAAGCGGGTGACCAGGAGGGGAGAGGGACCAGGCCCACGGGGCCAGGGGCCAAGGGGGATATGAACGGTCCGGAGCCACCCCAGTCCCCTACAAGCAAGGCGGGAAGGAGGTCCGGGCCCCGCCCACCCCTATACCAACAACCCCCCCTTTTGCCCACAGGGCACGGAACACCCCAGCACCAGACCCAGGCGGGTGAGCAGGCAGGCGCCGAGGTCTTGCACACGTTGTGCAGCATGCAGCAGGCACTGATCACTAGGGCCAAGGTCTCCACGGTGTAGTCTAGTCGCCCAGCGAGGCTCCTCCAGCGCTGCTTTAGGGCCCCAAAGGCTCGCTCCACCATGGTCCTGCTGCAGCACAGGCGGGTATTGTATAGCACCTCCGCAGGGTTGTGTGCGACTGGGTACACCTTCATTAGCCACCGGGTGAGGGGATAGGCAGGGTCACCCAGGATACAGGGGGGCATTGGTACCCCCTCGATCCAGGACATCCCCATGTCAGCTAAGTCCCCCTGGAACATCTGGGCATAGAAGGGGGAGATTGTCATGATCCGGGCATCGTGACTGCGGCTGGAGTTGCCCGTGAAGATGTCTATGAACCGGCCCCAGTGATCCACAACCGCCTGCAGCTGCAGGGAGGGATACCCGTGCCTGTTTACATACTCTGTGGCCTCCCCTGCGGAGGTGCTGAGGATCTCAATGTGCGTGCCAAAATGTAATGCCAGTTCCTTTCAGGCCACAATTTTTGATAGATTGGGACAATGTCTGGAGGGACTCAACTATAAATATCCGGAGGCCCTAATCATCATGTCTGGGGACTTCAATGCTAGAATGGGTTCAGATGATCAGGCCATGGCTCCCTATTCGGAAAGTCAGTCATCCAACGCATGGAACCAACTGGCCTCTAGGAAATTGAAAGACCAGGGTATAAATTCCTCAGGGATCAGGTTAGCTGAATTCCTTATCGCCCAGGACCTCTGTATTTTGAATGACTCAGGATTCAGGGACTTGGGTGGAGAATTCACGTTCATTGGGCCGCAAGGCTCTAGCGTGGTGGATTATACTCTGGTTACTCCTAGAGTTCTCCCCTTTGTTGAAGACTTTGCAGTAGGCCTGCCCATGATAGGAGATCATCTTCCGCTGATGATCAGCTTTAGGCTCCCAAATTAATCCTTACATCATACTTACCCTCAACACGCTCTTAATATCCAAGGGGATATAGAGCAGCTTGAGGTGGTCCAGGCCCCTCGGTGGAACGAAACTGTGTCCACATCCCTGAAGGGATATGTGGAGCAGTCTCATGTAGCGCTTCTTCGTGATAGGCTTTTATCCCCTAGTTCAAGCCCAGATGTGCTGGATTCGTATATCCAACTAACAGCTGGCTTGAGTGACCATCTGAGGGAGCTGGGGTCTTCCCCGGCCCCCTCAAACAACAGAGTTAACCAGCCATGGTTTGACAGAGAATGTCAAGAAACCAGACACAAACTAAAATATCATTTTTTATAGGAGGAGTGGAGCAGATGTTTTGCCCCCTAATTATGTAGTATGCAGGACTCAGTACAGGAAATTAATAGTCAGCAAGAAAAGGGAATTTTGGGACACTCAATGGAAGAGGCTTTTGCACGCAGCAAATTCGGGGGACGCCAGACGTTTCTGGCAGCTAATTAATGGCTCTATTGGGGGGTCTCAGAGAGCTAAGTCCATCACATATATATCACCAGCAGCCTAGATGTCCTATTATGGGAACCTGTATAATGGTCCCGATACAAGAGAAAATCAACCTCAGGCTGTTAAAATCACCATCCAAGATGAGGCCCCTTTGTGGCCCCTGGTTTGAGAAGATGAGGTTGAGCCCTTGATAGATTCCTGCAGCAATAATCATGCCCCAGGTCTGGATCTCATACGAGTCGAACAGCTGAAGGCTCATAAGGCCTGGTGGCTGCCAATCTTGGTGGCTCTTTTCACCGCCATAAACAATACTGGTAAATTTCCAAGGGTCTGGGACACGACTGTGGTTATCCCCATCTATAAAAAGGGTAGTAAGTCAGATCCAGCTAATTATCGGCCCATTAGTCTGCTGTCTGTCGTGGTTAAATTGTATGCCAAATACTTACTAGGGAAACTAAGTGAGTGGATGACTCAGACTGAAGTGCTGGCCCCTGAACAGGCTGGCTTTCAGCGTGGTCGCTCCACCATCGAGCAATGCCACATTCTCTACCATCTGGCAGCAAAGTACAAGGCCCACAATGGTACATTGTATGTGGCTTTTCTTGATCTCAGGGCCGCATTTGACTCGGTAGACTGCGATGCCCTCTGGGGTATCTACCATGGATAGGCGGCTCCTGGCCTTGATTTATTCGTTACACGAACATACCTCCCTGGTGGTAAAATTGGATCCGTAAGGACATGTCACTCCACTAATTCCTACAACTTTAGGGGTGAGACAGGGTTGCGTTTTAGCCCCGGCGCTATTCAATTATTTAATCAATGAGGTTATAGCGGACATGGCGGATCTGAGTTTCTTTCCCCCCAAACTGGCATCCAAGCCCGTCGGATGTCTATATTATGCAGATGATGTGGCGCTGCTCTCACAGACATGCCTTGGACTCAATCGACAGCTCCAGGCCTTTGCATAATTTTGTAATAAAAATTCTTTGACCATCAATTATGATAAATCAAAGGTTGTAGTTTTTTCTTCTAAGACCAAAATCCAGACCTGGCATATTGAGGGTACCCCCATCCAACAGGTATCTGCCTTTCGCTATCTGGGACTCTTATTCCATAGATCGTACTGTTGGTGACATCATGTCGATCGGGCGTTAAGAGCCGCGCAAGGACCGGCTAAATCTATCATAGGCCTTTTTTGCAAGCAGGGAGGAATGGCCGTACTCCCTGCTTTGCAGGTTCACTCCAGTAAAATCTGCGCTCAACTCCTTTATGGAGCTGAATTGTGGGCTCCTTTTTGCGTGAATCGGATAGACAGGATTCAGTCAAAATTCTTGCTGAGGATCTTGGGAGTCCCACGGGGCACTCCGATGGCAGCAGTTCGGTTGGAACTGGGACAGAAACCTTGGTCCCAGATAGCTGTTGAAGCCGCTTTAAAATTCTGGATTAAAGCAAACTTCAGCCAAGGGTCACAATTGCTGAGGGACCTGAGGGAGGATACTTACAGCAGTCATTGGGCAGAGAAGGTAAATCTGCAAGTCAGGCGAATGGGTTTCTCTTTGGAATATCTCCAACACAAACACCCCTCCTCGATTAAAGGTGAGATACTAGGCTGCTCCGAGGATATGGGTCGCCAGTCAGAGATTGGCAGCCTGGACCTCACTCCCCATATCCGGGACTACCTGCGGTGGATCCCTGAGAAGGGCCAGGCAGCAGGTTATATAGATGCCCCTCTCTCAGGAAGGGCAAAGCAGTTGCTTTGCTCTGCAAGAGTGAATGCTCTTCCCTCTTCTGTGTTGGAAGGCAGGTGGTGTGGTATACCTTACATTCACCGGTTATGCCCATTTGATAACCTGGAGGTGGAAATGCTAGAACATATCTTTCGATGCCACTTATATGATGCCCCGAGACAGGAATTTTTGGGTCCCGTTATCAATCGATACCCAGGTAGAACAGACTATTTTCTCCTTGCTACCTTTCTTGGCTCTATAGAAATTGATGTGATAAAAAATTCTGCCAAGTTCTTAATGAAGGCCGTCCAACTTTGAAAATCATTTGTAGGATATCTCCCTTTGGCCTCAGATACAGAAAATGCAGCCCATCATTTTAAGATCTGCTGACCCCTAGGTGCATTATCACACGCTGTTTATTCATTTCGCTTAGGGTGCCAAAGAACTCAATATTTATAAATGGGAATGCAGTTCACTCTGAACAAAATCTCAGACCGCAAGGGTGTAATAAGGTTGCAAGGATTAGCACAAATTTATGGTAATTCTGTAACTAGTTGATTAATTTCAGTTAGTTTAGTTCAATAGTTATTTTAAAATTAGTATTTGTAATTAGATCTGTAATCAGCTGATTAAGTTAGTATGTCTTGTATAAATTGTATTTTGTATTGGATATTCACATTATATTCACCTCAGAGATGAGGTGCTCTCATGTGGCCTGGTCCACGGCTGAGACTATGTCTGCACTGTCTGTGTGCAGCCTGGCTGCCTACATGCTCTGCCTTGTGGAGGGGGGCCCTACCCTGGCCGTGTCCTACTTTGGCTGTGTTCACGGGGCCCATGGGTACCAGCGCTCCTGTGGGGCAGTGTATCATCGGCTGTTAGAGCTGGGACAGCTTCTGTGGCCCCCTGCTGCTGACTGCTGTGTGTCTGAGCCTACGGAGCTGGTGGCGCTGTCGGGCGTGTGGGCCCGTTCGGATGTGTAGTTGGGGCTGTCCATGCAGGATCCCTTCGAAGCCTACTACCTGATCACCCACCACATGTCCTTGTTGGGGTACTGCCAGGGCATGAACCATTGGCCCCACCTGGTTTACCGGGCAGGGCACGCAGCCCCTGGACCCATCGTGGCCCCCAGCAGCTGGCTGTGAGTCCCAATGTGCCTCCCGGGGAGCCTCCAAAAAGGCTTCCACGGATGATCTCAAGGGTCGCACGGGCACATGGGGAGTGAGGCGGTCCCACAGATAAGCAGGGCCCAGGCCGTGAAGGGCTTTAAAGGTTAAAACCAGCACCTTGAACCTGGCCCAGTGCTTTATAGGCAGCCAGTGCAGAGCCCGGAGCACTGGTGTCATGTGCTCCCTGCAACCCACCCCCGTCAGGAGACGGGCCGCGGCATTCTGCACCAGCTGCAGCCTCCAGACGAGTTTCTCGGGCAGCCCTACGTAGAGCGCGTTGCAGTAATCCAGACTCAGAGTCTGAGAGATATGACCGAAGCTGCTGGACAAGGTGTAACTGCCGAAACGCACTCCCCGCCACAGCCACAACCTGAAATTCCAAGCTGAGCTGCGAATCAAGGAGCACACGCAGACTCTGCACTTGAGACACCATGGGGGGGGGCAAACCCTCCCAACAAGAGGAGATTCAACCACCTCCAGGCCCCCCCAAGCCCTCTCCCACTAACATCACCTCCGTCTTGTCAGGATTCAAATGCAGATGACTCAACCTCATCCAAGCCCCCACAGCTGACAGGCACTGGGAAAATAAGGAGACTGAATGGCCTGGGTCGATGGAAAAGGAGAGGTAGAGCTGAGTGTCATCAGCATACTGATGACACTGCATGCCCTGAAACCCCCTCACGATCTCTAACGGCTGCATATAGATGTTAAAAAAGAGGGGGGACAGAATGGCACCCTGTGGGACTCCACACGTGAGGTTCCGGGGGGGAAGACGTACACTCCCCCAAGACCACCCGGTGAGTTCTCCTGGCCAGGAACGAACGAAACCAGTTCAAGACCGTCCCACGCTGCACCGGCTCTCCTGCCTGCCGTCCATCGGCCCCTCGTCAGGGTGTGGGGACTGCGTGTGCCTCCTGGACCGTTCACGGCCCGCTCGCTGTGCCATGTGGGATCCCGTTGTGCCTTGGTCCCGGGCTCCTGGGGCCCCCCCTCCCGGGACTGCCTGTGGGGGTGTCTGTGCAGACGGTTCTGCTGTGGGGGTTGTGGTTGCTGGTGCCAGTGTCCAGCCCTGCCCCTCTGCCTTGCCCCCCCCCCGAGCCTGGTGTGCCTTGTGTGTTGTCCAGGCGCCCGTGTCCCTGCTTCCCTTCCTGTCCCTTCTGTGTGTGTGTGTGTGTGTGTGTGTGTGTGCCTGGGTGTGTGCTTGTGCTGTGTGTTCCGCTGTGCCCCATTGTCTGTGTGTCTGTTGTGTGTGGTACCTGGCTGGCTCTTCTCCCTCTCCCCCCTCCCTTCCCGTTTCCCTTGTGTGGGCGTTCCCTTTTGTGCCTTTTGGCTTCGTTTGCCCTCAGGTGGCCATGTCTGTGTCCCGCCCCTGCCCAGTGGATTCTGGATGTTTTGACCACGGACAGGAATCGGCATCACGTCTGTTGCGCTGCCCTGGCTCATGATCGGCCGGCCCGATTCCCTGTTTTGGTTCCGGTCCCGTCACATCTGTTCGGGGCTGTTTTTTCTTCTTTCCATGGATGGGAGTCGAGAGGAAATGCATGAGAGTTAGAGACAGCTGTGGAAATTGCTACAGAGGTGTGCTGGATAAAATCAGTTTGCCTATTTTCTTCTGGGAATGTACTGCTTTCCACTACAGTGTGGAGTCAGTATTGGGACTTTGCTACAGCTGCTTCTTTACACTGTTCCAGCCTTAAGGCAAGGAAAAACCTCAGACAGCAAAAGCAGTGACCACCAGGAGCACAGTGTTGTCCAGAGAGTCCATCAGCAGTTAAAGCACATGGCAGATTCAAAAGGCTACTGTAGAGCTAGTTGTACACAAGCCTGTGCAGTCTGCCAAGGAGTCAGATGTCTCATGGCTGAGACATCTGATTTAAGTGCTACGTTGATGTGCAGAACAGTTAGTCCGAGTCTGATAATCCCCCGCATCTGTGGTTGGAAGGATATCTTCCACATACAACATTTTTGCTTCTGAGTCCTGTAATTGCTCTCCCAAGGGACGGAAATAAAGGAACATAATACATGGAGGCATTGGAGACTCACCACAGTGTGTCTGCTACTATGTTACCAAAGTGTTTCTGATCCAAACTTTTTTTTTTTTTAATAATCTATGCTGAAAATGTCAAAACCTGATTATTTTTGTTAAAATAAAAATCTGATCTTTACGGAGACTGACACATTTGATCACTTCAAAGCAGATTGAGGGTTTCTGCAAACAAGGAGTCTGTTACCAATTCTGCTTAACTTATAAAGAACTGTTTGTAGCATGACAGCTGTCAAGTTTCCTAATTTTGTCTAAATAAAGTTTGTCTCTGCGACTAGATGATTTATATGTTTGTGTACAGACAGATGTGTGGCAAGGTTGAGTAATCATGGTCACAGGACACGTTAAAAAGCATTATAGTCCCATCCACCGGCACCTTAGATAATTTTATAACTTTTGGAAGAGGAATTGTTATTACTGCCAAGTTACAGACCCAAACTTGATTTTACTGAGCCAGTATACCTTAGGAATTTGCATTTCAGAACCAATACCTGTATTTTCCTTAGATTGTCATGCAGGCATTCCAACTCAAGAAGCAGTTTTGAAAAGTGATGAGAAGCAACAGATAATGCAATTTGCACTAAGTTAAATATCTAAAAAAAGTTAGAATATTTGAAAGAAAATGCCATTTAAAAAGTTTCTAAGCCTAAGTATAAAACAGTAGGCTCTAAAAATCTGTTTTTTTTCTTTTTAGCTGTACTCTGTTTTGAATGTTTTGCTGACTACGGGTCTGGTTTTGTAACCACTCTGCATAGAGAGCTCCCATTAATGCAGATGGAAATTCCACATGCAAATCACTTGAACAAATGGCCTGTATGATTCCAATCCAATGGTCTTTATGCAGGGAAATTATTTTCATTTATACTAGTCTTTTGCTGAGAGAAGAATATAAAATTGGGTGCAATGGATACATGGAAGTTAAAACAGTAATACATTGTTCCTTGGACCTTGATTGCTTTTTTGTAAAAGCAAACAGATTCTTAATGGCTTGTACTTTTTAGTCTGAAACCATTCCAGAACACAAATATACTTGCAGAGCCAACTGATAATACTTTAAATTTATGCAGATGGGTTATTCATGAGCTTACTTCATAATAAATTTCTTTAAGGAATGTTCTTAGGGCTTGATTCTGGCTTCACTGGTGTAACTATATTTATATATCTGCCCATCTGATCCTGTTGATATATGTATTTTAATGGTAAAGAAATTGTTGTTTGAAAACCCCTCGCATATACTGCTGTAAGTGTGTGATGGGTCTCTCCCAGCAAGGTAAGTCACTGCAGGAACAGGTCCATTAATAAGAAAATCTATGCTCAGTAGTCTTCAAGCAATGTTGCTTAATGAATCTTCCCTAACAAAGTGTGTGTATATATATATATATATATATACACACACACACACACACACACACAAAAGCTTGGGCAAAATGGCCAATATAATTTTTACATATGAGAATAGTCCATACAACCCCTCCTGGATCCTTCTACCATGAAAGGTTCGCACATCTTTAGGCCAGACTCCTGCCTACCTTCTCTACTGTAGGGAGATCTCAGTAGAGATGTACATTTCATGTTACATAAAATTAGTCATAAAAGGGTCATTGGACCCTTTTTGAGAGGAACCAGAAACTTCCCCTTGAATGCTGGAGTCTCAGGGTGCTCCCTGCTTGTATGCAAGTTTTCACACGTGTAGGAGCTCTGCCACTCTCATCCTCCCCCCCATCACACATGTGCTACCTCCTCTGGTTCCCCATTGTGTTCAGTGGCTCCATCTAACCCAGCTGCCTCTTCCTATGCACATGTGCAGGAGCTCTTGGCAGCTGGAGATGATGTGAGCAACAATCTTCTGCATGCAGGATAACAGTGCAGGGAAGGAGGGGAGGTGAAAATTATTTATTTATTTCTACAATTTTATATCTCGCCTGTCCTGAAAACAGCTTAAGGCAGCTTACAATTTTAAATACAGATAAAAACAGTTAAAACAATTAAAAAATGAATACAAATATAAAATCTCAGCCGGGGAGAATAAAAACAAATAAGCAAAATTAAAAAATAAAAGAATAGAAACAAAAACCTCCCACTGGAGTGGTTTCAAACTAAAAGGGGGAAGAGAGCAGCCATTCCCATTGACTGCATCTAGAGCAGTCACTGGGCAGAGCTATGGTCTGCGTCCTTCCCCCGTAGCTTATTTAAATCAGAAGCATCAGGCGGCAACGCCATTGCAAGATAGGGAGCAGTAGCGTACCACGGAGCATGCAGCATTAGTAACTTAGCCACAGACAGATTATTTTCCTATATAAGATTATATAACATTTCAGCTTGGTTCCTTAAAGCAAATCACTGTTTCCAGGAAATCTGAAAGGTGGCTATGGAGTGAAAGCGTCTCAGACTAAGGTGGCTTGGAGCAGATTAACTCATGGCAAATGACTCTCAGTTCAACTATTTAACTTTTATTTTGAACTTGTTTCTTTGTTATGTAATGTAATCCCAAAGTATACTGAAATTATTCAATAATGCAATGTGAGTCATTTGCCATGAGTTAATTAATCCATCTATGTTTTTTGCCTTTATATGTTAAAACATATGAAGCAATATCAGTTATCTGGTGTGGTGTTTTTTTTAAATAGTTTCAGTGGCATGTTTATGGTGGTTTTTATATATTGTTTCTATTTGGGGAATAGTTAGGTGGTGTATGGGTAATTTCAGACATAACAGGACCACAGTCAACCACAATGAATCCCCTGTGGTGGCCGTTTGTCCCGTTACATCTAAAAGATTCCCACCAGATGTTCACCACAGTGAATACCTGGCGGGAATCAAAATAACCACGTTTCCAGAGGTGAGGTGGGCTTCACCTCTGGAAGCATGGTTAGATTGGCCACATTCCAGGATCAGTCAAAAGTGACGTCTGTACCATTGGCCCATCCCGGATTGTGACCCAGACTGCAATACGGGATCAGGCACAGCGGCTGGATCGGGCGCAGTGGCAGCCTGTCTCCTGGAGGCAGGGCGGCCCGGGGAGCGCAGGGGGGCGGGGCTGTGCAGCCGTACATCGCGCCGTGCAGCCCTGCCCCCTCCCCACTCCCCGGTGAGAATCAGGCTGGCACATCTAAAGGACGTCCGGCCTGATTCCTGACCGGGATCCAAAACTGATCCCGGTGCGTGATTCAGCATGGTGGGCCTCTGGGCCCGTTACGGCTGAAATTACCCATCGTTGTATATTTTTGAATGATGTGGATTTTTTGTGTAGTGGGTAGAATTGGAGTGTGGATTATTGGTGTTCTCTTGAGGAGTTTAATTGCTGTTGGATCTTGTTAATGTTGAATATGTTCATGTTATGATGGAGGAACAGCAGAATCTATTTATATTTATTTATCTTAAAAAATTTGGCTGGAGAGGCAGTCCCCCCCCCCCTCCCTTTTTTTGGTGGTTGTTTTTGTTAGGGTTATGTCAGATGTTGATAATCAGTGTGTGAGTGAAATTGTATTGGTTGCAGTGCATGGTAGTATTAGAAAGTGATTTTTGAAGTGGCATGCTTAACTGGTCATTTTCATGGTTTGTGGTGATTATTTTTTGTTTACTGTAAGTCTTCTTGGGGGCTTTTTCTGGGGTTCTCTAGGAGGGGAGTGGGGGCTAGTGGGTTAGAGCAGGGGAGTTAGGAGCCAGGACTCCCGGGTTCTCTGGGAGGGGAGAGGAGGTAGTGGGCTAGGACTACTCTTTTGTTGTCCAGTCTTAATGGAAACAGCCATCCAGATTTGCTTTTTTTGGTGCAATGCTGCTTGGCTGTATATGAAAAGTATCAGTACATTTCTTAGCATTAAGTGCAAAAGGGAAGTGGAAATATCAGTGACTTTTGGCCACTGGCTTAATAATGCATATATATTATTTATTTATTTACAGACTTGCACCCCACACCCTCCTGCTAAAAGCAAGACAGGGCAGCTAACAATACACAATTTAAAAATATATTAAAAATACAATATAAATATAATAAAAATAATATAAATCTATCATAAAATACTAACAAAAAATCCAGAGTCGAGTACCAAAAATACAATTAAAGAAACTCCTCTCCTTCAACACTCAACCCCTGCCCCCCACCGTACCCATCTCCCTCACCCAGAAGCCTGGAGGAACAGTCAGGTCTTACAATGTCGTTGAAAGGAGAAGAGGTCCGGGACCAAACAAGCCTCTGCTGGAAGAGAGTTCCACAGCCTCAGCGCGGCCACCGAGAACACCCTCTCCATAGTCGGCCCCCGAGATACCCAGGGGACTTTGAGAGCGGCGCTCCCAGTCAACCACAGGGGTCGATCTAGAGCACGGGGAGTGAGGTGATCCCACAGATAAGTGAGGCCTACGTTGTATAGGGCTCTATAGGAAACACTAACACCTTGAATAGGGTCTGAAAGACTATAGGCAGCCAGTGCAAAGAACGGAGCACTGGTGTAATGTGCTCATGGTGACCTGTCCCTCTATGGCCTAATAATATTGGTGTGTGGCTTTGGAGGAGTGAAGAGTTCCTGCATTTTTAAAATTACCACTACACCACTGTTGCTGAAATAAATTTCTGCTCCTGAAATCTTTGGTTGGGGCTTCCATTCATAGCACTCTGTGAACTGGTGAATCTGTTTTCTGTCTGCCCTCAGTAGTCTTCTGCACACAAACTGCACCAGAAGCTGATCAGTAATTTCCATTTACTATCTACCACCACTTACATTATTATTTCTTGCTAAACATCATCAGTCTTTGTACAGTCTCCGTGACTCCACACAGTGTCTGGTCAGAGTGACACTGCTGACAGGGATGCGGAGGACTGTGGTGCTTCCATGGGTACACCTTGGAGGTATACACGCAGTAAGTCATTGGATAAAAGGCCGGAAACTTGCAGATGATTTCATGAACATCTCAATTATGCCCAGGGACTCAAGTAGTACATCAAAAATGTCTTCAGTGCCATCATCCAAAAACTGTGCAGCTGAACACACTGCTGTTCCTCCCTCCCTCCCCCGCTGCCACCCTGTCACATACCAGCCCATCTGCCTGCATTTCTGCCTCACCGCTGCCACCCTGCCAGCACATCTGCCTCTACCTCCACTACTGCAAGAATGTCCACTTCTCTCCTTCCAACCCCTTGCTCAATGCTAGAGGAGTAATAGCTCCCTCTGTACTTACTTCCAGAGCAGAGGGCTGACTCTTCCATCATTGTCCAGTTTGTAGCACAAAACTGGCCAGTTGCCATGCAGACACTTTATTACACAGCACGGAGAATGCAAATTCAGAGTTGTCATTCATAAGAAACTGCTGATTTGCCAATGAAAATCTCTATGTAAAAATACTTATTTTATTTATTTATTTATTTATATAATTTTATATCCTACCCCCTTCTGCCTCTAGTAGAGCAGGGCAGCTAATATATTTAAGTACATAAAAACAGAAAAATATTAAACATTAAGGGTTGATAAAAAAGTCAATAAAACCAACCACACCCACCCTCACCTGTTCTCCCCACCAAACGCCAAACAGAACAGCCATGTTTTGCATTCATGTTGGAAGGACAGGACGGTCAGATGACAAACGGACCTTGACCGGGAGTTCCATAGCTGTGGTGCCACAACCGAGAATGCCCTCTTCAACGTTGCCCCCCAAGAAACCTGGGAGACCTCGAGAAAGGTGCCGCTGACCAACCACAAGTTAGATGCCATTAATTATGTATTTATCATTTAAAGTGCAAATAATGTCTTAAGCCAGTTTTGGAGGCGTACCTTATTTAGGAAAAGCAGACCTTCATTAAATAAAACTCTTTCTCTGGGTCATTTTTGTTTGTTTCATATTGACTGTAAATGCTTTAATTTTTGAACACATGCGTTGCTAATTTTTAGAACGATTTGCATGAAATATCTGACTTTTATATAGTCAGGCTTTTTAACATAGTCATAAAGGGAAGTTCCCTTTAATTGGGTGTTTATTGTTTTTATGTATTTACTTTCTAGCTTCTATAAAAATCACAAATTTTCCATTTCATATTTTATGGTTGCGCTGTGATGTGCAAGTCATTCATTCCACTAAACAACTCACTGCTATACTCTTGGATGATAAATCTTTATGCTGCAAAAATTAAACTTTGTGGAAGATAGCACAAACATGTTCTGCAATCTGCATAATAGCAGACAGAGAGTGAATGCCCAGGGCATTTTGTAATCAACATGGAAATATTTCACTCCTGGTTTCCAACTTCTCTCAGATTTATTACTGTCATCAGACACTTGAGACAGTGAATATTTGCACAGAATTTTATCATTCTTTATCCTAAAAAAAGCCGATTGTGTAATCTGTACTGCTTAAATGACATAGGGTGCAGCCACATGAGCTGTGGAGGGCCCAATCCCCACATGGCCCCGTGGCAGGGAGGTGCAGCTGCAAGACTGTAGAGCCAACACAGGGAGCTGGCAGACAGTCAACCCCCCTGTGTGTGGCAGCAGGGTGGACAGGCTGCTGTCCAGTCTCCCACCATGGTTGGCGCAGGCTGAAGCGCCTGCCACACGAGCAGGCGCCTGGCCCTGCCGGGCCTCCCTCCCCCAGCCCGACCAAAATCCTGCTGCTGGCCGTAATGTGGCTGCATGTGATGGGCAACAGTGCCTACCGCTCAAAGCTCCACTGTGAAGCTCACCATGCAGCAGGGCACTACCGCCCATCAGCTTTGAGCGGTAGGCTGCACAGGCTACCACACCTTGTGCAGCCTGAGAAGGCTGCTATGCAATGCACCTTGTGCAGCCTTTAGAAGGCTGCTACACAATGCATCCTCCGCCTTTTTCCACAGACGCATTGTGTAGCAGCCAGCTGCTCCCCATGCCATGCAGTGGGGGAACATTTGGCAGCCACCAGCCACATGATGTACTGCAGCACGTGGAATGGCTGCCCATAGTGGGTTAAGGCCACCCAAGGTGTGGTAGTCTGCCCAAGGCATCTCGTGTAGCTGCACCCATAATATATTTGAACTTCCTGTGTGAATGTCAACAGGCTTGATCCCAAACCCTTGTATACGGGGCTTGCGTGTACGTGGCTTGCATGTGGAACATAGGATGATTTCAGATGTTACACGGTCCTGAGTCATCACAGTGGATTCACAGCGGTGGTGAACTGATCAACCACCACCCGTGGTCAAAGAAGGCCCAGAACAGACGAGACGGGACCGGGACCACGGCAGGGATTGGGCCGGCAGATCACGGACCTGGGCAGCGCAACAGACGTGATGCTGCACAGTTGCAAGGCTGGGACATCATGGAGGAAGCAGGCAGCAGCCCGCGGCAGCGGGGAGGAGGTGGGAGCTCACCGCGGAGCCACCAACCAGGGCACGGTAGGCACAGGGGGCCTCACAGCCAGCTGCAGAGGGGCCGGGTGGCCCGCTAGTTGAACGAAGTGCGGCCACTGAATCATGCTCCAATGGTAGCCCAGCACAGACATGGTAGTATGGCTCGAAGGATCCTGCATGGCGAGCCCCAACTGCACATCAGAACGGGACCACACACCAGAGAGCACCGCCAGCTCCACCTCGGTGGGCTCGAACAAGCCATAGTCATCAGCAGGGGACCACAGAAGGTGATCGAGCTCCAACAGACCCATGCGATCGCTGGTACCTACGGACCCCGTGAACACAGCCAAAGTAGGACACGGCCAGGGCAGGGCCCCCCTCATTCAGACAGGCCGTGTAGGCAGCCAGGCAGCACACAGAGCAGACACGGTCTCTGCCACCAGCCACCCGACATGCGAGCACATCATCTCCGGGACGCGCCCATCATGAAAGGGAATCAGGCCCAGGGTCTCCGCATGCAGCTGGCAATTGTGGGCGCTTGCCTCATAGCCAAAGTAGCGCAGCCCCGAGCTCAGACTCGCATAGGCACCAGACAGGCTGTCCGGGCAGCTCAGGAGCAATTGCACGGCCGGGGAATGCCACAGGTCACACAGGGCCATGGTCTTGCGGAAGGTCCAGAGATGGGGGGGCCCCATGGGTGCTGGAAGCCGGGAGCCCAGTGGAAGCACAGTCAGCCATGATCCAGGAAGCAAAGGAGACTAATTGCGAGGACAGAGGGGTCCTACAATCCCTGGAGGGACAGGAGGGGATGCAGGGGGGCTCAAGGCCAGCCAATAAGGCCACCAGCCGCAACATGGCATGGCAGGCGAGCGAGCGAGGCGTGAGGTGCGGCCCAGCACAGCTGCTGGAACAAAGCTCACAGACAAGATAGCCTACACACTAATCAGGGCGACGAGGACAATAGGCTGGCTACACTGAGAGGTGGGAGGTTGATGACAGCAGGAATGCAGCTGCAGCCCGCACGCGCCTGGGTGTAGGTTGGACCATGTGCCAGGCCCCTTGCAGGGACAGCAGGTGCACTCAATAGACCACCCCCAGCTCCCCGCCACGGCCGCCCTGCAGGAGCCTGCCCGGGCAGCCAGGAGGGGGACCGCCCATCACCCATCCGGGGGCCCCCAGCAGGGCCCTGGGTCACGACCCAGGGGTGGGGCTACACGTGCCCCAGCCTCTAACTGGGCTGGCTGCCCCTCACCCGGGGCAATGTGCACCATGGAGCTAGGCCGGTTGGATGCCTGCGGGATGCACCTAGCTCTCTGCGCAGACTGGTACCGCTCGCACACTGATCTCTTGCATATCCAGACTGATGAGGTGCACCTGGGTGCCCACCTGTGGGTTACCATTGCCCGGAGTGCCGCTAGGGCCTGGAGAGCCCACCACGCCTATAGTCGCTCCCTGGCCCAGCTCAGGGCCCTGCGGGTGTCCGGGGCGGCCTGGCAGGCCCTACTCTGCGGCCAGGAGAAGGGTGCATTTCTCCGTGAGGTGACCGGGTGCCTCCAATGGTGGAGGGAGACATGGGGCGCGCAGCCCTGCTCGCTATGCCCATTGACCGGCAAGTATGGGTCACAGAGCAGGCACAGGGGTGGTGGTCCCAGGCGCTGGCTCAGTGAGATGAGGCTGCCTGGAGGGCGCACTTTCGGATGGACAGGTGCACCCTACTGCAACTCACGGACCTGTTAATGTCCTGACTGGAGTGGCAGCATACCCCCATGCGGACCCCCATCCCCATGGTCCAGCGGGTGGCCATTGGGGTCTGGGCACTAGCAATGCCTGACTCCTGTAGGTCTGTNTTTTGGAGGCGTACCTTATTTAGGAAAAGCAGACCTTCATTAAATAAAACTCTTTCTCTGGGTCATTTTTGTTTGTTTCATATTGACTGTAAATGAGATGTGTATAAGAGACAGGGCATGCTCCTGGAGGGTGATCCAGCTGGTGGACCAGGTGGCCGTGATGGCCGGCTTTGTGACTGGAGGGTTCCCCAACTGCATGGGCACCATGGACGGCACCCACATACAGGTCCTCTGCCCCTTCGTTGGGGCGGCCGTGGAATATATCAACAGACACAGATACCACTCCCTGCAGCTGCAGTGGACCACTGGGGGCGGTTCATAGACATCTTCATGGGCAACTCTGGGTGCAGCCACAATGCCCGGATCATGACCATCTCCCCCTTCTATGCCTGGATGTACCGCGGGGACTTCGCAGACATGGAAATGACCCGGATCAAGGGGGTGATGATGCCCCCCTGTATCCTGGGGGACCCGGCCTATCCCCTCACCCGGTGGCTGATGAAGGCATACCCAGTCGCCCGGAACCCTGTGGAGATGCTCTACAATGCCTGCCTGTGTGCAAGCAGGACCATGGTCAAGAGGGCCTTCGGGGCCCTTAAGCAGCGCTGGACTACACGGTGGAGACCTCGGCCCTGGTGATCGGAGCCTGCTGTGTGCTGCACAACGTGTGCGAGGGGGCTGCCCTCGACTACCCCGTGCCCCGGTGCCCTCCTGGCCCTGTGCCCCTGTATGTGAACGCAGAGAACCTGCGGGAGTACCGATACGACAAGCGCATCCGTGCTGCCCTGGCCAGGTGAATCAGCCAGGAGGCTGAGGCGTGAGGTGCACACCCCCATCTTCACCACCCCAGGGCCTCCATCAGTGCCGTGGGTGCACCCCTGTACAGCCGCCCACCCGCCCACAGCCCCGGGCCCATGAACTGACCCACGGAAGCAATAGTGGTGCCCAAACCTTTATTTCCACACACAGTTACATGTGCCCCCCAACCTCCCAGTGCCATGCTTCCCCCCCAGTCCCCCATGTCTCTGGGGCTTCCCCCTCAGCCGCCCTGTGGTTGCCGCGGAGCTCTGGGAGCTCCCCTCCCCCCCACTGTCCGTGTCCCCAACTGTGTCCTGGGAGGCCTCGGTGTCCTGAGGGGCGGGCGGTGGTGGGAGGGCGGGTGGGCCCGGGGCCGGATGGGCCCCCCCTGGGTGGCTGCTCCCTTCGGAGGCCTACAGGGAACGGGAGGTGGATGTGCGGGCCCAGCAGGTGCGCCGGTGGCTGGGGTGGTGGCGGCGGTGGTGGGGGCACCGAGGGGCCCTGTATCGGGGCCTGGGTGGGCAGGATGCCTGGTGGGGCAGCTGCCATCACATAGGCACTCATGGTGCCGGCGTGCGGGAGCAGGGAGGTGCCGATGTCATGCGAGCGGTTCATCTTAGCTGAATGATCCCGCACCATCCTGTCAATGGCCTGCTCCAGCCGCCCAAATGCCTCTACCTGCCTGCTATGCTCCTGGCACTCCCGCCTCCGCTCCAGCCGCACCTCCGCCTGGAGCCTCCAGTCCCTTGCCCCCGCTTGTTGCAGGGAGCGTTCCATGGCAGCCTCCATGTGATCGATGGCCATGATTATCCGCTCGCCCTGCTTGGTGGTAGAGTGGACAATGTCCTCTGCCTGCTCCTCCCTCCGGTGCTGTACCCGTGCCCGGTGCTCTCTCATCCGTTGCGCCGGGGGCACAGGCATAGCTTGCTGGGGCCCCTCGGGTTGCCCTGTTGGGTACACAGTAGGTGCTGGCATGGCTGCGGGGTCTTAGCCCCCCCCTCGGATTGGCGGCCGGTGCCCTCCCCCTGAGCCCTTCCCCCCCCTTGGCAGTTGCCTCACTGGGGACCACTGGCTGCTCCCAGGCCTGCTTGCCACCTTCCTCATCACCCGTATGTCGCCGGGGCGTGCTGTGCCCTGTGGGGATATGGGAGGGGTTGGGTGGGGGTAGGCTGCCCTTGTCCCCCAGTGGCCCCCCGGGCCCCCTTCCTATGTTCTGGGGTGTCTGGGGGTGGCCCTGTGCCCAGTGTGTCCCCTTTCCCCCCGACCCTTCCCCCCCCCCCCGGTCTGGCCTCCCTCCCACCCACGTGCTTACCCTCGATGTCCGTCTCGGAGCCCTCCGAGGCCGGTCCCTCAGTGTTGCTGGGGTCCCCTTGTGTCCACTGGCTGAGGGTGACCAGTGTGCCAGCCTCAGAGTCTCCCAGTTTGGACAGGGCATGGGGGCTGCTGGGGCTGGGGCTTGTGGAGGGCCTGCAGGTCCCCAAGGTCCCTGGGCATTTCTTCTGGGGGGCGGGAGCCCTGGAGCCGGTGTCCTCACTGGGGGCGGCGAGAGGAGGGGGTACCTCAGCCCGTTCCCTGCCCTGGACCACGGCGCTCCCCACGAGGTGCAGGGAGATGATGGAGCCCTTCATATGGAGTATGTAGTCCAGGGCGTCGAAGTAGGGGGTGGTCCAGGCTCCATGTCCAGACCGCTGGTTGTTGTCCCAGATGGCCTTGTACCCCCTCTTTAGCTCATTCGCCTTTGGGGGGCACTGGGCCACGGTCCTGTGATGCCCCGCCACCTCCATGTCCCGCACGATCTTCTGGAAGACATGCTCATTCCGCTGACTGACTGCAAGCTCCAGTTGATGCTCCAGGGTCCCCCAGATGCAAATGAAGTCCTGCGTTTCCCTGTGCCCCCATTGCCCCCTCAGTGGTAGGGCCTCCTCCCACGTGGGTCCTCTGGGTCCTCCTCCTCTGCCTGGCCAGCGCCCGTCTCCTCTGGGGGCTTGGGCTCCCGGGCCCATTTCCATGTCTGTGGGTCATGGGGGGGTGTAGGGGTTGTTTTGCCCCTGTCCCATGGCCCCCCCTTCACCCTCTCCTGCTGCCCAGGGCACCCCCCTTGGTGCCCCTGTGCCGGGGTGCCTTGTCCCCCAGTCCAGTTGCCGTCTCCCGGGCTGCCTGTCCCAGTTGCTGCTGCTGCGGCTGTCCCTCCACCGCTTGCAGGTGCAGCACTATCCCCTCCTTCACCTGCGCCTCCTCCACCTGCACCTCCTCCTCCTCCCTTGCTCTCTCACCCTCCGCTCTCCTCTCCCTTCTGCCTCGCTCCATCCCGCCATGTTCCCCTGCTGCTGTGTGCCCTTTAAATCTCCCTCCGCGGCCTGTGTTGTTGCTGGTTACATGGCAGCGATGCTGCGTGCTTTGTCCCCGGCTGGGAATCATTTTGCTTGATTCCGGCCGGTGGTTGCCGTTCAGACGTTAATTTTTATTGTTTCCCATTTGGAATTGTATTGACCATGCTTTCAGAGATAGTCCGGGCCGGAGCTCTGGAAGTGTGGTTGATTTTTGACCCCGAGTGGGATTGACTGTGGTGAACATCTGGCACCCATGAAACAGACGTTCAGGGTGCTTTGACCCCGCCGCGGGATTGACTGTGGTTCGCTGTGGTTGACTGTGATCTCGTAACGTCTGAAAATACCCATAGTCCTGCCTGCATGGGTGCGTGCATGACCGAGACGCACATGAGCTGTTTGCGTGGGGTTTGGGATCGAGCCCACCGGGTGCAGCCACACAATGCATTTGCTGCACCTTGTGCAGCCTTTTCCCACTCTGTAAAACTATCGTAAAATTCCTGGAAAGTGACAGGCAGCTCTGTAATCAGCATGGGAATTTTCACTCCTGGCTTCCAAATTATCTCAGATTTATTACTGTAATTGTCATCTGACATTTGATACAGTGAATATTTGCACAGTATTTTATAATTCT
The DNA here is from genome assembly GCA_003113815.1 of Sphenodon punctatus. NCBI lineage: Eukaryota > Metazoa > Chordata > Lepidosauria > Sphenodontia > Sphenodontidae > Sphenodon > Sphenodon punctatus. Next base: position 385,155 of record QEPC01007521.1, read on the forward strand.
TTTTCTAAAAAATGTAGATTGTGTAGCCTGTACTGCTTACATGACATAACATATTTAACCTTTGTGTGCAAAAGTCAATCTTGCATGTGTGCCTCTGGTTTACAATTTGGAAGAGAGTACAGGGCCAGCCTTAAGCAGGGCCAGTAGGGGCCATGGTCCAGGCCCCTCAGTCAGAGAGGGCCACACAGGAGCCCAGTGCTCCTGAGACCCCAGGACAGGCTATTTTGGCAGGGCGCTCTCCCCTCCTGAAACTGTTAGCCCATAGGGTGGCTGCTTTATTCAGGGCCCTGCTCCCCTTCCTTTTGATTTACCTACTAGGGTGGGGCAGCAGGGCCTGGCAGTAAGGGGGTACAACTTGGGTAGGGGAATGGGGCCATGAGGGCCCTTACTCTAGTTTTACCTGGGGTTCCACAAATTCTAAGGCTGGCCTTGGGGGCGTAGCTATAATAGGACAGGTGGTGCCGCTGCACTGGGTCCCACTCTCCTTAGTGCATCTATCCCCACTGCTGCTGGGAAGGTGGAAAAGGAGGTCCTGGGAGCCCCATTCCATCTACTGCACCAGGGCTCCTTCCAACGTAGCTGGTGATACGCCAGCACGGAAACGGTAGTCAACCGAAAGTGGTAGACTTGGCAGGACTACAGTTCAATCATTTAAAACTTTGTAATCCTGCTTTAGTAAAGGTAGCTGGCTAAACCAAATCACTAGGATTGCATTACATGTTTTTCTTTTGCTGTAACCCAGTTTAAAAGCTGACTGATTACAGCATAGATCGTATTTAAATGACTGTGGAGAAAGACACAAATTTCTGGGTTAAGTGGAAAATCAGTTCCAGCAACTATGGGGTTAGCTGAGACAGGTGTTCTAACATGGCTCACCCAGGCAGCCTGGTATAGGGAGTAGCCAATCAATTTAAAAGGGGTGAGGATTCCATGGGAGCGAAGGCAGCTAGAGAGGCAAGTGAGAGTGAGTGAGGGGGAGATCTATAGATGGTTGAAGCCCCATGAGGCAGCTCCAGAGGGCACCTCTGTCTATAGCTCAGACTGGAGAAGGGACCAGTGAATAGGAGCTGAAGGGAGACTGCTTGTATTAAGAGCTGAGAGTCTATTGTACTGAGGGGGGGTCTGTGAAAGGGACCAGAGCACCAACTGTAAAAGCAGGAAAGAGATTTGAAGAAGCTATGAAACCAGCCAGGTGGGGCTGTGGTTCTTGTGTTAGTGCTACCTCAATTAACCGTGCTGAGAGTTACATCAATTCCTCTTAGTTATCCTAGAAGTTAAATAAAGTCATTGTTCTTATAATTAAAGAAGCATGTGGAGAGTTTCTTGCACAACAACCACCATGCCAGGCTACGCTAACTTCTAGGAAAGGGAGACAAATACTGAGAGTAATCAACGCCAGAGGTGAACCAGCTGGGGAAGTCTCAGGTGACCAGCTGAAGAGTGATCCTTTCTTTCTGACCCAGTCAGATACCTATATACCTGGGTGGTGGCAGCGGTGATAGTGAAGGCCACCAGACAAAAGAGATGAAGAAGCACCAGACTTTCTGTCGTAAGGACTATGCCGTGGCTGTGATGGTGGTGAAGAAAGCTTTCTTCTCCGCTATCATATAGCGTCTGCAAAGTCTTGTCTGGTGGAGCTGTTATGGTTGGTGAGGGGTCTGGTTAATCTGGTCTGCCTCCCCCAGACAAGAGTCAGCTAATGCCTGCAGCGACATTTTTAGTAACTACTTTGCAGACAAAATTGCTCATATTCACCTCAAATTGGGGCTGCCATTCTACCTGCAGAGTCAAAGTTTGAGGTTATGGAAGCTCAGTCCTGTTCTGTTTATTTGGATCAGTTTCAATCAGTATCGTCCACCAATGTGGGGAGGTGCTTGGGGTGGTGAGGGAAACCAGTTGTGAACTTGTCTATCCTGGCTGGTGAAAGCCAGACTGGAGATGCTGGGACCGTTGCTGGCCAGCTTTGTCAATGCCTCCCTTTGGGAGGATATGGTGTCGAATGTTCTTTAAAATGTAGTTGTCCGGCCCATGCTTAAGAAGCCATCTTTGGATGCTGACTCGATGGCCGGTTGTCATCCTGTCTCCAACCTTCCCTTTTTAGGGAAGGTTATTGAACTGGTGGTTGTCCAACAGCTCCAGGCTCATCTCAATTTCATCAGATTGCTGGACCCGTTTCAGTCAGGCTTTTGGTCTGAGTATAGGATGGAGACTGCGCTTGTGGCCTTGGTCAATGACCTCCACCTGGAGATTGGCAATGGGAATTCTGCCCTGTTGATCCTGTAGGTTCTTTCAGTGGCCTTTGATATGGTTGATCATGAGGTGTTGTTGATATGACTGCAGGATCTGGCAGGGGTGCACAGGAACCAGGCAGGGGAACCATCTCTTGAGTAGTTCCACTCCATGTTGGGGAAGTCCCAGAGAATGGTGATGGGCAATTGCTCGTCGTCCTCTCGGGACCTCCCCTGTGGGGTCCTGCAGGGTTCTATTTTGTCTCACCTCTTGTTCCATGTGTATGAGGCCGCTGGATAAGATCATTCAAAGGTTTGGGGTGAAGTGCCATCAGTATGCTGATGACACCCAGCTCTACCTCACATTTTCATCCAACCCAGGCCCTGCAGTCTCAGTACTTATCTGATACCTGTCTGCTGTCAGGGACTGGGTGAGGGTGTGCCAATTAAAACAATCAGAGAAGACTATGGTGATGATGGTTGGCCAGCCTTGTAAGCCGGAGGGGATTGGGACTCTTTTATTGACAGAGTCCAGCCCCCTCTTGTCAATCAGATTCACAGCCTTGGAGTGTTTCGGGATCTCTTTTTGTGCCTGGATTGTCAGGTTGCGGCAGTGGCCAAGAGCGCTTTTTACCAACTCCCTCTGGTGAGGAAGCCGGGGTGCTTTAGCAGGAGGGGCGGGGTATAAATCTATTAAATAAATAAATAAATATTTTTTTCTTTCTGATTCCGATCTAGCTACTGTCATCCATGCCTTCATCACCTCAAGGTTAGATTACTGCAACATGCTCTACATGGGGCTGCCTTGATGACTGTTTGGAAGCTGCAGCTGGTGCAAAATGCTCTGGCTCACCTCCTTTTGGGGGTGAGTTGCTGGGAGCACATCACACCAGTGCTCCGAAGTTTGCACTGACTCCCTATAGCTTTCTGGGCATAATTCAAGGTGCTAGTTTTGACCTTCAAAGTCCTAAATGCTCTGGGTCCCACATATGAGAGATCACCTGTCCTTCTATGCCCCACTGCGGCTCCTCTGATTGGCCAGGAGCACCACCCTGTGGGTACCATCTGTTAGTTTTGTTTGTACGGTGAGGGTTCACAGGGATATGTTCTTGGTGACTGTTCCAAGTTATGGAACTTCCTTCCCTGAGGTTTGTTTGAGCCTGCGCCTGGGCGTCTTCTGGAGGCAGCGTAAGACCTTTCTATTTGTTAAGGCATTTGGCGAGCAGGGATAGGGAATGGGGGGGTAGGTTTGGGGTAGGGACGTGAGGGGGTGGTTGGGGAGGGTCTGGGAAGGGTTGGGGAGGAATGAGGGGAAAGGTTGGAGGGGTTGTTTTTTTTCTGCTGTTTTATATGTATTGGATATTCTTATTTGTTTTGTAAGCGACCCTGAGTCATTTGGGAAGGGTGGGGTAAAAACTGAGAAATTGAAACCCTGACTGTGACTGATAAGTTATGTTGCCTAACTATTCTGCAAGTTTCTCCACAAAGCTTGACTCAGGAAAGTAAGGCTTCAAACCAGGGTCTGTCTACACAGATTAGTTTGCAGTTTGGGGATGTATGCAAGTAGAACAGTGATGTCAAATGCATAGGGAAAACTAACTAGAAATCTTCTCCTTATCACTTCTTTTGTAGTAATCATAGTTCTTACTTGTAATAATAGTAAATTAAAGCTGAAATATTGTTTTTAAGTTGATAAATTCCTTCAGCAGGACAACAATATTTTGTTCTTCTGAAGTCTCTGTCATCAAACCATGGTCTTAGGCAGAATTATCTTATTTCACTGATCCTCTATAAGCCCCCAGATGACAGGCAGGGAGACAGAACTGCAACAGTTGAGCAGGTGTGACTATCGCTACTGAAGCTGTTTGGCAGTCAAACATGAAAAGAGACTAGGGATTAGTGTAATGTTCTAAAGAGTTGCAGTCAAAGGAAAAGACGCTGTTTTTTCTAATCAATTTAAAATAATTTCCGGTCCTACTTTTGTTTTCAAATTAAATTTAAATTAACTGTTAATCTACAGCAAGGGTGAGGATTCTCAGGCCCAGGGACCAAATGTAGCCTGTGGCTAGTTTTTATTTGGCCCCTTTCAAATTCCTGAGTCTGGCTCCTGGATCTAGTCCCTACCTGCAAGCACTGAAAGACTGAGCTTAGGGTAAGGGAACAGAGATGAGGACATACACACAAGGATGGGGGAGCAATCCATGGCACAAACTCATGATCTATACCCTGTTGTTCCTGAGTGGACCCCTTAAGTACCTCCCCCAACTGCTATGTAGCCCTCTGAGTTTGTACTAATTTTCAGTGACCCCTGGAAAGGAAAAGGTTCTTCACCCCTGATCTACAGTATCTGGTGTGAACTGTCTGAAATACTGCAGGATCTAGGCATTGGGTTTAACATTAATTAAATAAAACCCACATTGGTAGTTGAGGAACATAATCTTTAAAAATGAATGTCTCTAGTGCAAGAAAGGGGATACTAACAGCATGAACTAATTCAGAGAAGACATCTAGACAGGAAAGTGATCAGATGGTCCACTGGGATTCTGACCTATAGTAACTGATGCTCTTCCATGTTTCTTTTCATACCTCCTCCAAAGATGCAAGGGGAGCCTGAAGCCAAGATGAACCCTGCTGTACTAAATACATGAGAACAACTGTTGCCAGAGAATACAACGGGGCCTTTTAGCCATCAGTGAGCTGTGGGAAAGGAGCCTAAAACCTGTTAAAAGTTAAACATAAGGAATGTCCCTGCTTTCCTATGCAAAAATAAAAGTTCTAGTTTTTTGCTCACCTCCCTACATTTGATACAGAGTGATTTGTGGTGTTACCTCTTCCTTTTCCCAACAGCTGTGGTGCTACCTTTCTAGCCCATAAATTCTGTCACAGATTATCAGAGCAGTGTGAACAGCCTCAAGCTAATAAATGAAGGAAGATCTGAACGATTGGGACATCTCTAGCAGACAAAAAGCTCTGTTTGTGTTATTTTTTCTAACCCTTGATTGAGAGTATTATAATAGTTAACCAAGAAAAAATAGTAATAGAAAGCTGCACTGTAAACTGTATGTAGATGTCACTCCTTTAGCCCTAGCTATACTTTTTAAATTAAAAAACTATGTGGCATGATACATCCTTAGAATGGGAGATAACTAGACACCTAGAGTGTCTAAAATGAAGCTGATTCAGATGGTAACAGGAAAGAAAACCTGAAAAGACAGAGAAATCTTGAAAATCAAAAATACTATTTGCATAGGCATGGCTATTCATCTGCTACATGCAAAAGAGTGTAAATTGGAACTTGCTCAGGACTGGAGGTTGAATCACTGCTTTCAGAAGCTGAACTTCTTGGTGCATAAAATATAGGGCATTTCAAATCTGATATACAATAGTACCATTAAATTTCCCTGTTCATAGAGACAGAAGGCACAGCTAGATCACCTGAAGAAATATTTCTAGCTACCTAGGTGTTGTTTCATTTACACTAACAGGCCAGAATAAAGTTCACCCTAGCAGTTCTCAGACAAAAATTGAAATAACAAGATTAATTAATTGAAGATTATAGGTAGCTAGCAAAGCCTCATAGGTGGAAAAACAAACATGATATTATTAGCTACTGACCAAGCACATGTGGCAAATATTTTTTTTAAATGGTCAGTGGCTAGTGCTATGCCAGCATGTAACAGCTAGGTGGATGGGAGGAAGGCTAGCTTGGAAGCTGTGTGCTGTTTTCTGCTGCTGCCACTTGGCGATGGGATTGTGGGAAGCTCCTCCCCCCACCCCTCTTCCCCCCCAGCATGGACTTCTCCCAAGCTGAGTTGGGTTGGGTGACTCAATTTCCCTTATTTGCAGCCCACCTGAACCAGTTCTCTTTCTGGATGGTCCAGTTCTGCAAAGGGGAGAATCCTTTTGCTACCCAAGGTCCAGAAAGCTTCCTGTTACACACACTCTCTCTGGGTTTGCAAGAGCTTGAAAACTCAAGGCACTCACTTGTGTTCCCAACGCAGACCACAGAACACTTCTTATCAAAGAAGAAAGTTTATTGATTACACAAGCCAAGATAATTTGATACAAAGTAGCTAAAGAAATGAAAAGTAATATAGCGCACTCCTATTCTGTGCTGGGTGAATTCCTATATAAATCTTACCCTACAAAATGTCCATACTTCAGGTTATTCTCAGTCCGTGATGTAAATGGCTGGGCACTGATCTCTTAGCTGGTAGAAAGCAAAGTTCTTCCTATCACCACATGTCTTCCAGTAGTCTCTCTTGCTGGAAAGATGCAAGATGTTGAGTGAGTTTCCAATAGTCACTGCCCCGGAGACGTTGGAGAGGAAAGTGGAGCCGAGGGCTGGGTCCCCTGGTGTGTAGCTGCCCCCCCCTTGCCCACTCAGTCCTGAGAGGGAAAAGGCTAGCAGTTGGGAGCCGTCGGCCCAGCTGAGCAGTGTATAATCACTATAGCATCAGCCGGAGACGCGATTCTATTGGACGTGAGAGTGGGAGTAGCCCAGTGGGTCTTTACAAGTGCTGAGCGGTCCATGGCGTGCGCACTGTGGGCATGCGCATGGCCTTAGGCACCGGCAGGCCGGAGGGGCATTTTACTCTGGTTAAATTACAGCCATGTCAAAAAAGCGGCGCTGTCAGCCAGGGGTTATCCCACCCGGTCAATCGCAAGCCAAGCAGCAAAGGTTGGATAACTTTATAGTTCTTTTCGTGACCCACTGGAAGACGTCTCTGAGGCAAGGCTGTCTGTTACTGCGCCGGATTCTCCAGTAGCCCTGACTCCTTTAGAAGGGTAGGTGGCCGATTTGACTCCTCCTTCCTTGCCCAGCTTGTCCTCCACTGTGTTGGCTGCAGCAACTCTGCATGGGGATAATTTACCGATGGCTCCCAGAGGTGTCTCACCTGTAGTAAATTCAAATCCTTTTTTGGAACTCCTGGGGGAGCAATGTATTTTGGTAGGGGACCTTATAAAAAAGTTGCTGGCTAGACTCAATCAACTGGTACAATTGGCTCAATCCCAACAGACCACAATGGATAAAATGCTGGAAATACTAACTAGTACCAATATAGGTTATGGCTACCAGCATAGATCTAAGGGTGGAAGGGATTTAGGGTTATCTGTTCTCCCGGGAGCAGTTGCTTTCCCGATTTATCCACTGCCAGATGGTACTTTTCCTAGGTGGAATACTAAGTCGGCAATATGTTGGCACTTGTCTTTTATAATGGGGAAGGTTTCATTGGGTGCTGTTAGAGCATTCCAGATCTTGCCATCGGGTCTTAGTATCCAGTGTTTAGTTATTTATTTTTATGATCCCTGGGTGGCCCAGAAAATACTGAGGCTGGTTGATTTATTTTTGTCTTGGGGGGTACATGTTGGGGAGGTTTTTAGAAATACTGTGGTTAAGCCATTAATTATACCCCAGCCTATTTTAACGGCACAGAGTGGTCCCCCTATACCAGGAGGGTCCCCAGTATCTCATCTTCCCCAGGGCAGGAAAGTAGAAGTCTCTTCAACTGCAATTTTGCTTATCAATGAACGTCTGATGAAACTTGCAAGAAGCCCGGCAGTTCTTCTCCCTACAGCAAGTACACCTCAGGAGCCGAGGGTTGGGGCAAAGAACTTTGAGAAGTCTTTGTTAGCCCCCTCTCAGGGCATTCCTCCCCGGAGTGCTAATTGTTAATGGACATTCAGTAGGCTTTGCCATCCGTCCCAATTGTTGTTCAATCTTTAGGAACTGAAGGAGTCTACCCCTAAAGTGATCATCTTATAGTTCCTCAGATGAAGGAATTAGTTTAGTCCCTCTTGGGGCAAGGACTACTCTAAGGGTGTTTTCAGACGTTATGAGATCACAGTCAACCACGGTCAATTCCCGGTGGTGGCTGTGATCACGGAACGTCTGTTGGGGGGAACGGATGTTCCCCCCCAGATGTTACCACGGCGTGGAATTACATTCACCATGCAAGCAGCCGAAGCAGCGGGACCGGAGGCCGTCGCGTGTTGAATGTGATTCCACGCCGGGTCGAACCTCGCCGTCATGTCTGGTCAGGTGCCACGGGCCAGGATCACCAGCGGGATCCCGGGCCATGGTGAAGCCGGCCAGACGCAGCGGCCGTTTGGCTCCGCCGCCCGCCCGTCTCCCCAGAGGGCGAGCGGCGGGGAGCATAGAGGAGGCGGGGCCGTGCGGCCCCGCGTTGCGCCGTGTGGCCCCTCCCCCTCCCCGATTCCCCGCCGGGATCCCCCGGCACGTCTGATATGGCGTGATGGGGTCATCCTGGTGGGGGATGAATAGGTTGTTTTCGGTACGGGGCCAAGTAGCCCCGTAATGTCTGAAAACACCCTAAATTACAAGGATAGCCCTATATCAAGGGTGACTGGTGGGGGTTTATGCAGGATCAGTTCCTGGAATATTACTGGGTGGAAAACTAAGTCGAGTGATTGTGCTTTTTTGTCTTTGTTGCAAAGTTTTCATATCATTATGCTCCAGGAAGCCTGGGCGGTTGCCCCCATTGAGCTGCCTGCTGAGCTTTCCCAGTATGTGGTGTATGCTTTACCAGCAACGTCACGTCTGAAATCACCCTTAGACTAAGGGTGAAAACAGACATGACGCTAACCACCCTTTAACCACCCTTGGTGGTTATTTAATATTTATGCATGTTGCAGCATGTATTAGTGCCCTATACAGCCCTGAAACATGCATAAATGACCACCAAAGGTGGTTAAAGGGTGGTTAGCGTCATGTCTGTTTTCACCCTCAGTGTAATTAATTTCCAGGAATTCTCTGGAACAAAAATCGCTTAAAGAATTTAGCAAATGCTGTAAGCAAACCAGAGTGTGGGAAATTAGGACAATATCATCCACATATAATAAAATTGAAATTTTCCTTTCCAGGTCTTGTACCGGGAAAAACTCATTCCCCACCAATTCAGACACAATATTATTAATATAAAAATTAAAAAAGAATGGGGCCAGAATGCATCCCTGTTTGATTCTTCTTGCCGTAGGGATTGGATCTGTTAATTGGCCATTCAGGTCAAACCACACCCTCAAGCTAGTATCCGTATACAGCAGCCTTACCAGGCCAAGTAACCTTTTATCTATATTGGTCAGACTCAATTTATCCCAGAGCTGACTGCAGTCTATAAGATCAAACACACTGGATAAATCCACAAAAGCCAAATAAAGTTTCATCCCTTTTTGTTAATACTTGCTTCTTGCATGATCCAGTATAAAGCAATTATCCACAGTCGATCTACCTTGTCTAAATTCTGACTGTTCTTCTACAAAGATGTTATTAGACTCAGCCCAATCCTCCAATTTAAACAAATACTTGGCATATAATTTAGCAACTATACCAATAAGGCTGAGACGGCTGTAATTATATGGGTCCTATTGTACACCCTTTTTATATACTTGAATTATAACACTAGAATTCCATCCATTAGGCATCATCCCTGAAATATTAATATTGGTGAACAAATGCGCCAGAATAGGGACCCACCAATCTCGAAATGCCAAAAATAATTCTGCAGGCAAAAAAAATCTGGTCTTGTTGCGTTTAAGACTTGTAATAAGCTTTTTTATTTCACTATATGAGACAGGATCCCAATCTATATACAGAACCAGTTGCCACACTACCCGGAATTCAGTTTCCATCGAAGATGCCATGCCATCATTAAAAAGGGGGGGAAAGGGTCTCTCTCATACCTCTTTAATATACATTTGTGAACTAAACTTAGTCACCTTTGTACTGAGGTGTTGCCTTATAATAGCCTAAAAAAGAATCAAATTTTTAATGTGGTCACTGCTTCAAGCTCTTTCCAGAGTGCAACTAATGCCTGCTGTGTTTTATCCCATATTAAACTTTTATAAATACGTTTGAGCAACCAATGCCCTCATATGCATCACTGGAATTAGATCTTTTAACTTGCTTAGCTAATTTAGGAGTGACCCGTCTTGCTATCCTACACTGCCAGTCAAACCAATTGTATGTGTGTTTGAGAGAGATAATATGTGCTTGGTTTTGGGTATATGCATATGTATCCGCTCAGAGAAAGAAAGTAGGTGCCTGGGTCTGTGTGGGTTGGTTGTGCATGGATGAGAATGTGTATTATTTATTTATTTATTTATACAAATTTATATCCCGCCCCTCCTGCAATGCAGCCCGGGGCGTCTCACAACATTAAAAACAATCAAAACAATAAAATACACTAAAATTCAGATAAAAGCAATCAAATATTAAATATAACTATTAAAACAGGGCTAGACAAAACAAATGGGTAGGGGATTAAAAACCTCCCTCCCTCCCAAAGGCCTGGGCAAACAGCCAGGTCTTACAGTTCCACCGAAATGTCAAAAGGCTTGGGGCCAGGCGAGCTTCCTCTGGAAGGGAGTTCCACAGCCGCGGCCCTACCACCGAGAATGCTCGCTCCATCGTGGCCCCCCGCTTAACACGGGGGACCTCCAGGAGGGCACCCCCGGCAGACCGCAGGAGCCGTTCCGGGGCGCGAAGGGCGAGGCGGTCCCTAAGGTAAGAGGGGCCAAGGCCNNNNCCTCCCAGTACCCCCCCCCGCTCTCACCGGGGGAAGTCCCTGGGTCCACCCCCCTTTTTACCTACCCCTTACCTACAACCCCCACCCTACCACCCTAGCCCTGTACAAAAAAGCCCGTACAGTAATAATAATAACAACCCCCTGAGGCCCCCGAAGTGCCCCAAAAGTGCCCAAAAGTGTATGAGAGAGAGATGGGGAGAGTGAGTATTTGTATGTATATGTCTATGATTGTGTATGTCTATGTATTTGTATGTCTATGTCTATGTGTGAAAGAGAGTGGGGTCATTGCGTTGTCTGTTGTTTTTTTTGTAGGGGGGAGGGCATTGCATTGTGTGTCCTGGCCACACACCTGGCTTTCCATATTCTTTCCTTACCGGACCTTTTTCACTTTATCCTCTTTCACTCCCTATATGCCCTTTTGTCCTTCCCCTTTACCCCCAGCTCTTAACCAACAGTAATACATTTGCAAAGTTATGTGAATCAACTGTTGGGCCCAGTTGCATCTTTTTTTTTTTAATGGCCCAGCAGGAAAAGCAATAGAATAACAGTAGCATAAGCCTTTTTACCATGGAAAATCTAGCTAAAAAGGCAAACCTAAGATTCTATCTTTCTTGTACTTAGTAGTAGTAGTAGTAGTAGTAGTAATTTATTACGGCACTGGTTTTCACCATAGCCGGAAATGTATAAAAATACAAACCAAACCATAATAATATAAAACACACAGATTGTACTTAGTAAGAAACTGTAAGAACATATTGGACAGCTGTGGTGAAAGCTGACGGTAAAGTAAACATGATCCTGGCCACAGAAACTGCTGTACCCTAGCTGTGTGGCCTGATTAACCACACAGCTTGGAACAGAGTGATTTTTTCTTTATTTGATATGAAGGCCCAAGAAAACCTTACTCAGGATGCTTAGTAAGGACGCACTCAGTTACTTGTGCTTCACTGAGAAAACAAGGCTTAAGCATGCACAAGGCAGTCATGAAGTTATACTTTTAAAACACTTTGATATTCTTTGAAAGTACTGTACAGGTCAATGCAAGCATTAATTCAGTCTTAGCATCTCTGTGAGCTATATCTGTCAATATATACAGAAGCTGTACATGTGTACAGTACTTATCTCCCCAAGATAGTTTCCCTTCTATTAATGGGAGAAATAACTCGTACATTATTCCTTTTCAGCCTGTAAGTGCAGTAAAAATAGGGCAGCAGGTTGGAAGAAAAATAGAAGAGAGATGGAACCTGGTGGGATTCTTTCTTTTGATATTCCTAAGTAACATATGTAAAGTCCCCAAATATCCGATGTGAGCATTTGTTGCCATCTTGGAAAATCGCTTCCGAACACCCATTCATTAATATTTCCCCCTTGATAACGTGAAAACGAATGTCTCTATGAAAAAATGCATCTGATAAGATTTGTAGGAAAAGAAATTCTCTACAAGTTTAATATCACATTTCGGACAGATCAACCGTTTAAAAAATGTCAATATTAAAATGAAGAGGCTGAAGGTGTTATTGACATTGTATTAAAGAAACAGGAATGCAAAGAAACATTAATACACATGTTAAATTGCAAACAAACTGTATATGGTAGCTTGTTACATAAAGAGGGAAATCATCAATTACGCAATATGCGTCCTTCTACAACACTGGATGCAAACGGAAGCAAAATCCATGTCTCTAGTGATTCCCCATCATTGTCAAGGAAATAATCTTCCTGCATATTGGGACCATTGTCATCCTGCATGGGAACACTGGAGTCTTCAGTCTCATCGCTGTCGCTTTCACATGCCTCCACTGCTTGAGCATTACTGCAGCTGCTACCAAGACATTTGCCACATAACAAGGAACACAGAAAACCAGCTTTTCTGCCTCCACATGCTTGCTCACATCCACACCTGCAGTTACAGAAAATTAAGTGCATCTGGAGCTGGTGGCTGTTGGGTTAGCACTGGCTGAAGCTGTCCATTCACTAAATCCCAGCCCCAGTCAGTGGGCGGTAGATCATACCCTAACTAACCAGTGCTGCACTTGATGATATACACACGAGGAATGTTCCTTGCTGCTGCACATGTTGGTGGAAGGGTAGCAAGCTGGATTTGTTTATGAATTGGGCAACGCATCACTGCTTTTATGAAACAGTGATGTCTGTGTTCACTGAGTGATATTATGCTCTTTGGAGCACCGTACAAAGCAAACAGGAATTTTTCTCCAGCTGTTATGACATCCTCTGATGATGTTGTGGAATTGTTGAAGACTGCCACACACTTCTGTAGCTCTGGATGCTTTTGAAGTAACTTGAAGGCTTTCTTTTTGCCTTGTTGGTATAGAGCGGAAGTGGTATTGCAACCTGTCACTGAGTGTAAGAAGAGCATATTGCTACAGAAATTGTGTAGACGTGCTGGACACCTTTGATACTGTACATTTTGCCAGAATTTTTCCTATTTCTGGGCTTGAATAAATAAAGACTACTGTTTGGATAACCAAGCTGAATCATGAGGACTAGTAAGTCCATGTCTGTTTCTACCACCACAACATGATTATTTTCATGCGTCAGTTCCATTGCACTGCTCACAATCAATGTGTCTACATCAACTTTAGCCTGCCTCACACTTATCCCAGAAAGTCCCCTGTCTTTTGTCAGCCCTTCAGTGAATCTGGCCTTATTCTTTGCAGTGGTGAGAAATTGACTTTGACTGAGGGTGGTAGCCATTCATTAGTGAACAATATTTCAGCAGACTTGGACTTCATCACATGTCGTTTCTGCTCTACACTTTTGGTGCTAGGGATGTCATCGTAGCCATCAAAAACAAAATGTTTTTCTACGGACAATACGTATTCATTATATTTATTATTATTATTATTATTATTATTATAAGCATTTGTATAGCGCCAGCTGTGTACCTGAAGCTTTACAGAACAATAAGATAGATGCAGTTCCTGCCTATGGCTTACAATCTAATTGACACAGAGGGGGGAGACAAGGAGAAGGGGACATAGGGAGAGACAAGGGATAAATAACATTCAAGCGGATGCGAAGTCTCAGGTGCACGTGCTTGGCTTAGTTACAGTTAGGCAGGAGTCTGCGGGGAGGGCAAACAGTAAATATTGAAAGGAAAGTTCTAACCGGCGTCGGGAAATGCGGCGAGGAAGAGGTGGGTTTGAGGAGGGATTTGAAAGGGGGGGGAGGGGGCAAGGCGGATGTGGGCAGGGAGGGAGTTCCAGGCATGGGGGATAGCAAGGGAGAAGGGACGAAGGCAGTTAGCGGAGCAGGGGAGTTGAGGGAGAGCGAGGGAGGGGGCAGAGGAGGAGCGGAGAGTGCATGCAGGAGTGTGTAAAGAGACTAGGTGTGAGAGGTAAGGGGGAGCCAGTTTGTGAAGGGATTTGTAAGTGAACACCAGGAGTTTGTGAAGGATGCGTTCGGGAAGCAGGAGCCAGTGAAGCGAGGAGAGGAGAGGCTGTACATAGTCAAAGCGATGGGTTGAGTGGATGACCCTAGAAGCGGAGTTTGGGATGGAGATAAGGGGGGACAGGTGACAGCGGGGGAGGCCAGTAAGGAGGAGGTTGCAGTAGTCAAGGTGAGAGATGACCATGGCATGAACAAGGGTTTTGGAGAAGGAGACAGAGAGAAAGGGGCGAATCCGAGCAATGTTGTGGAGGGCAAAGCGACACGATTTGCAACAGAGTCAATGTAGGTTTTAAAGGAAAGGTGAGTATCGAAGACGAAGCCCAAGCTATGGGCTTGGGGAATGGGGTGGATGGTGACCCCATCAATAAGGATGGACAGGGAAGAGGGAGAGGAAGGGTAGGGAGGAAAGGGTAGGGAGGAGTTCAGTCTTAGCCATGTTGAGCTTGAGCTGACGTTGGGACATCCAGGCTGAGATATCAGAGAGACAGTTGATAAGGCAAGCTTGGACCGAAGGGGAGAGAGGGGGGGTGGAGAGTTAGAGGTGAGTGTCATCAGCATAAAGGTGATATTGGAAGCCGTGGGAAGCAATGAGTTTGCCAAGGGACAGGGTGAAGATAGAGAAGAGGAGAGGGCCCAGGACAGAGCCTTGGGGAGCCCCAACCGAGAGGGGGAGGGAGGAGGAGTTGGAATTGGGAAGAGACACATTAAAGGAGCGGTCAGAGAGGTAGGAGGAGAACCAGTCAAGGACAGAGCCGCAGAAGCCATGGGAGCGAAGAGAGTCCAGTAGGAGTGAGTGGTCGACAGTGTCAAAGGCAGCAGAGAGGTCAAGGAGGACAAGAATGGAGTAAAGGCGCTTAAATTTAGTGACAAGTAGATCATTGGTGATCTTGGCAAGGGCAGTTTCAGTGGAGTGAAGGGGGTGGAAGCCAGATTGGAGAGGGTCCAGGGAGGAGTTGGCAGAGAGGAGGTCCAGGCAGC
>QEPC01007521.1:401327-442907 GCA_003113815.1 Sphenodon punctatus
CAGTGACTAGCTCAGAAGGTGTTGGGAAGTGGGGAGGCAGATAATTAGTTTTGTTTCTTGCAAGCCTCTCCACCCCTGGTGCCTGGAAGTCTGCTCCTCAGTGACTGACACCTCCCTGTAATGTTTGACCTTCCAGTGAACCTTTTTTTGCCACCCGAACTCATCCGAATGCGATCCGAACTGACCAAACTGTTCGGCCATTTCGCCGTTTGGTGTTCGGTTTGTTCGGTATGTTCGCGTTCAGGTTCGGGTTCGAGTTCGGTCGTCCGAACAGTTCGAATTCAGGCCGGACTCCGAACTTCCGAACCGCGTTCGCCCATCCCTATACATTACTGTCTTCTGCATTTTTCTCATTGAAATGTCATTAAACAGTGACAGTGGACAAGGAGCTAGCACACTGGAGGCACGAACCAAATTCTTCATCGGATAACAGTACAATTAAAAAGTGAGTAGCAGTTAGTATCAGTACCTAATATAGGATGCTTTATAATGCCCCTTATCCAATTTGAAACATTCATAGATTCATTTTCTGAGAAAATGGTTGATCTGACCAAAAATGCAATAGATATTAAACTTGTAGAGAATTTCATTTCCTACAACTCTTATCAGATGCATTCTTTTCGTAGGAACATTCGGAACTATGTAAGCATAGTTCCACAGGGACTTACATTGAACATAGTTCCCTGTGGCCCCCCAATAACCTCGTCAAACATATTGGTAAGATGTGGGGGTGCGTGGGCATGCTAAACCATTCTTTGCACCTTCCAATCCAGATTATGTACAGTGTGTGAAAATGAGAGAGGGGCAGAAGAGGTGGTATGTGAAGAGATTTACAAAATCAAAAGTGTTGGAGAGCAGGAAACTGGGAAGTTGTTACATTCCTGTCAAGTCAGTCGGTCAGTCAATCAGTTTATTCCAATCAGGCAAAGCCATTATGATAAACAAAATATATATAATTAGAAATAATAACATACAATTATAAAACAGACTCATACAAATTAATCAAGTAAATACTAACAAAGGCAATTACCAACATAATGTAGCATTTCCTTTAGATAGGGCAACACATCTTTCAAAAATAGCAGCTTTTCAGGCTGGGTCCCATAGAGTTAATAAATATTTCAGTTGCTGAGCCCAGTTACAAAATATTTTGGAGCCTAGTAGGGGGAGGATCCATGCCTTCCTTTAAATTCTCAGCCAAAGGGCATTCCAAAAATTGTGTGTCAGATCCTCCACAGCTCCAGAATTACAGGCACAAAATCTAGATTCCCAAGATATCTTTTGGTATCTACCTTCCAGTACTGTGGAGGAGAAAGTCTGGAAATGCAGAGCCATGTACAGTTTTCATTCAGCTGGAATCTCAAGTATTACAGTATATCCTTCCATACTAAGGTTGGTTTTAACGTGAGAATACCATAGGGACATACAATACTTGAAGAGAGAGAAGCTAGGTCAGATTATCTATGGCCTTTTTTAAACAGCGGGGGAAATCTGTGTGGGGCGGGTGGAGCGCTGCTGTGGGGGCGATGGGTGTCGGGAGGGTGACAGTGGGTGCAGACCCATCTCCACCCATCTACAAGCATGGAGCAACCTACCTTCTTGCCAGGTGCTCCATGCGTAGGTGGAGATGGGTGGGTTGTAGGAGCACGCCCATACACCTATCGCGGTGGTCACACGGGTGGCACCCACACATGCACACGTAGCAGATCTGCGTGTGTATAATGGGTCCATCTGGTGTAAAAAGGGCCTAAGTTGCCAATTCCAGTCATAATTTGTGGTAAGGATTGGCTAGATAATTTCACATCAAGGCCAAGAATAGAAAACCCCCAGCCATCTAAGTATCGCTGAATATGGCCAAACCAATAAAACCTCCTTAGTTGTTTAAATTGCTGTAGCAGCCACCCTGGCACAGTCCCCATGAAAGTGCCTTCTGTAGGGAATTAGCGCTAGCCCGCAGATCACCAGTCCACACTTTAAGTATTCACTTCTTAGAGTTTGTTTATTTACAGTGTCCTTCACCAAGCATATATACATAAGAACGTAAGTAGTGCCACACTGAGTCAGACCAATGGTCCATCAAGCCCAGCTTCCTGTCCTCCGACAGTGGCCAATCTCGATCGCATGGGAGAAGAACCAACAGTCACAATGGGCAATCCATTCCCCGTTGTTCACTCCCAGCTCCCGACAGTAAGAAGTTCATTCTGTGAGCTACTTGGTTAATAGCCATTAATGGACCTATTCTCTAAGAATTTATCCAGTCCTTTTTTAAACCCATACTATACTACTGGCCTTGACAACGTCCTCTGGCAACAAATTCCGTAAGTTAACTATGCATTGAGTGAAAAAACCCTTCCTTTTATTTGTTTTAAATCTGCCTGCAGCTAGTTTCATGGAGTGTCCCCTAGTTCTAGTACTATTTGAGAGAGTAAATAACCGTTCCCTATTTACTCGTTCCACACCACTCAAGATTTTATAAACCTCTATCACGTCCTCTCTCAATCTTCCCTATACAACCAGTACAATTCTTGGTCTCACCACACTTGTACAGAGACAGTTCTTCCAAGCTCTCTGTCTCCAGTCTATAAGACAGGCCAGACTGGCTCCCAGTTCAACACTTCTCTTGGTCTCTCCCTGACTTACAGACCATTCCCTTTCTTGTCTGCAGCTCCCTTCTGAGCCACACAGAGGCTTTTTCTCCCCCTGGCTGACTAAGTCACACCCATTGGGTGTGCCCCTGAGGCCCAATACTTGGCTCATTAAAGGGCCAATGTCCCATTTAGCCTCTGTTCTGCTACAATTGCTCCTTCAAACATAACCAGGGCAAATGACCTGAACCCATGTTAGAAATTCTAAACCAGTATTTCACCAGTTTCCTGTGTACTCTACCCAAGAGGAAAAATTCCTCCAATTCCACTCTCAGCATTGCTGCAGGTGTATATTTAGGCAAGGCAAGTTAGTGCAAGAAAACATTCTGTGGAATCTCCATAACACTAGAATCCTTGAGTCCCCAGATCTCTGCACCATAAAGCAATTGTGCCACTACATTGGCTCTAAAAATTCCCTTCCATATCGGACAGCAAAGCACATGACTGCCTGTGCAGATCTCAGGCCAGCTTTATTTATTTATTTATTTAATTAATTAATTAATTAATTGATTTAATTTGCAGCATTTATAACCTGCCCATCCTGCCATAGGCAGCAATGGGGGGCAAACAACATCTCAAATGTATAACAATAAAACAATTTAAAAATAACACCAATGGGAGGCATACAAATGTCCCCAACCACCCCCTACCACCCTCCTCCAACCCATTCCCCCCACCCTCCCATCCTTCCCTCCAAAAGCCAGGCGGAACAGCCAAGTCTTACAATAGCATTGAAACGAGGGGAGATCCGGGGCCAAACGGGCCTCCACTGGCAGGGATTTCCACAGCCGCTAAGTGGCCACTGAGAAGGCCCTCACCATCGCGGCCCCCTGACAGACTCGAGGGACCTCAAGGAGAGCATCCCCCTGATGGCTGCAAGGGCCGATCCAGGACCCGGGGGATGAGGCAGTCCCGCAGATAAGCCAGCACCAACACCTTGAATTGGGCCCGGAAGATTATGGGCAGCCAGTGCAGAGATCGAAGAACTGGTGTAATATGTTCATGGTGACCCAGTCCCACCAGGAGACGTGCCGCCGCATTCTGCACCAGCTGCAGTCTCCGAACCATCACCAGGGGTAGCCCCACATAGAGCGCATTACAGTAGTCAAGCCTAGAGGTGATGAAAGCATGGATGATGGTGGCCAGGTCAGAGTCCGAAACATACAGCCAAAGTCGACGCAGTAGATGTAGTTGGCGAAAGGCACTCCTTGCCACAGACTCCACCTGAGCATCCAAGCGGAACTACGAGTCAAGGAGCACCCCCAGACTCCACACTGGGGAACCAGCAGGGGGCAGACCCCATCAATTATAGGGGCCATCACCCCCGCCACCTTCCCCACCAGCATCACCTCCGCCTTGTCGGGATTCAGCTTTAGTCGATTCACCCTCATCCAATCCCCCACAGCCACCAAGCTCCTGGTAAGCACCGAGACTGCCAGGCCTGGGTCTGATGAAAAAGAGAGGTAAAGCTGGGTGTCATCAGCATATTGATGACACCTCATGCCAAACCTCCTGACCACCTCGCCAAGCAGTTGCATATACACGTTGAACAGGAGAGGGGACAAAACAGAACCCTGCGGGACTCCACATGAGAGGTCTCGGTTCATTGAAAAGTAATCTCCGAGTACTAATAACTGAGTTCTTCTGGTCAGGAAGGAGCGGAACCAGTCAAGAACCATACCACCCAGCCCTGCACGGTCCTGCAGGCACATCACCATCTCGTGGTCAACTATATCAAACGCTGCCGACCAGGGCCAGCCCCAGGGTTTGTGAGGCCATGTGCGAAGTCTTGGTGCGGGCCTAATTTGCATAATTAGGCCTGACCTAATTATGCAAATGTATAATTTACATAAAACTTACTCCCTCTGGACAGGAAGGATTCCCATTCTCCACCCCTCCGAGCAACCATGGAGAAGCATGGGCTCCCAATGCTTCCGCCCCCTCCCCAGCCGAGTGTCTGCCACCACTCCCCAGGACTGGTTCCACTGCAGGGGCAGCCAAGCGGGCAGTGAGGCAGGCACAGAGAGACTGACTGCGTCCACTGCCTTACTGGAGGAGGGTGTGAGCTTAGCCAGTCTGGCCTCCAGGGCCTGTTGCTTCTTTCTGCCGGTGCCGCCTGTGCCTTGTGCACGCATGCAGTGCAACCAGTCCAGAGGTGCTGCTATCACACACACAAGACACCCAAAATGCAGCTACCTTATTAAGCACATTATGCCATGAAAAGAGACATATAACCAGTTCAGTTGTGCCCCCAAAATCAGTTCATGCTGCCCCCACCCCATAACCAGTTCATTTGTGCCCCCGCCCCCATATAATCAATTCACGCTGTCCCCACCCATAACCATTCAATTTGTGCCCACGGGGCAGCGTGAATTGATTATATGGGAGCGCAAATGAACTGGTTATGGGGTGCAGGTTTAAAGACAGTATTCCTGTTAGCAATAACTTCATTAAGAAGAGTTAGTGAAATAGCAGCCATAATAATCTCAGAACCATATTTGCAGATATATTTTCCAAGACAGAATAGATATTGCTTTACATCCTAAATTCCTACCTAAGATAGTATAAGTAAGACAGTTGTGAGAATGTGGCCCCTTTTACACAGGCCTCTCCCTCCCATGAACATGCAGATTTCTGTGTGTTCATGGGTGGGGGAGCCCCATGTGAATGACGTGGTCGTTCACGTGCCCATGGTGAGTGGGGGTGCATGCACGCACCCACCTAACATGCATCCCCACTCACCCCCGCACTCATCCCCATGCATGGAGCAACCGGGGGAAACGGTGGTTACTATGTGGGTGTGCATGAGTGGTGGGTGAGTGGGGATGCGTGTGCAGCCGTGTGCATGCCCCATCCATGCACTGGCGCGTCCACAGACTCCCCACCCGGCGGAGCCATGTAAAAATATCATGTGAGGAGCCACTCAAAGAAGAACAGAAGGTTGCTACCTTGCAAACAAGGTTCTTTGAGATTACTCCGAACATTCTCACAAATACCCACCCTTCCAGCCCCCGCATGGAATTCTTTTCTTATATTTCTAGAAAGGAACTGTCATTCAGAGGGGGAGGGTTCCTTTTATACTAGAGGAGCTCGAGACCATCATGTGGTCTATTATTTGAATAGGGTGAGCATGTACAACCCAGTTGTGAGAATGTTGGAAGCCATCTCGAAGAACCTTCTTTACAAGGTAGCAACCTTCTGATCAGCACTTAAGGAGGAGCTGTTTGTAAACAAACAGCCTTATCTCCCAGCCTGATGGAGTGTCCCCCCTGCTGCTGCTGCTGGGCTACTAGAAGGCAGAGGCAGGTGAGGGAGGGGTCTGGAGGGGAGGAAGAATCACTTACTGGGGGAGAATCTGGCTGCAGCCTGCTGCCCAGCCAGGCAAGTGCAGGGCCCCAGCTGGCCGTGGGGACATGTGCGGCCGCACATATGGCACATGCCTGGGGTTGGCCCTGCTGCCAACAGATCTAATAGAATCAGCAGGGCCGAATGGCCCCGATCTAATTCTCGGTGAAGATCATCAACCAATGCCACAAGCGCATAACCCGGGCAAAATCTGGACTGCGAGGGATCAAGAAAACCAACACGGTCCAGATTCTGCAACTGCCGGGCCACCACCCGCTCAATAACCTTCCCTATAAAGGGAAGGTTAGAGACTGGCCAATAACTGGCAAGGGAGTCAATGTCAAGCGATGGTTTCTTGAGCAAGGGGCTGTACCACTGCCTCTTTAAGGCAGCTCGGCACCCTGCCCTCCCAAAGGAGGTATTGACCACCCCCCATCAGGAATGGCCACAATGTTTCCCGGCAGGCCTTACCCAGCCAGGACGGGCAAGGGTCCAGTTCACAACAGGTGGCCGTAACAGCCCCCAGAACATCCTTCGCAGCAGCAGGGGTCACCGACTGAAACTGATCCCACAAACAAGGACAACGAGGGACCTCCATAACCTCCAATTGCCCTACTGCAGAAAGTGCGGCATCAAAACCATGGTGAATCCGACCGATTTTCTCTGCAAAATAATCCACAAACAAGTCACAGCGGGCACCAGATGACTCCATTCCCAGGTGAAGAGCGGCCGGACTGACCAGCCCCCGTACCACCCAGAACAGCTCTGATGGACGGGATTTAGCAAATGCTATGAGGGCAGCAAAGAACTCTTTCTTTGCTGTCTGCATAGCAACAGCATAGGCTCATAACGTCGCTCTATGCTTCAACCTGTCGGCTTCAGCCCGTGAACGACGCCATCGTCATTCCAACCACCTTCCCTCTTGCTTCAGCACCCGCAGCCTCTCTGAGAACCAGGGAGGCCTATGGTGCTGCCGCCTGGGAAGCGGACGCTTCGGAGCTATTCGACCAGTGGCCTCTGTCAGCATGATGTTCCACAGCTTGACAAGACCATCGATGGAACAGTCACCCAGATCAGAGGGTACATCCCCCAAAACCTCCCAGAACCGCTCCGGTTACATCAGTCTATGGGGGCGGACCATTCAAATTGGTTCCACGCCCATCCAGGGGCAGACGTACGCCAGGAGAGAGGCCTGCAGAAGGTAATGTTCCATCCATGACAAGGGCACAGCTGATATATACCCCACCAATGGACCCCCCCCCCCCGCCTCAAGCCTGGTGCAAAACATAAGGTCCAAGGTATGTCCCCCCTGGTGTATCGGGCCGCTGACTCTCTGGGACAGGTCCATGGTTGCCATGGCAGCCATGAACTCATGCTCCACACACCCAAGATTGACGTCGGCGTGGACGTTGAAGTCCCCCAAGACTATTGTCTTCGGGAACCGCAACACCACACTCGACACCAGATCCACTAGAGCATGCAGAGAGGCCACAGTACAGGTGGGCACCCAGTATATAAGCAGCACTCCCAAACTGTCCCCAGCCACATCAAACACCAGGTGGAGACTCTCAATACCCACTATGGATTGCACCGGATACCTCCGAACAGCCCAGCCCTCCTTAAAAATCATGGCTACACCACCACCCCGTCCCTCTGACCGCAGTTGATGCTGCACAGAATACCCAGTTGGAACAAGATCAGCCAGAATAAGTCCCAACTCAGTGTCCAGCCAGGTTTCCGTGATACATACGAGGTCGGACGCATGGTCCAGGATCAATTCCTGGACTGTTGTTGCTTTATTTGTTACCGTCCTCACGTTCACCAGCATCAAAACATGGTCAGGGGACCTCTGATTCAGAACCACCGGCCCTACTGCTGGAGGGGTGGTGTGGGGAACAGATATCAAGTACCTGTTCCATCACCCAGCTCATACATACCCCCCATATGGACCACACCTCCCATGCCCCGTCATGACCCCAATGGCCATGTCCCCCCACACACACACACCAGACCCCAGACCCGGCTCACCTCTGGCTGCCCCGCCCCAACTAGGGGGAGGATTCCCACCCACCCCACATTGGACCCTTATCCCCTCCTAACCCAAATCCTTTCCATAGTCCCCATCCCCCAAACACCCCACCATTCACCCTCCCCAGTATATAACCCCCCACAAATACCTCCCACAGAACACCCACTAGCAATAAAGCCACCAATAAAAATCCCACACCCCAACCCCGAGAGGCCCCACCAAGGGCCACACCCAAGGGCCATTAGGCGTGGCCCTTAGGCGCATGTCTGCAGCGCTGCCGGCAGGCACGTTGCTAATAAGCCCTTGCCAGGGCCGGCGCCCCGACAGAAGCCGCGGGGCAGGTCTTTGTCTTTGGCCCTGCCCCCCCTCTCCCTCTGCCACCAGGAGTTGGGGGGAAGGGTCCCTGCAGCGCCGACTCCCAGCCCCTGGAAATGGGCAAGCACAGTGGTGTGGTGATGGGAGCGAGCCCAACCAGCTCCCAGCCTCCTCGTCCTGTGTGGTACAGTGGCGGCCGGCAGGCATGCCACTAATAAGACCCAGCCGGGGATGGCAGCCTGCCAGAAGCCACAGGACAGGTCTTTGTCTTTGGCCCTGCCCCCCGTTTCTCCCTCTGCCACCAGGAGTGGGGGGAAGGGTCCCTGCAGTGCCAGCTCCCAGCCCCTGGAAATGGACGAGCGTGGTGCTGTGGGGACGGGGGCAAGCCCAACCGGCTCCCAGCCCCCTCCTACTGCGTTCTTAGCTTCTGCCTGATGTGGACCCCATCCTCCTTATTGTGAGAAACATATTCCGAGATACCTGAAAGTCTTCACTTGTTCAATAGAATGTCCATCCAGGGACCAATTTAATTGCTCAGTGTGATTCCCGAAAACCATGATCTTAGTTTTATCATAATTTATGTGCACTAATAGAATCAGTTGGGCCGAACTGGACTTATGTTCTTATTCACCCATACTGTGAATAAGAACATAAGTAGTGCCATACTGGGTCAGAGCAATGGTCCTTCAAACCTAGCATCCTGTCTCTGACAGTGGCCAATCTCTCTTGGGAGAAGTACCCAAAGGTCACAATGGGCAATCCATTCCCTGTTGTTCCAGCCCCCAACAGTAAGAGGTTATGCTCCTAAAATCTATTTGGCTAATGGCCATTAATGGACCTATACTCCAAAAACGTATCCAATCGCTTTTTAAAACTAGCTATGCTACCAGCCGTGACCACTTTCTCTGGCAGTAAGTTCCACAAGTTTATTGTGTGCTGAGTGAAAAAAGACTTTATCTTATTTGTTTTAACTCTGCTGCCAGTTAATTTCATGGAGTGTCCCCTTGTTCTAGTACTATTTGAGAGGGTAAATAACCGCTCCCTATTTACACGTTCCACACCACTCATGATTTTTAAAACCTTTATCATATCCCCTCTGTCGTCTCTTCTCCAAGCTGAGAAGAGCCCTAACCTATCAAGCCTCTCTTCATACAGGAGTCGTTCCATACCCTTGATCATTTTTGTTGCAGTGCAAACCTTAAACAAATGAAAAAAGTCTTTAAAACTAACTGTTTTAACAGCATTTTGCTGAATGTAACCATATAGCCAAACTCAGAGATCATAGTTCTTTAAAACTTCATCAGATTGTAGGAATTGTACTTACCTGTAGATTGTATGGCAGTAAAGTACCATATGTCGCACAACAAAGGAATATCAAAGGAAGACACAACCAGAGGAGTAATCTGAGTGCTCACTTTTAGCAGAGATCACATGCTTGTAAAAGCAGATAACTTTACATTAAAGCAGAACAAACATCATCAGCTGCATTCAAGATTTATTTTCCTATGGCCTGTGGGCTTTTTAGCTGTTTTAATCTTTTTTTATTGCTAACACAATTCAGAGAAAAATCTCCCTAAGAAAGGGTTTATAATGGAGCCTTTTAAAATTCTTGCCTACTTCTTTGCTTTAAGCAGAACCATCTGAGGGGAATGTGGTCTGGAAGGTAGGCTGGGTTGGAAATGGACATAGCTTGGTTTTATTTCTGATACTTGCACTGACCGCTCATGACATAAGGATTTATTTTCCACAATATAGCTTAATTGATTCTGCATATATCTGTAGTACCTACATAATCATGTCTGTTTTCATTTTTAAATTGCATAATGGTAATGTTAGGACTAAGGCACAGTATATACTAGGGTATAGCCCTCAGTGGCACGTTATGTAGAAGACCTCTTCTGTCTCTAATTTCTATGATTCTGTGATAGAATCATTCCTAAGAGACTTACAAATACTATAGCAAATGTACATCAGTGCACATACATGACCTGTCAGTGTCTACATCTTTTTTTATAATTTTATTTTTATTCATTTTGTATAAACACAAAAATAAAAGTTAAGAGTCCTTGCAACTTCTGAGGTACATGTTTATTGGGATAGAAAGATAAAGTTACTTCACAATTACAGGTAATGGAATATCTAAATAGGCTGTAATCTTCAAACCACTTACTATAAAGTAGTCCTACTGACCTCAGTGGGACACTACTTCAGAGTAAGTGGTTTTAGACGTGCAACCACGGAATTAATTAGGCATTAAACAATGTAGTAATCACTAAAATACAGTAAATAATACTTAGGCCTAAATCCTAAAAATAATTGTGCCCATGATCCTATCTTTGCCAATGGGTACCATACTATACAAAACCCATTTGTTATCGGTCCTCCCTGCTCTTGTTTGTCTGTTCTGACCAGTTCTTACATCATACCATAAATCTACACTGTGAGATCTTTAGATGAAGATTTGTCCTTCCAATACATTTTTTTACAGCATGTAGCTCAATGGATGCTGAGTCTGTGTACATATTTTGGTACCTTTATACAGGAGAAACCATAAATCCACTTCAGCTCTAATAGCCTGATAATTTAAAATATTTTTCCTAAGAAAAATATAAGAATTTTTAATGCCTGTATGTTCAACTTTGAATTTCAATTTTTCAGTCAGGGCAGGACTGTCTGGGGACATCCAGATCGCTGGGCCAGCTGTCGGGGTGGGGGTGGGGATGTGTACCAGCGCCATCAGTGGGGACTCATGCAAGTCCATAAACTGCGGGAAAGGGTCTGCCCCTTTGCAGGGCTCCCAATGCTGCCTGTGCTTGGCAGTGGTGTGGGGACTCCACAGATTGACCACAGGTTCCAGCTGCCTTCCTTCCTGTGTGTTAACACCAGTATGTCCTTTATGCCCAGATTTTCAGAAGAGCTCAGCACATTGGAGGAGCTGAGCTCTTTTAAGAGCATAAGAGGTGCCTACTGGGTCAGTCCAGTATCCTGTCTCAGACAGCAGTCATTACCAGATGCTTTAGAGGAAGTGTACTAGAAACAGGGCAATTGTGTGATTCATCCCCTATTGCTAAATCACAGCTTCTGGCCACTGGAGGTTCAAAAAGTATATCCTTCAATTTTTCTTTGTTAGTTCTTCGAGGCACTTACAAAGTAAGAATGGGAAGGAAAAAAACATTAAAAATAAGACTAAAAATAGATGTGCCACCAGCGTGGTGGGGACTTGACACAGGCTGGGTCAGGAAGCCGCAGCGGAACACTCTGGGCCATGTCTGGGCACCAACCATACAAGCCTGCGGCCGGTCCATCATCCCACTGCCCAAGCAGGGCTGCAACAAATGAGCAGGTTGCTAGCCCCACCCCCATGCTGTTCCCAACGCCCCGCCCCCCACCATGATAGGTTTCCTGAGGTCGGAGCCTGAGCTAGCCACCACACAGCCTGGGGCAATTCCGGGCCAACATCTGGTGGTGCAAAAACAGACATGCCGGTGGCCCACAAGCAGGCCACTGTCACATCTGTTTTTACCGTGTGTAATTTTAAAAACCACAGAAGCTAACAGACGGAGTTGAGCATATAGCAATAGTGTATGTGTGTGCAAAGTTTGCAAGCCCAAGAGCCTCATACCAACATGTTCATATCTGCAACAGCCACAGGACGCTTGACATGATCGGGAGACTTCCCCCAGTTCTCCTCCCCTTCATGTCAAAACTCTGGTTCCCTGGCAGTTCAGCAGATTTGGGCAGCTGCAACAGAGCCTTGGGGCCCATTGCTCCTATTCTCACATCCCCACAGAAGGCTTCAGCAGTAGCAGAAATGGTGGTTGACGGGTTCGGCTTCTCTTGTTCCTGAGATAGCCAAATGGACATGCCCCACAGATGGCCACTTCTGATGAGCTGTAACACAGGTGCTCGACAACATCATGTGGCTCCTAAGCCACCATTTGCCCACATCTGTTATAGTACCTGAAGCTACTTTTACTTTAACTTGTCTGAAAGATATTTAAATATTACACATGGTAAATGCAGTTCCATCTTCATTCCTATAACCAAGGCAAAAGTAGAATTTTACAAAGGGAAGAGGAACTCTGTACCCTGAACACTGTGCACTGTCTCACCTCTCCCTTCTGAGGACAAGCAGGAGATTGGTTCAGAAGCTGAGTTCCCCTCTCCTGTCTCTGCCTCTCTTTGTCCTTCCGGGGCCAGGCTTCAGTTCCTCTGATGACAGGGGGATCAGTGGCAAGGTAAGGGAGGGGGACCCCAAAACCAGAATCCTTCCTGCTACCATTCTCCATTTTGTTGCCATGCCTCTCTTTCCTTCCTCTGCTCTGGAAATGGCAGCTTTGAGCTCTACTAGTTTGTACCCAGCAGAGAGAGGGTAATTTCAGACATGACGGGCCTCCAGGCCCACCACGCTGAACCACGGACTGGGATCCATTTTGGATCCCGGTCAGGAATCAGTCCGTCCTTTAGACGTGCCGGCTTGATTCCACCTGGGGATCGGGGAGAGGTTGCATGGGAAGGGGGCGTGGGTGCACGGTGTGACCGCACAACCCCGCTCCCGCCCCCCCCCCCAGAGCTCCCCTGCCCTCCAGGAGATGGGTGGGTGCAGCGGCCAATCTGGCCACTGCACCCGATCCTGGACCGGGGCCACGATCCAGCTGGGCTGCAGGTAACAGACGTTACCTGCTGCCCATCCTAGACCGTGGCCAATCTGACCGCACTTGAGGCCTGATCCTACCACGCTTTCGGACCTCCAGGCAGCCAGAGGTCCGAAAGCGTGGTCAATGAGATTCCCGCCACGTATTCACTGGGGTGAACATCTGGCAGAAATCCCTTTAGACGTTATGGTACCATCAGCCACCACAGGGGATTCACTGTGGGTGACCGTGGTATTGTAACATCTGAAATTATTCAGAAAGGAGGGAGGAAGAAGAACAGTGTGGTGGTGCAATATTTCCTTCTATTGCTGGGGCCCAAGACCTGGGGAGCATCCTGGGGAGAGGCTGTTGCACCCAGGATTAAAATCTTAATTTAGAGCAAGCAATTTATGTGGCTGAAACCCTAATGCTTTTTCTGTGAGCCCAACACCCATGCACAGCTCACTGTATGATCCAGGTCTATCCATATTAAGCCCTTGGCCTCTCTGACACTGCCAAGAAAGGGCAACATTGTCCTGCTTGTTTTTTGCAATGAGGATACCTGTACACTAACAATTGGTCTCAGACTGCAGAACAGCTGTCACATTTTAAGCACTTTCTGTCACTACTAGTGACCTAGAGGTGAAAGGCTTCATATCATGTTCCAAGTTCCCCACACCATCCATTCCTAATGCTTAGGGAATGTTTTTAAACTTCGATGAATGTGGTGTTTCAATCATGGAATTCTCATGCCTCACCTGACTGCTTTAGTAAAATGAAGAGGGAAATACGATTCTTACTTCCAGGGTTAGCTATGTCTATCCTGAGGAATTTATGGGTCCTTTTTTAAATGAATTCTATATTATTTATTCTATATCATTAGAAAAATACATCACTTTGCTAACAGTGATTCATGTGCTCAGCAATTTTTAAATTTACAAAGTTTAGCTTAGAAACTGTGCAAATACTACATATCTATTATACTGATAATATTATTTTGGCTGAATGCTTGTTAAAATATTGCCAAACCCTACAAAAAATAAAAATGTCATTCTGTAAATACGAGTCTAGCATCCATTAGAGCCAACATTCCCCTTTCTGAAACAAATTACATTACACAAGCAAAACACTAATTTTTAACTGCAGGTGAAGAAAGCCTGGCAGCATAAAAGAATTTTCCTTTAAGTCTTAGGCTCAATTCATTTTAATTTTACTAACAGTATCCAACTTTGTTTTAATAATGAGTTTCTGTCAACTTGCGCATTCACTATAATACGAAATTCTATCTGCCATTTTTCTTAGAATAAAATTAAACTCCTCCACCCTGAAAAATAAAATAAGCCTTGCTGTCCTCAAAAGTCTGCAACTACATTATTACTTCAGTTAAAAGACCTCCTTTTTAAAGAGTTTGATACTATTCATGGAATACTAACTCTTTAGATCTAGTAACTTACCCATTTAACTATCAGTATGTACACATAGGGAATATGTTCTCCAAAGCACCAACGGGATACGTGTGTTTTAAACTAATTTTGAACTAAAAAGTTTATACACTGGGGAAAGAAGCCAAATTTCTATCAATAGAATAATCTAAGCAGGGGAGTATTGATGGGCTTCGCTGTGAGTGCGGTTTAAACCAATCACCTCAGTCAGTGTAGAGGAGGCAGCTACAGAAACTAAATCCCAAGGCAAAGAAGGAGCTGTTCATGTTCATCTAAATGAGAGCAAGAAATAAAACTTACCCGGCGTAGTGGTTGTTGTAAAGATAGTTTTGCACTGGCACCAGGGTCTTTAGGAAGAGCAGACAAAGAGACAGAACAGCTGTCCGGCTAGCTGGTTTCACAGAGAGTTTCATGATGCAAATGAATGAACGAGCAGGGATGGAGTTAAACAAGCATTAGCAAAATCGGCAGCAGCACTATAGCCAGGTGGCAACTACCACGCACACAAAGCACTCCCTGATCTCCTGGGGAAACCAGAATTGGGAGGGAGGAGGAGAAGGGGCGGGATGTGTGGGGGGTGGGAGCGAGATGGTATTACTTTTCTGCAGCAAAATATAAAGGTCAGTTCAGAAAGTTGTGGGTAGTAGGAGGTAGCTTTTCAGCAGCAGGGGCTGGGAGGAGAGGACCACAAGCGGGCAGGCACGCACGTATTAAACCCAGGGGGCACTAGGAGGCGCTAAAATATGACATGGAATGCCCATTGGAAAGGTTGGTGGCAACATGAATGCTAATTAGGAATAATCAGTGTCTACAAATGACAAAAGCCCTTAATAGGCATAAAAGCAACTCGATGGAGTTGTAGCAAAGGTTGTAGCAAAGTTGTACTTTGCTACAAAGTAGCAACCTTCTGGCTCCCCACAGGCCACTTCCTGTAACTGAACCGTACTGAGCAGCCGGGTAAGCACGCACTACAAGAAGGTCTGAATGCATTATTTCGCTGTACTTAAAATCGGTATGGCATGCATGTGAATGCAACAAGACTTGTTAACAGCGAACTATTGAGAACCAGTTTTTAAAAATCCAGATAATTGCTGCACGTGTGAATTCGCCCTGTATCTCTAAGAGGAAATGAGAGTAGGGTAGGTGTGGAATGCCGAAGAAGAGGCAGGGAAGGGCGGATGGAGAGGCCAAGGTGGAAAGTCAGGGCGGAAACCAAGGGAAGGGGTGGACTCACATGGAGGAGGACTTTGGGACAGGCTGGACTGGCAGGGGGGTTGGGTGCAACATGTGACAGCCAGAATGACGAGGGACTCTGCAGAAGGACAGGGAGGAGGCTGTCTGGAGTGGACGGAATGATAGGAGCTGCTGAAATGACTGAGTAGCTGGAATGACAGCCGGAATGAGGCCACCCTGAGCAGAAGGAAAGATGAAGGGCTGGTCGGGATGACAAGGAGGAGGCTTCCTGGAGTGCCTGGAATGACAGGGGTCAGGTAGGAAGACAGAGAGGAGACGGTGGGAGCAACTAGAAGGACAGGGGTCTATTTGGAATGGTGAAGAGGCAAGGGCCTGCTAGAAGTGACCGGGATGACGAGGGACTAGGTGGATTAACAGGAGGAGGCTGCCCAGTGCAGCTGGAGTGACAAAGAGCTTCCGGGAGTGTTGGAATGATGAGAATGGAAACGAGCTTACCCCGAGCAGCCAGAATGACAGTAGGCTGGGTGGAATGATGGGGAGGTGGCCTAGGAGTGGCTGGCTACACACCACCTCCCTTCCCCCCAGAGGTTTTTCTGAGCCTGGGGGTCTTCTGAGGCAGTGTAAGATTTTCCTGTTTGTAAAGAAATTTGGCAGGATGGGATAGGGGATGGGAGGGTTGGCTGGGGGGGCTGAGAGGGGAGGGGTCGGATGTGGGAAACAGGAAGGTGCTTTGGGTGAGTTTGGGGTGGGGGACTGTGCCAGGGTTGGGGGTTTCATGTTGTAAACTGTCATGAGCCTTTTTTAGGGAAGAGTGGGATAAAAATTTAAATAAATAAATACGTGTCATTCCACCTAGTCCTCATTATTAAAGTCATCCCCAGTGATCTCCTCCCTGGCATTCCAGCCAGTTCCTCAGCCACTCCCCAAATCCCTCTCCCCTATCATTCCACCCAGCCCCCATCATTCCAGCCACATGAAGTGGCTTCCTCCCTATCATTCCACCAAGCCTCTCATCATTCCAGCTGCTCCTGGGAGCCTCCTCCCGGTCATTCTACCCAGTCTTTGCAGCCTTCTCCCTGTTATTTCACACAGTTCCTTGTCATGCCACTTGACTCCCCCGTCATTCCATCATGTTATTTTCTACATTTCACCTAGTCATTTCCCCTGTCGTTTCATCCACTTCAGACAGCTTCTTCTCCTCCATCATCTCAATATGTCCCTTCTCATTTCAGCATCTCTTGGTGGCCCTCTCCACATCGTTTGAGCACTCCACTCCTCTTCCATCCCCTCCCTCACCCTCCCACACCTCTCCTGCTCCCCCAACCACAGTCGTCCCTTCTCCCTCGCTGCCCCGCATGCCTGGAACTCCCTCCCTGCCCACCTTGCCCCCACCCTTTCTTCTTTCCTTTCAGAGATGCAGCGTTATCGCACTGCTTTCCTGCCCATTAAGGATTATTGGGGCCAATCCTAAACTTGCACACATCAGCCCCATACCAGGGATGCCTAGGTCACATACACAGTGCACAGGGTTGGCCCTATTGTCATTTGCAGATCCCCATTATTTTCAGTTGGCATTCGTGTTGCCTCCATTATTGCCAGTGGACTTTCCATGTCATTTGCTTTAATATGTCTGATGGAAAGAGTGTTTGAATGGGCTGTATGAGTAGGATCTTCAGAGAGGTTGGGGTGGGAACACAATTCAGTTCATTAATTTCTTTTTGATAGGACAGGTCAAACGAGTATTGCCAAAGCTTGTAAGGACAGACCCAGTTGGGGTTCCATCCAGGGAATGGGACCCCAAACTGGGACACAGCTGGGCAGGGGACGCTGAGGTGCGGTGGGGGAGGCCAAGGGGTTGGTAGTGTAGGGACTAAGCCGTTAACTGAGAGGTGTCTCTTATAGGGGGTGCACTGAGTTTGTCTGACTGAGACAGGTAGAGGCTCCTTCAGTTTTAAAAGTGAGCCACATGACACACGGGCTGTCCCTACAGATTGCATCAGCCCCGCCTTCCTTCTAACCCAAACAACAGGCAAAGGAGAGTTTCCATGATCTAGTCTGACCTCTCTCTTTCCCCTTGACATTTGGCGTTTAACTGGCAGTGCCTCTGTGCTGCTGCCTAGCCCATGCAGGGTTAATCCCTTAGCACATGCTCATGCTTTGCAAAGCCCCTGTGGAGACACAATAAATAGATGGCATTTGATCAGCAAAAGGTGGAGTTTTCCGCCAACAAAAGGATTTGGCATCTTGGCATTTCACTCAACAAACAGCATCAGCTGCATGCCAAAGCAACCTATGCACTGCTGTGGCTAGCGATCAAAGCTCTGCCACGGAGCAGGAGACTCAAGCCCTTACTTTCCAAGGGTTGCACAAACGTGTCCAGTGCTTGACCTGTAAGAGAGGCGAGTAACACACACAGAGTGCCATAGCTGGGTATTATTGCTTTGGTTTTGTAAGCCTGGAAGGGAATTTGATGATAAACCTAAAATGCACACACACAACCTCGCCGCCCCCACAACAAAACAAATAGTGGACAGAAAAAATTAGAAGTTGTGAGAAGAAGAGAGAGAGAGAGACATTTAAAAGTCCAGAATTTTGAGGAGATGTGCAGGAGCTGTTAATGTTTCAATGGGAAAGAGAAAACATTGTTCAACCCATTCCCCACAGAACTGTAATTGATAAAATTGGAAATAACTGTACACAAAGCGCATAATTAAGCAACACAAAGAGAATTTTTTAGTTAAATAAATATTAGGACCCACTTGCAAAACATACTTAAAAAACAAACTAAAGTAAAGTAACTTTTTTAAGTGATGCCCTTTTAAAGAATATTTTTCTTCTACAATGCCTTTCACAAAAAAGATCAAAAGGTTTATTGTACACAATACCTCCTGGCAAGTGAGAGGTAGGTAACAGATAAAGGGATTGAGTGAAACAAAAAATTAATAAAGATTGCAATGCTTAGGCATGTTTGAGACCCCTGTTAATGTTTCAATGGGAAAGAGAAAACATTGTGGAAAAGATTTTATTGAATTGTGCACACTGGAGCTCAGTAGTTGAATAGCATGTTTAACATTCTCCTTTGTGCCCTTGTATGCTGGCATTAAATCCAACACTAATCATGTGAGAGAATTTAGAGATAGAAAAGACCTATTAGATCATCTAGTCTCTCTCTCTGCCAATGCCGGATTATTCCCTATTGTATGTTGGCTAGTGTTTTGTCCATTGAGCTGCTTGTAATAAAACTGTATCATAGCTCCTGCACAAAGCCTGCAATGTATTTGTTGTAGCTCTGTTTATTTTGGTGGGATTATAGCCAGGATGAATTTTTCAGTTTGTAAATTGCTTTCCCCCCCCCTCACCTTCACTGTGTGATATTTCACGTCTCTTAAATACAGAACTTTCATTCAAATACACCACACTTTCTAACAAATCTTTTTTTTTTTACCATTTTTGCTATAATACACTTTTAACTCACGTATTGTACCAACAAATACTGCAATAAATTGCTATTTTAATACATAATTATTTGATCTGTTTATTCAAATCTACTGCTATTTATATTATTTATTTTATCATGGTAGCACCAAAAGGCCCATTGCAAGACTGGGACTCTGTAGGCACAGTACATATTCACAGACTGCTGCTCAGGTATTTATATAGCACTAGCTATGTAGCTGACACCGAACAATCCTTAATTAAAAACAGGTCCCTGCCCTGAGGGCCTTACATTTTAGGTCAGACAAGGTAGGGAGACACAGAAGGCATTTTTACACACACCTTGGGTGTCTTTAGACATAATGCTGTTCAGTGTTCTGTAACACAGTGTCCTACTGTTACAGTGTTTAGCTATACCGTCAGCACAGTGTTCACCCCAAACACGGGAAGTGAATGCTGCCAGGTCTTGACAGTTTAATTAGTGTCTGGAGTGAACACTGTGTTGATGGTGTTATGTCTAAAGACACTCCCTAAAGTTCTGGATTTTTCAATCTTCTGGGTTTACAAGTCCACAAGTAAGTTCCAGATGCATTTCCACACACACACTGCCCTGAGGCAGCCTAAAGTAGCCACAGCTGCAAAGCAGTTTACCAGGAGGACTTTTTACACAAAAATATTCTTGGAGAAGTTCTACGCAGAAGTTCAAAGAGCTGGATATTTAAGATCTAGGTGAGTGATTTAGACACACAGAAAGTTCAGGATGTAACAGGAAACATGCAGGAGAAGTGTGTGTGTAAAAAAACACCCAGAGATACATTCACAAAGTTGAGAAGTCTCAGGTGTACGTGCTTAGTTTAGTTACAGGGGAGAAAGGAACCAGTAGGAACAAATTCAGGGAAGACCTAATTTAAACTTAAATGGATAAGAAGGAGTATATTTCATGTGTCTTGGGTTCGCAAGAGATTGTTGTGATAGCAAGAAAACAACCAGCTGCTGTATTTTAGATTTTGTGTGTTGTTTTTCTTACACACACCTCTCCTTTCCCCTATGTTCCATGAATCATTTAAAGTGATACACTAGCCTATCAAGGTGTAAGCATTGAATAATATGTTTGCAATTCTTCGTGTGAACATTTTAGCCTCTAACGTTTACCCCTTTGAAGGTATCTTTATGAAGGTACCCTACATGACCCCATGAAAGAGTGTTACTGAGCAAAAAGTGACAATTAAGCTCAGAAGGTGAGTAGCTGACCAGACAAATAACAGAATATAGGATAAGCCACATTTTAAAATTTACTGATAATAGCTCTATACCAAGGATGGGCAAAGTTCCCAAGCCCAAGAGCCGCATACCAAAATTTCATATCGGCAAGAGCCACAAGACATATTACATTGATCATAGCTTCCCTTGGGGGTGAGGCAACATGACTTCTCCCATCGTCCACTCACATCAAAGCTCCCGCTCCCAGGCAGTCTGGCAGGTTCAGGCAGCAATAACGGCACCAGGCATGCTTCCCCCTGCTCCCCCAACCCCCAGGAGGCTCTGGCAGAAGAAATGGTGACGTGACTTCTCTTGCTCCTGAAGGAGCTGCACGGACTAGCCCCCAGGCAGCCACTTCCGGCAAGAGACACAGTACGGAACAGATGCCTGAGAGCCACATGAGGCTGCCTATCTCTGCTCTATACTGTACATGTTGTAAGGCTGAATTATCACAATTTAAAGCATACATCTTCACAAACTGCAGAATAGCTGGAAAAGAAAAAGTGGCTGAAAAATAGCAAAAATAGCCACAATAGTAGTTCAATAAATCTCCTGCCTGGGAATGTTCCAGTATGATCTTCAAAGATGTTTGTCAGTTCAAAGCCAAACTCTGAAAACTGGGCTACCAGATGTTTTGGTGTTATTGTCTGCCTTCAAACTATCTTAGGGCATGTTCTGATGAACTGTTAAATTGGTTTCATAATTCCTTTCCTCACGTTTACTTCAGAATTGTTCATGCATTAAGTGATTTAAACTGTTGATATCGAGCAGGAGTCGGAAATACATACTCTGAAAAATGTTTATTTGTGTTGCAAAATACGATATACTGTAGTATATTGCTAGGGTTTCCCTAGAGCTTGGTAAAAGGTAGGCTACTGGGAAATAAGCTGAGTTGGCAGGTCTGGACCCATGTACAGCTTTACTGGCTAAGTAATTTTCCCACTGTAGTGGGTGGGGAAGTCTGGGTATATCAAAGGAATGGCTACACATTTTCCTGCTAAGTCTAACTCAAAATAAATTTACCATTAACAGTAACAATTTTAGATTACTTTAGGTTACTCTGGAATTTCAAAAGGGTTTTACATTTACAGAATCATGTCTTTCAAAACATTTTTTAAATTTTTCATTTTGTACCCATTTCACTGATGGATGTAAAGGTGTTTTTAGACAAGCACCGTCCCACCCATTACCACCAATCACCCACCCATCATGCAGGTTGCAGGGCTGCATAGGGCACCAATACAGCCCTGCAACATGCATGATGAGTGGGTGATGGGTGGGGAGGCGCTTGTCTAAAAACACCCTCTGATATAGAAAAGTTAAATAACTTATCGAGGGTGAGACAGCAAGTCTTTGGCAGATTGAGGAACAAAATATGCATGACCTGACAGGCCATTTTTAGCCGAGACAGTACCATGCACGTCCACCTAGTGAACACGTGTGATACTGCCTGTGTAAACGTGGTGGTGGGTGGGCATGCATTCTCACGACCCATGCACCTCCCCCCCCATCTCCCTGTATGGAGCAACCAAGAAAAACTTGGTTTGTTTCGTGTGGGGGAATGGGTGGCCGGTGGGTGGATGGGGGCACATGCTGAGTGCACACCCATCTACTGCTGTCTAAACCCTCCCACACCCACCGGAGCAATTTTGTCCACAAAGTAATTAATAAAAATGTCACAGCGAGCATTAGATGACTCCATTTCTGGGTAGAAACAGACCAGATTAACCAGGCCCCTCACCACCTGGAACAGCTCTGCCAAATGAGACTTTGCAGATGCTATGATAGCGGTGAAGAAGATTTCTTTGTTGCCATGACAGCCACAGCATAGTCTTTTAAAAACTATTTATGCTGCAATCGGTCAGCATGATTTGAGCACCACCTGCACTCTAACCACCACCCTCCCGCTTCAGCCATCTCAGGTCCTCTGTAAACCAGAGGGACCTGTGCTGTCACAGCAGAGGGAGAGGACAGTGGGTGCAACCATGTAGATGGCTATGGTCAAGCTGTCATTCCATAAAACAACCAGGTCATCAACAGAGTAACCGCCAAAGTAAGTAGGTAAGTCCCTCAGAGAGTTCTGGAAACCAGTTGGATCCATTAGTCTCTGAGAGTGGATCATCCGAATGGGCCCACCATGCTGACAAGGACATAGATGGGCAGGGATCTGTGCCTTCAGAAGGTAACGATCTGACCACAACAATGGTGTTGTAACAACACCCCTGATAACCGATACTCCTGTTTCTAGGCTGGTGCAAAACATGAAATCCAATGTGTGCCCTGCCTCATGTATCGAGCCAGATATTACTTGGGATAGGCCCATGGTTGTCATGACAGCCATGAACTTCTTTTCCGCCCCTGAAAGACTGGCTTCACCGTGTATGTTGAAATCATTCAAGACAATAGGTTTGGGCGATTCTGACACCACCTCCGAAACCAGCTCTGCTAGAGTGATCAGAGAGTCAGCCACCCAGCGAGGTGGTCACTGGTCAGTACACCAGCAGAATCCCCAATCTCTCCTCCTGCCAAATCCATCATGAGGTGGACATACTCCATATTGGACGAGTCAGGCACCAGATACCGTTGAGTTTGTGTTAAAGAAAGGAAAATAAAATATATATTTTATTTTGAGATACTGTAGAGATTCTAAGTGACTTTTTGAACAAGTGAAAAATAATTAAAGATCTTTAGAAATCATAGCACACAACAGAATGGTAGGAGTTGTTTATTATTTGTATGAACTAGTGGTTTCATGGACGGACATGGAAAGGTTAGACACAAAGGCATTTTGAAATGTTTAATAAAATGCTGCAGTGGGTGTATGACTGCAAACACCTCACAGCTGCAAGGGTTTTTTAGTGGACTCTCATTATATTGTTGATTGAATGCTCCAAGGAGAAACAAACTTTATGTATGGTATTAGACTAAAGACAGGTGAAACGGAAACAACCTCCCAGATGTTAATCAATCTGCCAGCTGCACTGGCAGGATGAGGTATTCATGTCTGCCTGATTATCGTTATGTGTCTTACCATATGTGCTGGGAATGATACCTCAGTTGTTCTTCTTTTTATGTTTGGATGCCTCTAGGGCACAGGTTCCCAGCCCCACACACACCCCAGCTTAGGTGTGCCGATGCTTCAGCATTGTCTGAGTGGCAGACCTACACTTATTTTTCATTATCCACCACTTAAACTGTCTGTAACACTGAAAATCACTCTTGCATATAACTGAAGACAAAATGAAACAGATATTAAATGGACTATTAAATTATCCATGACAATATTACACTTGCCATTTTGGCACAACTCTTGACTCTGATGAGCAGCATTTTTAAGGCACACATGACAACTTGCGGAGGCATCCCATAGAGTGCTGGCACATGGGTTGGGAACCACTGAGCTAGGGTTGGATTTCCTAATTATTTATTTATTTAATTTATTTATACAAACATTTGTATCCCGCATCCTCCTGCACACTGGCAGCTCAGAAAGGCGCACAACATAAAGGCTGTGCACTGGTGCTCCACGCTCTGCACTGGCGGCCTATAGCGTACCGAGCCAGATTCAAGGTGTTAGTAGTATTGATTTATAAAGCCCTGCATTGTCTGGGCCCCTCATATCTCGAGGACAGCCTCGCCCTCCGTGCTTCAGAGTGATCCCTTCGGTCCACCGGGGGTGCCTTTCTGGAGGTCCCCCGCATAAGAGTGGGGGCCACAATGGAGAGGGCATTCTCAGTGCCGGGCCGCAGTTATGGAATTCCCTCCCGGAGGAGGCTCGCCTGGCCCCGGGCCTGTTTGCCTTTCGACGTGTTTGCAAGACGTGGCTGTTCGCCCAGGCCTTCGGAGGGGAGGGTGGGGTGGGGGTTGGTTTTTTAGTGATGTTTTAAATTGTTGGGGTTTGGGTTATTGTTGTTGATTTTATTGTTATTATTGGGTTTTATAATATTGTACGCCACCCCGAGATGCCGTAGGCATGGAGGGGTGGCTAACAAATTGAAATAAATAAATAAATAAATACAACAATCAATAAAACCATCTAAAATACTACAATACATAAAATATACATCATAAAATTTCAGCAGCAGCTAAGGCAAAATAAAACCCCTCCC
Organism: Sphenodon punctatus; assembly: GCA_003113815.1. Taxonomy (NCBI): domain Eukaryota; kingdom Metazoa; phylum Chordata; class Lepidosauria; order Sphenodontia; family Sphenodontidae; genus Sphenodon; species Sphenodon punctatus. The sequence goes on from QEPC01007521.1 coordinate 425,736, forward strand.
CAAAGGCCCGGCGGAACAACCAGGTCTTACAACATCTACAGAAAGAGGGGAGGTCTAGGGACAGACAGGCCTCCAATGGGAGGGAGTTCCACAGCCGAGGTGTGGCCACTGAGAATGCCCTCTCTGCCGTCACCACCCGGCATACCCGGGGGACATCGAGTCGGGCACCCCCAGCCAACTTCAGGGGCTGCAAAATGACCCGGGGCCTGAGGCAGTCTCATAGGTGAGCAGTACCCAAGCCGTTTACACTCCACCTTGATCTAGGGGAACGTTTTCCTCATCCTCCTTCCACAGATCCACTGGTGCAGGTTGAGGAGGAGTAGGAGGAAGAGGCAGTGGCATGCTCTGGTGGAGGTCGAGAGGAGGCATTCCTGGACCAGGGCTGGTTCAATGGGCTGCTGCTGGTGACAATGGAGGAGGCGTGCCTGGACCATTTGTGGCTCAGCGGGCTGAGTGCATGGCACTTCAGCTGGGGGGTTGACTTCTGGGGAGGCCAGGGCAGATGGGTGGGATCCAGGGACACAGCCCCTGAGCAACCGTGCTCACATTCGTGGCAGTAACCACATGCTCAAGAAGGGAGGTTTGGAGCTGGATGGACTGGGCTAAAATGCTTTGTGTCTGTTGCCACATGTCCTCCATCTTCTTAAGCTCACTGTCAGACCAACCAAACTAAAAAGGGGGTGAGGGGAATTCAGAAGGGGCCAGATGGCACTTCTTAAGTGATTCAGAGAAATTCAGAGGGACCAATATCTGTATCCACTGACTGAAAATGTATTTTATTCATAAAAGAACCCCTAAAACTACTGATTTTGAAACCTAGTGGATAAACCCAGACACTGTGTCTTCTATACACAGTACTAGGCTAGAAGAAAGGGCAGAATGGGGCTGAGGTGGGAGGCCCAGTATCGAGGCTGGCTTCCCCTAGCCTGGGCCTGGTTACCCATGGCAGTGAGCGACGGGAGGGTGGCACAAGGAGCTTGCCCACCAGGTACCCCATGTAGGGTTCCCACTTGTGGTGGTTTTTTACCTGACACTCCCATAGGCCAAAATGGAAGTGTCAGGTAAAAAACATCCAAAGGTGACAACCCTGGTTGCCTGTGGCAGGGAGAGAGGGCAGGGGGCCATGGGAAGCTTGCCCTCCAGGTGCTCCATATCCAGAGCAACACCGAGGCAGCAACCAGCAAGTGTTGGTGCCCAGGCAGCACTCGTGGGTACCCGGGAGTCTTTGTTATCAGAGATATGGCTTCTCAGGTCGAGATTCAGGGCCTGCCCATGGTGGGCAGAGAGGGGAGGGGTACACGGGAAGCCTGTCCACTGGGTGCCCTGGCTCATTTTTATTCCTGGCTTTGAAACTGCATAGTGCCCTCCATGTGTATTTGGAGGGGATGTTACATGAGTTCACTTCTTCCGTGACTTCATTCAGTTCTTCTATGTGTTTATTCTTCCTGTAAACATAAGAACAGAATAGAAGAGAATAATAAGAGTTGGAAGGGTACATCAGAGGTCATTTAGTCCAACCCCCTGCTCGTTGCAGTAAATCCACAGCTACAGCATCCCGGACAGGGATGTAGTGAAATGGCAGGCACCAGTGAGAGTGAAACTGGAGAGAGAGGCAGGAAGCTATTGCTTCTCAAAATGCTCTAGGCTTTTTGTCCATGACCCTATGGTGCTGGCAGACCTGGACACAAGGAGGCTACACACAACCTAATTGATGGGACATGGCCATGTGGGTGCACATTGGCCTGAATTCCCCCTACACAGTGGGCCTGCGATGTCCCTGGACTATGCCATGAGTGGGTGTTGGGTGTTGGTCACATGGTGGTTGAGGGCTAACATCTGGCAGACACCTAATAAATAAGCAGGTGGTCATGCACCTGGTGTGGGCTATCGTCTTGTTTGTTTTTACCCTTTGTGTGAATAGCACACCCCTTAACTTCCCCCCTGCCTGGCCAAACCCAGTAAAAACAGTGCCTTCATTCTTTGTTTTTATGGGTGAAGAAGACTTAGTGATTGGAGGGAGGGTGCTGCATGATGTGATTGAATTGGAGACAGACAGACAGACAGACAGCAGTTTTATCCTGGCAACCAATCAGAATTGTTGTCCCCTTTGACCAATCTGCAACTGGATTGGAGATTTGTAAAGGAATCTGCATACATCGACCCATAGGTAAAGCAAAGGGAACAGCTGTTGCTGCTGTCATAATAGGTTGTACCACAATCAAGCTGGAGGAGTTAGCAGTAGGGTTGGCACAGTAGGGATCAATCTGAGCACACTGCCCCAGTCGGCCAGGATAGCTCCCCGGCACGTTGGCATTTAACAACACGTTTAATATTAATTAATATTTATTGCAGGTTAACAGCTACCTTGCTTCATAGGTAAAGCAAAGGGAACAACAGTCACAGCTGCTGTACATCTTTTACTGAAGTTACAATAGGCTGTTCTGACCACAGCCAAGCTGGAGGAGTTAGCAGTAGGATTGGCGCAGAAGGGATCAATCAGAGGGGGTAGGCATAGTTGTAAGTTTTAAAGGAACACCTCTACCCTTTGTAGTTTTAAAGGAACAGCTCATAGGTAAAGCAAAGGGAACATTCTTTATTATTATTATTATTATTATTTATTTTATTATATTATAATATATACAAATAATTCTGTAAAGTATCACCGGTTAACAGCTGGTGAAATAAATAAATGTAACTAACTACTTTAAATGTGTATGGCTCTTAATTCTAAAATTTATGGAATATGAACTTTGTGGATCAAATTCCTCTGTTGCAAATTCTAAGTTATTAGTGGTGTAACAACTCCAGTAGGAGGTGGAAATATCCCAGCTCCTTTTTCCATTTCTTATATTCATTAATGGATTTTGAAAGGTCATCAGAGAATTGGGGGAGACTGCAGTTACTTGCATAAGCATAATTGTGGTTTACATGGATGTTGAAAGTTGAATATGGCCTGCAGTGAAAAATATTCTCACAACTTAAAAATATTTCATATATCTGATTCTACACTAGCATCAGTTTTGTTAGTAAAATGTTATTGCTTAAATTTATATTTTATTCAGTTTATTGTTTTAAGAGATCAATAGAAGGAAACTTCTAAGAAATAATTTACTTTAATTTCCTGCCATCTAGTGACAGAAACAATGCACTTACACTTTTTTCAGTTAATACAGACACTATAAGTATTTGCATCGGCAGATAAAAACCTGTATGTTGCACAGTTTTTGTAAAGAAACAAAATACGACCGAGTTTGTTTTTCATTAGTGCTTAACACCTTCACACAACAAATAACATTCATGTATTTAACAAAAGAGCTTTTCTAAATCCATCAATCCCAGCGTTGCATTAAAACATTTTTTTGCTGGAACTTCTGAAAATCAATTCCAGCTGTGAGTTAGCATTGGAATAGACATGGAGGCTTATAACAGAGCATAAAATATTTTTGAAAAGCCCCATATGTTTAATCTTGGTAAGCATGAATTTATCTATATCTTATATTTTTAGTTGACTATCAATATGCTTATCAGCATTCAGTAAAATGCCATGCTAGTTGACTTGTGCCTTGCAATGGCTGCCTTACTACAGAAACAGTGTGGAACTGTGTCACTTCAGTAAGAGCTCCAGGTGACAATGTGCCTCAGCCAAGAGGGCTGTACAGGTATTCCACTCCCTTTACAGGAGTTGTGTGCACACCTCTCAGGTCATCTCTTTTGGCCAGTGTAAAAGGAAGGTCAGTTTAGGTCACTAGTCCCTCTCATAGTGTTTAGGGGTGTGTGAATACCGAGCGGTTTGGTGTTCGGCTCATTCGGTGTTCGGCCGAACCCGAAGCCATTCGGTTCGGTCTGTTCAGACTGAACCGGTTCGGGGGGGGGCTGGTTTCCCTCCCCCTCCAGGCTGCACAGGTGGAAGGGGCGCCGGGCAGCACCTCCCCCCCACCCTGCCCATCCTGGGATTTATTTATTTTTACCCCACCCCCCTCTGGGATAGCCCGCGGCCCTACCTGGTGGTGCCGGGGCTCCAGCCCTGGGTCTGGCAGCAGGCAGGTCCGCTGGCGGCGGTGCTCCAGAGTGCTTCAGGCTGCTACTAGGCCTTCCAGGTCAAACCAGAAGGCCTAGTAGCAGCCTGAAGCACTCCGGAGTGCTGCCCTCGCTGGACTCGCGGCCTCTGCCACGGCCACCACCATACCCGGGGCCAGAGCCCCTGCACCCCCAGGTAGCTTGGGCTCCGGCCCTGGGTCCGCCGGCAGCAGCAGAAATGGTGACGTGACTTCTCTTGCTCCTGAAGGAGCTGCACGGACTTGCCCCCAGGCAGCCACTTCTGGCAAGAGACACAGTACGGAACAGATGCCTGAGAGCCACATGAGGCTCCCGAGCTGCCATTTGCCTATCTCTGCTCTATACTGTACATGTTGTAAGGCTGAATTATCACAATTTAAAGCATACATCTTCACAAACTGCAGAATAGTTGGAAAAGAAAAAGTGGCTGAAAAATAGCAAAAATAGCCACAACAGTAGTCCAATAAATCTCCTGCCTCAGAACGTTCCAGTGTGATCTTCAAAGATGTTTGTCAGTTCAAAACCAAACTCTGAAAACTGGGCTACCAGATGTTTTGGTGTTATTGTCTGCCTTCAAACTATCTTAGGGCATGTTCTGATGAACAGTTAAATTGGTTTAATAATTCCTTGCCTAACTTTTACTTCAGAATTGTTCATGCATTAAGTTACTTAAACTGTTGATATCAATAAGGAGTCGGAAATACATACTCTGAAAAATGTTTATTGACCCGGGTCTGACCCAGGTTTGACCCGGAAGGCCTAGTAGCTGTCACCGGGGAGGGGGCCTCAATTACTCTCCAGGGGCTCACACGCTCCGCTAAGGCTTCACCCTGGTCTGGGGTTCCCAAGGTGGAGTAAATGCCCATCAGGATAGAATGGTGGCCAATAAGATCTCCAAGAGATCAGGCCTCTATCATCATTTGGTGTGAGCAACACAGGGAAGCCAAAGCCTTGCCCGAATTTACCATGCAACACAAGTATCCAGGGAAAAAGGGGGGGAAGGAACGGTCCGTGGGGGTCGTATGTGAGGGGCACGGGTAAGGGCCTGGTGGAGGGAGGACAATGGGTCACCCAGCCGAGGAAGGGAAGGGCCCTGGAGGGGTTGGGGGGAAAAGGGAAGTCACTCACACATGCACACACCGCTCACTCGCTCAAGTACTCACGTCACAACCAGGAAGATGTTGTAGGGAAAAACACACACAGGGCTCGAAATCCACACACACTGAGATAACTGCACAACCACAAGAAATCGATCTAGCACATGCTGCAACACTTAGCTTTCAAGGGGCCGGTCTCTCTCTGTGATCACCAGCGTTGCACTCTTGGCGGCGCTGGGCTTTATCTTGAAGGCCCCGCCGCCGTGCGCTCACGCAAGCACTCTGAGTGGTGCAACGGGCGGGGTTGCACTACGTTGTGCATTGCTATGGGGGTGTGGTGTTGGGTCCCGGGCCAAGGCTGGTCGTCAGGGGCAATGGCCTCTGTGTACTGCTGTGCCGTTCCCCTGGCGGAGCTGTATCATCATGGTGAGGGGTGTCAGGACGCTGTGGAGGGAGTCCCCACAGGGCCCAAAGCTGGCGTCGGTAGGCGGGGCGAACAGTAGCTGCCTGAAGCGCTCCGGAGCACCGCCGCTAGCGGACTCACTGCCGGACCTGCCCGCCACCGGACCCGGGACCGGAGCCCCGGAACCACCATGTAGGGCTGTGGGCGATCCTGGGGGGGGGGGATTTTTTTTAAAATGGGGGGAGGTTCTCCCCAGCGCCCCTTCCACCCACGCAGCCTGGAGGGGGGAGGGAAAACCGGGTCCCCACCGAACCGATTTCAGCACCCAGTTTGGTTCGGCTCAGTTCGGTCAGTTCAGTTGGGGGTCGGTTCGGATTCGGGGTGTTCGCGAACGGGCTGAACACCCCGAGTTCGGGCCGAACCCCAAACTTCCAAACGGTGCTCGCACATCCCTAATAGTGTTAACCTTCATATCATACACACACTCTCTTTCTATAGACATCTACATACACAACCACTTTTCCATCACTCGCTCACACTCTCTTTTGTTGGCATTTCTTTATAAGGAAGAAGATTCCTTTAAATCCAATGCCCTTCTCCTGGAAGTACACATGCAACTCTCCTGTTATATTCACGTTACTTCTGTGGGAGTACTTAGCTTTTATTCTAGATTTCTCCACCTTTATTTAAACTGCGAACCACTATCAAAGATTTATGGCGAGCCACAACTTTGAGGTCTTTCAGACGTTCAGTTTTTTTCAAATTAAATCATAATTCGAATGTATCATGGACGTCTGAAGTCCCTAATGTGAATTATTGTGGTCAATATCGCACTAAAGAAATCCGAATGTCAAAGCTACTCAAACTTACCTTTTTAGTGTCCGGTTTCAATACCTCCGCACTTTACAGCAGTGTGAAAGCAATATCGTAGTGGTTTTAACTGGTGCGAAATATTTTTTGCATGTGAATGCAACCATGCTTCCAAGTGCACTGTTTTACTCCTGCCCCTACCAGAAGCAGTGAGACCAGCTGGGGCCCTGCACTTGCCTCGCTGGGGGTGGGCTGCAGCCAGCTTCTCCCCCCAAAAGTTCTTCTGCCTCCCCTCCATGCTTCCTGTCCCCTTCCATCATCTGCCTCTGCCTCCTAGTAGCACTGCAGCAGTAGCAGCAGCGGGACACCAGCACTCCGATTGGACTGTGAGATAAAGCAGAAGGTTGCTGCCTTGTAAACAACATTCTTTGAGTTGGCTCCAAACATTCTCACAACTGGGTTGTGCATGTTCACCCTATTCAAATAATAGACTACATGATGGTCTCAAACTTCTTTAGTATAAAAAGAATTCTACCCTTCAGAATGACCGTTCTAGACATACAAGAAAAAAAATATCCATGTGGGCTGGAAGGTTGTGTGTTGTGAGAATGTTCAGAGCCATCTCAAAGAATGCTGTTTACAAGGCAGCAACCTTCTGGCTCCCCACAGGCCACTTCCTGTAATTGAACCGCATTGAGCAGCCGGGTAAGCGCTCACTACAAGAAGGTCTGAATGCGTTATTTCATTGTAGTTAAAACCGGTATGGCATGCATGTGAATGCAATAGGACTTGTTAACAGCGAACTATTGAGAACCGAATTTTTTAAAATCCAGATAATTGCTGCACGTGTGAATTTGCCCTTTATTTTGAAAATTAAGTCATACAAATAGTCTGTTGTTCTAAGGTTGTAAGTAAGCAGAAAATAAATTACCTAGACAAAAACCCTTCAGTTTAAGAATCTTGTTAAGGCAGCATTACAAATTGGAGGGGGTTTGTATTTTTAAAACTTTGTTTTAATTAATTTTATTATTGTATGTTTTTATGCTGTAAGCTGCCCCGAGATGCCGTAGGCATGAGGGGGCGGCTAACAAATATTTATAATTTTAAAAAAAAATAATAGTCAAACATTAACATGACAGTAAACTGTATGTTAAGGCAACTTTATTAAATATCAGACCAATCTATACATTTTCCTTTTCTTATTCATTAATTAAAAAAATTATAACAACTGAAATTAAACTGCATATATGTGGTATGGTGACTGAATGCATACAGTTTAATTTCAGATGTCATTTTTTTTTTTTATTAATGAATAAGAAAAGAAAAATGTATAGGTTGGTCTGATTTTTAATAAAGTTGCCTTAACATACAATTTACTGTCATGTTAACGTTTTAGTATAATTCATAATGCTGCCTTAAGAAGCTTCTTAAACTGAAGGTTTTTGGTCTAGGTAATTTGCCTGTCTTTTGAAACTTAATAGTTTTGTTAATGTTGTTCCGGGTGGTGCGGGGGCTGGTCAGTCTGGCCTCCCTCCGCCTGGATGAGGACTTGTTCCAGGCCTGCTGTGAGGAGTTTGCCATCTACTTTGCAAACAAGATCGCTCGGATCCGGAGCAACTTCAACACTGTATTGGAAGCAGTAGAGGTGGAGCACGAGGCTATGGAGGCCCCGTCTGGTCCAGCTTCCTGGGCTAAGTTTCAGGAAGTGACGCCAGCAATTGCTGTTGGTGTTCTGGGGTCTGTTAGAGCCACCAGTTGTGAATTAGATCCATGCCCGTCCTGGTTGGTGAAGGCCTCCAGGGAGACGTTGGGGACGGTGCTGGCGAGGGTAATCAATGCATCCCTTTGTCAGGGAAGGCTGCCCCCCAGTCTTAAGGAGGCCGTGGTGCACCCCCTGCTGAAGAAGCCATCTTTGGATGAGGACGCACTTGCCAGCTACTGACCTGTCTCTAACCTTCCCTTTTTAGGGAAGGTAATTGAACGGGCGATGGCACTGCAGCTCCAGGTTCATCTTGACGGCATCGGTTTCCTTGACCCATTTCAATCTGGGTTCCATCCTGGCTATGGTACTGAGACGGCGTTGGTGACCTTGGCAGACGATCTCCACCGGGAGATGGACACAGGACGCTCAACATTTTTGCTCCTGCTAGATCTCTCGGTCGCTTTTGATACAGTGGATCATGGGCTGCTGTTGAGACGATTGCAAACCCTGGGGGTCTGGACGGGACTGTCCTTGAGTGTTTCCGCTCATTCCTCAGGGAGAAGCCAGCAGGTTGACCTGGGGGCTGAATCATCTAGCCCCCGGGCCCTGGAATGTGGCGTTCCGCAAGGTTCCATTCTGTCTCCATTGTTGTTTAATGTGTATATGCAGCCCTTGGGGGAGATCGTGAGAGGGTTTGGTGTGCGTTGCCACCAATAAGCTGATGACACCCAGCTTTACCTCTCTTTCTCAATTGACCCAGGTCCTGCCATCTCAATACTGTCCCAATGTTTAAAGGCCGTGGCGGATTGGTTACGGCAGAGCAGACTGAAGCTCAATCCTGATAAGCTGGAGGTGATGGTGGGGGGTAGGACGAAGGAGGTGTCGGTTCCCCTTGTACAGGGGGTCTGCCCTCCCGTAGCCCAGCAGGTTCGGAGTCTGGGGGTATTGTTGACCTCAGATCTCCGCCTGGATTGGCAGGTGGAGGCAGTGGCTAAAGCTGCCTTCCACCAGCTGTATCTCATGCAGAGGCTGCGTCCATATGTCTCCAGACCTGACCTGGCCACCATCGTCCATGCCTTCATCAGGACTACTGCAATGCGATATACGTGGGGCTTCCTTTGACACTGGTTTGGAGGCTGCAGCCAGTGCAGAATGCGGTGACTCATCTCCTTATGGGGACAAGCCGGCAGGAGCACATCACCCCCGTGCCCCGCATGCTGCACTGGCTGCCTATAGTGTACCGAGCCAGATTCAAGGTGTTGGTTTTGGCCTATAAGGCCCTACATGGTCTTGGCCCTTCATACCTCACGGACCGCCTCACCCTCCGTGCCTCAGAATTACCCCTGTGGTTCTGCCTTCTTGGCAGTCCCCCGTGTAAAATGGGGGGCCACAATGGAGAGGGTGTTCTCGGTGGCCGTACTGCAATTGTGGAACTCCCTCCTGGAGGAAGCCTATCTGGCCCCAAGTTTGTTGGTCTTCCGCCGGGCCTGCAAGACCTGACTGTTCTCCCAGGCCTTTGGAGGAGGGGAGGGTGGGTTGCAATAATTAAAATGTGGGGGGTAGTGGGGTTTTTAAAATGGGTTTTAAAGTATTTTAAAAATTGTTGTATTGTTGTTTTATTATTGTTTTTATGTTGTACGCCGCCCCGAGATGCCATGGGCATGAGGGGGTGGCTAATAAATGTAAACAAACAAACAAATAAATAAATAAATGCATAAGCTGGCCCCAGACACTAGAACACTGCATGTGCACACAGGCACTCACACATCCCCCGAAATCCCCCACATGGAGCAAACTGGTTTTTTCGCAGGTTTTTCTGTGCAGGGGTGATGGGTGGAGGTGCATGTTACACAGGAGCGCACAAGCGACTGCTTTCATAAGAGACACACCCACCCATGCCACTGCATGGGTGCATCTCGTGTAAAAGAGGTCAGACACTCGTTCACACACATGGTCTCACCTCACACACACTCATTCTAACTGATCATACACACAATCATTCAGATTCACACACATGCTCTCATCTCATACATTCATTCAAATTGATCACACACACACTCATCCATACACACTACACACACATGCTGTCACCTCACGCACTCATTCAAATTGATCAGCCATGCACAGTAGACCCCTGGCCAAGTGCAATGGGCCACTGGTCAAGAAGTCAAGATTGGGCCTCCCTCTTTGTGTCCCGCCAGCAGGCCTAGGGGTGCCACCTGGCTCGGCGGACCTGGGGAGGCGCTGCTATCAAACACACAAGACACTCAAAATGCAGCCAGCCTATTATGTGCATTATGCCATAAAAAGAGACATATATATTACCAGTTCAGTTGTGCCCCCATAATCAATTCATGCTGCCCCCACCTCATAACCAGTTCATTTGCACCTCCACCCCCCCATATAATTAATTCATGCTGCCCCCCACCCATAACCATTTCATTTGTGCCCCTGGGGCAGCGTGAATTGATTATATGGGGGGGGGAGGTGCAAATTTATTTATTTATTTATTTATTTCATGCATTTCTACCCCGCCCCTCCTGCCATGCAGCTCGGGGCGGCTTCCAAAATATTAAAACAATAAAGTCAATTTAAAACATCCAACATATTATAAACATTAAAACATTAAAACAGGACTAAGAACAGCATAAAACCCAAAATAGGTGGGGGCACTAAACACCACCCCCCCCAAATGAACTGGTTATGAGGTGGGTTTAAAGACATTATTCCTGTTAGCAATAACTTCATTAAGAAGAGTTAGTGAAATAGCAGCCATAATAACCTCAGAACCATATTTGCAGATTTTCCAAGATAGAATAGATATTGCTTTACATCCTAAATTCCTACCTAAGATAATATAAGACAGTTGTAAGAATGCAGCCGTTTTTACACAGACCTTTCCCAGCCATGAACACGCAGATTTCTGCGTGCTCATGGTGCTCATGGTGGGGGAGCCCCGTGTGAATGACGTGGTGCATGCACCTGCAGTGAGTGGGAGTGCATGCGCATGTACGCACACATAACACGCATCCCCACTCACCCCCCATCTCATCTCCATGCACAGAGTAACCAGGGAAAACAGCGGTTGCTTCATGGGTGTGGATGAGTGGGGGGGTAAGTGGGGATGCACGTACGGCTGTGTGTATGCCTCACCCATGCACCAGCACACCCATGGACCCACCACCCGGAGCAGCAGTGTAAAAACAGCCTGTGAGGACCCACTTGAAGAAGAACAGAAGGTTGCTGCCTCGTAACCAAGGTTCTTCAAGATGACTCCAAACATTCTAACAACACATAAGTAGTGCCATACTGAGTAAGACCAATGGTCCATCAAGCCCAGCCTCCTGTCCTCCAACAGTGGCCAATCTCGATAGCATGGGAGAAGAACCAACAGTCACAATGGGCAATCTATTCCCCGTTGTTCACTCCCAGTTCCCGACAGTAAGAAGTTCATCCTGTAATCTACTTGGTTAATAGCCATTAATGGCCATTGGCTCTGTGGCCAAATCCTGCCGATTCGCTCTCCTCAACATTGCCCGCATCCGCCCCTTTCTATCTGTCTCCTCGGCCAAAATCCTTGTTCATGCCATGGTTATCTCTCGCCTCGACTACTGCAACCTCCTCCTTGCTGGCCTCCCTCGCTCCCACCTGTCCCCCCTTGTGGCGATCCAAAACTCTGCCGCCAAGGTCATTCACTCTGCCCGTCGCTTCGACCATGTGACGCCTCTCCTCCTCTCCCTTCACTGGCTCCCCCTTCCTGAACGTATCCTGTTCAAACTCCTGGTTTTCACGTTCAAATCGCTCCATGACCAAGCTCCCCCTTACCTCTCGGACCTAATCGCCCTACGCGCTCCTGCGCGCGCTCTCCGCTCTTCCGCTGTCCCCTCCCTCGCTCTCCCTCGCTTCTCCTGCTCGCCCAACCGCCTTCGTCCCTTCTCCCTCGCTGCCCCGCATGCCTGGAACTCCCTCCCTGCCGACGTCCGCCTCGCCTCCTCCCTCCGCTCCTTCAAATCCCTCCTCAAGACCCACCTTTTCCATGCTGCCTTTCCCAATGCCCTCTAGTCTTTCCCCTTGCTCTTACTGTCAGCCCTCCTCTGCTGACTGCTGCTACCGACCACCTTGTAACCAAGCCAAGTACACGCACCTGAGACTTCGCATCCGCCTGAATGTTTGTTTGTCTTCTCCCATGTCTCTCCCGCTGTCCCCTCTCCTTGTCTCCCCCTCCTTGTCTTTTAGATTGTAAGCCACAGGTAGGGACCACAGCTGATTATATGTTCTGTACAGCGCCAGGTTGTTACTGGCGCTTTATAAATGTTTAATAATAATAATAATAATAATAATGGACCTATTCTCTAAGAACATATCCAGTCCTTTCTTAAACACAGCTATACTACTGACCTTGACAACGTCCTCTGGCAACAAATTCCATAAGTAAATTATGCGTTGAGTGAAAAAGTACTTCCTCTTATTTGTTTTAAATCTGCCGGTAGCTAGTGTCATGGAGTGTTCCCTAGTTCTAGTACTATTTGAGAGGGTAAATAACCATTCCCTATCTACTCATTCCATACGACTCAAGATTTTATAAACCTCTATCATGTCCCCTCTCAGTCTTTTCTTCTCTAAACTGAAGAGACCCAGTTTGTCAAGCGTCTCTTTGTACCAAAGTCATTCCATACCCTTTATCATTCTCGTTGCCCTTCTCTGTACCTTTTCTAGTTCACCTATGTCTTTTTTATTTATTTCATTTATTTATTTATTTAATACATTTATACCATGCCCCTCCTACAAACAGCTCGGGGCAGCTAACAAATTTTTTGAAATGGGGCGACTAGAACTGCACACAATATTCCAGGTGTGGTCACACCAGCGATTTGTACAGAAGCATTATGATATCCTCAGTTTTATTTTCTATCCCTTTGCGAATAACTCCTAACATGCTGTTTGCTTTTTTGACTGCTGCTGCACATTGGGCTGAGGATTTCAGTGCACAATCACTCCTAGATCCTTTTCCTGGGTGGTAACTCCTAGCTTAGTACTCAGCATTGTGTACTCATAGTTTGGGTTATTTTTCCCTATGTGCATCACTTTGCACTTGTCCACATTAAATTTCATCTGCCATTTAGATGTCCAAGGACCCAGTCTCGTAAGATCCTGTTTCAGTTCTTCACAGTCTGCTCATGTTTTAACTACCTTGAATAACTTGGTGTCATCTGCAAAACTGATCACCTTAATGCTGTTTTCCAGATCATTAATGAATACATTAAACAGCACTGGTTCCAATACAGACCCCTGAGGCATGCTACTTTTTACATCTCTCCATTGTGAAAACTGACCATTTAGTCCTACTCTTTGCTTCCTATCCTTTAATCAGTTACCAATCCATAGTAAGACACTACCTCCTATCCTGTTTTAATTTTTCCAAGAGTCTTTTATGTGGGACCTTATCAAATAACTTTTTAATTTTCTCAAGAGTCTTTTATATGGGACTTTATCAGATGCTTTCTGGAAATCCAGGAACACTATATCTACCGGGTCTCCCTTGTCTACATGGTTATTTACATCCTCAACGAATTCAACAGATTAGTGAGGTATGACTTACCTTTGCTAAATCCATGTTGACTCCTCCCCTTTAAACCATGTTTTGGTTATCAACATGTCCAGCAATTCTGTTCTTAATGATAGTTTCCACCATTTTGCCCAGCACAGACATCAAGCTTACTGGTTTGTAGTTTCCAGGATCACCTCTGGATCCCCTTTAAAATATCTGGGTTACAATTGCCACCCTCCAGTCCTCAGGTACAGTGGCAGATTTTAGCGCTAGGTTACAAATTACTAACAGTAGGTCTGCAATTTCATATTTGAGTTCCTTCAGAACTCTGGGGTGAATACCATCTGGTCCTGGTGAATTGTTAGTATTCAGTTCATCAGTTTGCTTTAGTTTGTCAGTTTGCTCTAGGACCTCCTCCAGAGTCACGTTAATTTGTGACAGCTCTTCCAATTCATCACTTACAAAGTAAGGGTCAGGCGTGGGTATCTCCCCAACATCCTCTGCAGTGAAGATCGAAGCAAAGAACTCATTCAGCTTCTCTGCAATGTCCTTTTCCTCCCTAAGCACCCCTTTCAGCCCCTGGTCATCTGATGGCCCAACTGACTCTCTAGCAGGCTTCCTGCTTCTGATGTACTTGAAAAAGGTTTTATTATTAGTTTTAGCATCTTTAGTAAGTTGCTCGTCAAATTCCTTTTTGACCTGCCTTATTAACCTTTTACATCTACTTTGGCAACGCTTATGCTCTTCCCTATTTACCTCATTGGGACTCTCTTTCCATTTTTGTAAGGATGCCTTTTTGATCGCAGTAGCCTCCTTCATTTCACCATTTAGCCACACAGGCAGACGTTTGGTCCTCTTCCTACCTTTTTTAATTTGTGGAATACATTTAATCTGAGCTTTCAAGATGGTATTTTTAAATAGTCTCCACATTATCTGTAGACATTTAATTCCTGCCACTGCTCCTTTAAGTTTCCCTCTAACTAGTTTCCTCATTTTTACATAGTTCCCCTTTCTAAAGTTATATGTTACCGCAGTGATTTTATTTAGCATTTTCCCTCCTGTGAGTATGTCAAATTTGATTATATTATGATCACTGTTGCCCAGCGGCTCCAGCACCGTTACCCCTCGCACTAAATCCTGGACTCCATTTAGGACTAGAGCCAGAGTGACTCCTTCTCTTGTTGGTTCCAGGACGAGTTGCTCCAGGGAGCAGTCGTTAATGACATCTAGAAATTTTATCTCTGCATCCTGCCCTGAGGAGACACTCACCCAGTCAATATGAGGGTAATTGAAATTGTCCATTATTACTGCGTTTCCGACTTTTGTAGCCTGTCTAATCTCCCTTAGCATTTCAGAGTCAGTCTCACTGTCCTGATCAGAAGGACAATAGTATAGGCCGACTTCTATACACTTCCCCATTATACATAGAATTTCTATCCACAGAGATTCCAGAATACCGTTTGCTTCCTTTACAATATTAATCCTGCTTGACTCAATGTTGTCTCTTACATATATCACCACCCCACCACCAGCTGAATCTACTCTATCATTTCGATATATTTTGTATCCTGGTAATACTGTGTCCCATTGGTTGTCCTCATTCCACCAGGTTTCTGAGATTCTTATGATGTCTATATCCTCATTTTAAGATAACAAACTCTAATTCTCCCATCTTACTTTTTAGACTTCTAGCATTTTGTATATAGACATTTAAATGTATCTTTTTTATTTTTAATCTGTTTATTGTAAATAACTGTTTTAGTTATTTGGGGATCAATAACATCCACTCTTCCAGCCATGCATGAAATTTTCTTATATTTCTAGAAAGGGTTGGAAGGAACTGTCATTCTGAGGGGGAGAGTGCTTTTTATACTAGAGGAGCTTGAGACCATCACGTGGTCTGTTATTTGAATATGGTGAGCATGTACAATCCAGTTGTGAGAATGTTCAAAGTCATCTTGAAGAACCTTCTTTACAAGGCAACAACCTTCTGATCACTCACATGAGGAGGAGCTGTTTGTAAACAAACAGCTTTATCTCCCAGTTGTCCCGATACTGTTGCTGCTGCACTACTAGCAGGCAGAGGCAGGTGAGGGGTGGGGACACCCCTACCTTCAGCCCCCACCCCGCCCCTGGACTCCCCTTCATCATTTGTAATCATAGAACACAGTGTTGCTGGAGGGAAGCTAGAATGGTCGCTAACCAGAAGTTTTTGCTCTACTGACTTCCACTGAACAGCATAGGCACATAGAGTTTGCACATAGAGCATAGGCAGCATAGAGTTTGCTACTTGTCACCGGGGGAGGGATATATGGGTACACTCACACAGCCCCACACGTTACCAAGGTTTGTCCTGGGGAAGGGCACACGCCCTGCAAGGAAGAAGCCCATCAGGATAGTGGGTGGGTCTTCACCTCTAATTAAAGAGAACAGACCCCTATCATCATAGGGCACGGGATTCCAGGAAAACCAAGGTCTGCCCCTACAATCCCTTCTCCAATCTCGCAAGGGAAGGGCAACAGATGGGAAGAACATGAGGACTGGTGCGAGGGAGTAGGGCAGCGAGGAACTTTGGGATTACGTGAGGAAGGATGGGGACAACTAAGCAGTGAGGCGGGGATGGCCTAGGAAGGGAGGGGGGAGGGGAACCAGGGACACACACACACGCACATGCTCACCTTACAATCGCCGCACACATTCACTCTTTCGCGCAGCACTTGGGGTAACAGGAAGGAAGGCCCAGGCGTCCAATCTAAGTTTCACACGGCAGTCAAGTAAACACACAATTCCAAACGGGGGGCCGGTTTGTCTGCAATCACCAGTGCCGCTGCCTTGGCGGCACTGGCTTTTATGCCTGAAGCCCCGGCCCCGTGCGTGCTCTCAGGCGCTCCAAGCGCCGAGGTAGGGGCGGGGGAATCCCCACGTCGCGTCCCAATGTCGGAGGCGTGACCTCAGACCGGGGCCTGGGCTCAACGGACGCTGCTCCTACTGCCTCCTCAGGAGCCCGCGCCTCCAGAGGGGGCGGGGTGGCCATGGATCGGGGCTGCTTCTGTTGCTGCCGAGCGGCATTCCGGCATGGCCGGGCCCAGCCCAGGCAGTGGAGCTGACACTACTGCCTTAACTATAGGTCCATGACTTTGGCCCTATAAAATAAGGTAGAAACTAAAAAATAATTTTTTGGTATTTGTTTAAAATTCTGGGTTGGTGTTTTTTAAGTGTGGCTTCCCAACAACACTACTTTTTCTTGCAGCAGGAGCTCAGGGCTTCTCCCAGCCCTGGACATCTTCCTCTTCCAGGACTCTGAGGAACGCTGGGTGCCTTTTAACCTTTTCTTTGGCAGCTCTGTGGCATACGGTTTCTCTTCCCTCCTTCTCAATATTTTGCATTTGATTACTGAACTGTCAAGAGCAACACAAAAGGGCATCATGCGCAACATGTTCTCCCTCCTCTCTTCGCTTCACTGGCTTCCCCTTCCTGAACGAATCCTGCACAAGCTCCTAGTCTTCACCTATAAAGCTCTTCACAACCTTGCTCCCCCCTACCTCTCTGCACTTAT
>QEPC01007521.1:443114-463847 GCA_003113815.1 Sphenodon punctatus
GAATTTCTATCCACAGAGATTCCAGAATACCGTTTGCTTCCTTTACAATATTAATCCTGCTTGACTCAATGTTGTCTCTTACATATATCACCACCCCACCACCAGCTGAATCTACTCTATCATTTCGATATATTTTGTATCCTGGTAATACTGTGTCCCATTGGTTGTCCTCATTCCACCAGGTTTCTGAGATTCTTATGATGTCTATATCCTCATTTTAAGATAACAAACTCTAATTCTCCCATCTTACTTTTTAGACTTCTAGCATTTTGTATATAGACATTTAAATGTATCTTTTTTATTTTTAATCTGTTTATTGTAAATAACTGTTTTAGTTATTTGGGGATCAATAACATCCACTCTTCCAGCCATGCATGAAATTTTCTTATATTTCTAGAAAGGGTTGGAAGGAACTGTCATTCTGAGGGGGAGAGTGCTTTTTATGCTAGAGGAGCTTGAGACCATCACGTGGTCTGTTATTTGAATATGGTGAGCATGTACAATCCAGTTGTGAGAATGTTCAAAGTCATCTTGAAGAACCTTCTTTACAAGGCAACAACCTTCTGATCACTCACATGAGGAGGAGCTGTTTGTAAACAAACAGCTTTATCTCCCAGTTGTCCCGATACTGTTGCTGCTGCACTACTAGCAGGCAGAGGCAGGTGAGGGGTGGGGACACCCCTACCTTCAGCCCCCACCCCGCCCCTGGACTCCCCTTCATCATTTGTAATCATAGAACACAGTGTTGCTGGAGGGAAGCTAGAATGGTCGCTAACCAGAAGTTTTTGCTCTACTGACTTCCACTGAACAGCATAGGCACATAGAGTTTGCACATAGAGCATAGGCAGCATAGAGTTTGCTACTTGTCACCGGGGGAGGGATATATGGGTACACTCACACAGCCCCACACGTTACCAAGGTTTGTCCTGGGGAAGGGCACACGCCCTGCAAGGAAGAAGCCCATCAGGATAGTGGGTGGGTCTTCACCTCTAATTAAAGAGAACAGACCCCTATCATCATAGGGCACGGGATTCCAGGAAAACCAAGGTCTGCCCCTACAATCCCTTCTCCAATCTCGCAAGGGAAGGGCAACAGATGGGAAGAACATGAGGACTGGTGCGAGGGAGTAGGGCAGCGAGGAACTTTGGGATTACGTGAGGAAGGATGGGGACAACTAAGCAGTGAGGCGGGGATGGCCTAGGAAGGGAGGGGGGAGGGGAACCAGGGACACACACACACGCACATGCTCACCTTACAATCGCCGCACACATTCACTCTTTCGCGCAGCACTTGGGGTAACAGGAAGGAAGGCCCAGGCGTCCAATCTAAGTTTCACACGGCAGTCAAGTAAACACACAATTCCAAACGGGGGGCCGGTTTGTCTGCAATCACCAGTGCCGCTGCCTTGGCGGCACTGGCTTTTATGCCTGAAGCCCCGGCCCCGTGCGTGCTCTCAGGCGCTCCAAGCGCCGAGGTAGGGGCGGGGGAATCCCCACGTCGCGTCCCAATGTCGGAGGCGTGACCTCAGACCGGGGCCTGGGCTCAACGGACGCTGCTCCTACTGCCTCCTCAGGAGCCCGCGCCTCCAGAGGGGGCGGGGTGGCCATGGATCGGGGCTGCTTCTGTTGCTGCCGAGCGGCATTCCGGCATGGCCGGGCCCAGCCCAGGCAGTGGAGCTGACACTACTGCCTTAACTATAGGTCCATGACTTTGGCCCTATAAAATAAGGTAGAAACTAAAAAATAATTTTTTGGTATTTGTTTAAAATTCTGGGTTGGTGTTTTTTAAGTGTGGCTTCCCAACAACACTACTTTTTCTTGCAGCAGGAGCTCAGGGCTTCTCCCAGCCCTGGACATCTTCCTCTTCCAGGACTCTGAGGAACGCTGGGTGCCTTTTAACCTTTTCTTTGGCAGCTCTGTGGCATACGGTTTCTCTTCCCTCCTTCTCAATATTTTGCATTTGATTACTGAACTGTCAAGAGCAACACAAAAGGGCATCATGCGCAACATGTTCTCCCTCCTCTCTTCGCTTCACTGGCTTCCCCTTCCTGAACGAATCCTGCACAAGCTCCTAGTCTTCACCTATAAAGCTCTTCACAACCTTGCTCCCCCCTACCTCTCTGCACTTATCGCCCTCCATACTCCAGCCCGTGCACTTCGCTCCTCCTCTGTCCCTTCTCTCACCCTTCCACGCCTTCCCTGCTCCCCTAAGCGCCTTCGTCCCTTCTCACTTGCTGCCCCCCATGCCTGGAACTCCCTCCCTGTCCACATCCGCCTTGCCCCCTCCCTTCATACCTTCAAATCTCTCCTTAAAACTCACCTCTTTCGCTCTGCTCTGTCTGACTCTTTATCCTGCTGAGCCACTATTCCTATACCTACGATCGGTTTACCCTTATCCTTGCAACATGGACCTGCCTGCTGTCATTCTCATCGTAACCAAGCCAAGTACGTGCACTTGAGACCTCGCATCTTCATGAATGTTAGACCCCTTGTCTCTCCCTCTGTTCCCCTTCCTAAGTCTCTCCCCCAGCTCCTGTCTCTCAGATTGTAAGCCCTAGGGGCAGGGACCGTGTCTATTTTATTACTTTGTAAAGTGCCAGGTACACTGCTGGCGCTATATAAATGTTTGTTAATAATAATAATAATAATAATAATGTTGCACGTGAGACACTGGTTGGGGACTAATGTTCAGAATCTAGATAATAATAGAAAGGGACTCTTATTCCTGAGGGTAGATTACTAGGGGACAGTAACAGGCAATCCACTGTTGCTGATCTAATTTCTACCAGTTAGAAGTGTAGATTGAATATAATTTATGTCTATATCACATAGGGTGATAACTAATAAGACAATAGCTCCATGTGGGGTTTGTGAGTATGATGGCACACTCACCTGCATCCTGTGGGTGTTAGTGCCCATTTAAATAGGTGTGGGGGTGCCCAAGCCTATCTCTCTCTCTCATCCCTTCCCCACTTGGCTCCTTCCCGAAGGAGTGGACTGGCGTGCCGAGTTGCCTTCCTGACCCCTGGCTGCTTCCCCGAGCAGCTGGGCGCTGGAAAGGAGAGAAGGGAGCACAGGAAGTGCACGGCTCCTCTGGGCAAACTGAATGCAGGCTTCAATCCCTGCTCCTCTCCTTTCCCGCCAGGAAAGGAGAGCAACAGAGATGGAAAAGAGGGTGATGGCTGGGGGACAACACATGCTCCTGCCTTAACCAGCACAGCATCCTCCTCGATCTCGAGGAGGATTCTATGTGGGGAACACAGACATCCTATGTGAGGTGCACACCAACCTAGAACACAAGTTCCAAGTTCGTGTCCACCTCTTAAACACACCAATAGCCACCCATTTGTGAGTGGATATTGTTTTGTTAGTTATCACCCATAGTCATAAAAAACTCCCATTTCTGGAATTTAAAAGGATTTCCCAAAACCATTATTGAGTGATATTTTGGCCTAGTTTCCTATAGAAAGATAGCATATGTCATCACTGGATGTTTTTAGACACACATTTCTCCTGGATGTTTGCTGTAACATCCAGAACTTTCTGTGGGTCTAAATCACTCATCCAGATCTTAAACATCCGGATCTTTGAACTTCTGCGTGAAACTTCTCCCAGAACTTTTATGTTTAAAAGGTTCTCCTGGTAAACTGCTTTGCTCCAGGCAGCTGTGGTCACTTGGTTTCCATGGCAGCCTATCTCGTTACAGCTGCGGTTACTTTAGGCTGCCTCAGGGCAGTGTTCATGTGAAGAATGCATCCAGGAACTGCCTCAGGGCAGTGTGTGTGTGAAAAATGAATCCGGAACTTACTTGTGGATTTGTAAACCCATAAGATTGAAACATCAGGAACTTTAACATGTGTCTAAAAATGCCCACTGTCTGTTTATTTGAATTTGGATTTTGTCCTTCCTGGAAGGCCCATGGTGGCTTTACAATATACAAAAATGTATAAAAACCAATAAAAATACTGAACTATATAAAATGCCAATTAACACCCCACCCACATAGCACTATCCCTACCTGCCAAAAAAAGTCTGGGCAAATAAGGAGGTCTTAACATTACTTCTGGAATGTGGAACATAGGGGAGGAGGCCTCTTAGATATGTAGAGCCCAAGCCATCTAGGTCAAAACTAACACCTTGAATTGTGTCTGAAATGCTATTGGCTGCCAACAAGACTTTGGAGCACCAGTGGAATGAACTCCCAGTCACCCATCCCCATCTGAAGGTGGGCTGCCACGTTCTGCACCAGCTGTAACCCCTGAACATTCAAGGGCATTCACCCTCTCTAATAAGGTTTTGATCACATAGGCTGATTTCAATCAAAATTGATAGAGGGGCAAAAGGCCCAAAGGTAAGGAGGGACCCCAACACTTGTAGTTATAGGTGCAGTTGCAGAGGAATTACAGCTCTCTTTGTAGAAAAAAAGATATATATCCTATTGACTTACACTGAGCATCTCCATAGACAACCAGGCGTCATTAATTCAGGCACTTACTTAATGGAATTATTTGTTTTGTATGTAAGGACACAGCTTGCTCTCCTGAGAATATAATTGGCATGTCTGTGGGTACATAATTTACCCTGCTGGCTGAGCTCATTAAGTAATTCTTTCAACCCAATAGCTAGAATTTAGATCAGCTCATAAATGCACTAACTCTCAGGGTGTTTATAGACGATCCCGCTTACAAGCGGGATCGCCAAACGCCGGCTTTCCCCCCGCGCAGTCTCTGCGAGCCGTGTCTGCAGTTCAGACATGGCGCAGAGTGCGAGTGCGCATGCGCATCCTTCTGCGCATGCGAACTCGCCCGCGGAACCAGGAAGTGCAGCGTAAAGCCGACACTTCGGGACTCCACGTCGGAGGGGGCAGGCCCAGCAATTAGACGAGCGCCAAGAAAGGCGGCTGATCAAAGGATCAGTTGCCTTTTTGGTCTCATCTATAAACGCCCTCAGTGAGACAATGCATGTCTTTAGATGGACACCTGCTCTGCCCCACCTCGGGCGGCCTGTCTGTGTAAAGGCGGGTCACCCTGTGGTGAGGCTGAGCAGGAGTAGAGCAGGCACTGCCTGCTCCAGGCCAGCTCCACCCAGAGCACCATGAGCAGAGCAGGCCACCCAAGCCTGGAGCACCAGTTGGGGGCAGAGCAGTAGTCCATCTAAAGGCAGATGGCCACTGCAACTCCGCTCCCAGCTGTGGGTTGCCCCAGCAATGGCCACAGAGCTGCAGGCAGCAGCCTAGAGCAGTTGCCAATCTGCCTGCAGCTCTATGGCAAGAAGGAGGAGGTCGTGCTCGCAGGCAGACTACAGATGGCGGCAGGCTCTGTTTAAAACTGCTGCCACCAGAGCAGATCCAGGGTGGGCCCTGTCTAAAAACACCCATAGAATGATCTTCAGGGAAGTTAGGGCAGGTGCAAGCCTCACTTGCTTAGAACGTACACCAGTGCTAATAGTTAGTTGCTTCCATTACTATCTAATACTATAGCTTTATCTTTCTTCTCCCATCCATGCTTGTATAGTCAACAACCTGACATCTACACTTGGATGTTTCATTGGCAACTCAAGATCAGTATGTCCAAGGCAGAGATCCTCATCTTCTCCCCTAAGCCACTCTTTCCCTATTCATTCTCTCTCTCCATTGAAGGTATCACCATCATTCACCCTATCCTCAGGGATCAAGCTTAGCATTCATCTTTGACTCCTCCCACTTTTTTACACCTCCGATTCAGTCTGTTGACTGTTGTTACTTCCTGCATAACTTTGCTAAAGTTGGGCCCTTCCTTACTGTTTCCACTGCCAGGACTCTAGTCCATGCTCTCCTTATCTCTTGCCCTGACTACTGCAATCTCCTTTTATTGGCCTTGCCCACTGTTACTTTGACCCTATCACCTCTGTTCAGCACTCTTCTGCCGAGGTCATCCATCTTGGCCGCTGCTTTGATCATTCAACCCTTCTCTGTTCCTTCTACTGGAGCCCTTTCCCTCTTTGCATCCAGTGAACAAACTCCTCAATTTTATTTTATTATTTATTTATTTGTTTAATCAAATTTGTATCCCGCCCCTCTTGAAAACAGGTGAACAGATTTCACCTTCATGGTTCTACATGGCCTTGCTCCTCCCTATCTTGGTCCTTATCTCCTGCTATATTCCCAACCAGGAATCTTGCACCTCCTCTGTCACCACCCTCACCCACCGCAGACTCTCCTGCTCCCTAAACCATTTCCCCCTTCTCTCATGCTGCCCTCTATGCCTGAAACTCCCTCCCTGAACACATACATTCTGCTCCCTTCCTCCCAACCTTCAAATCCCTCCTAAAGACCTACCTCTTCTATCAGGCTTTCCCTTTCTCTTCACCTCCATAGATTTCTGATTAATACTTCTCATTACACTGTCTGTCTAACTAACTCAACTGCTTGCAGCTACAACTTCTCAGCTTCATTAATGTATCCTTGTCTCTCCCTAGGCGCCCTCTCTCTTTGTTGCCCCCTTTGTCATTTCTGGACTGTAAGTCCTTCGGGGCAAGGACCTGTGTTTTATGATGACTGTCATCATCAGGCTCATTACTGGTGCTGCCAGTGCTAGCATTCCAAGGATCCTTGATGACTAACTCACTTTTGAAAATGGGACTTGAGCTCCCAAATCACATAGAAGGTTTGGGAAATTTTGCCTTCTGTGTAAAGTTAGGTGTAGAGATTTTCTGCTAAGTGCATTTCTATAGATTTCAGGCGATCTGCACCTATTTAAAACGTTAGAGAATTTAACTTAGAATCCTGGAACTGTCTCTCCTTGAGAATAAGGGAAGTAATGTATTGCTTTTATTTCTATTTTTGGTAGCTAAGCTTGCTCCTGCACCCGTAAATCAATGGGAAATTTGCCAATGAGTTCAGCGAGAACAGATCATGGCCCAAGTGAGTAACTTTCAAAGAACACTTTATCTGGGAATATGTGAATTAATTCCTCATACCATTACACTTCTGTTAATTGAAAATATTATATTTATTGAACACTCTTAAATTTGTGTCTTTAATCAAGTAGATCTTTAATCCTCCCATTTCTACAAAAGACAAGGATATATTTAGCATGGGGTTTTAATTCTTTTGATTCATAGCTTTTTTGTACTTGAATTTGTTGCTAATATTTTCTCCTCACCCCGATATATTCATGTCACGAATGGAGTGTCATAACTGTGCCAGCAGAAGCAAATAAGTCACTGTGTAGCTATAGATCTCCTGGGATCATGTCAATCCTAAAGCATTCAGATCAGGACAAGGGAATGGGATCCATTAATTTCACAACTAGAAAGGGTTTTCTTTATTTAACGAAGAAATGGCTATGCAACTGTTGAAAAAACGATGCCACAGAAACTGCTGTTATTGAGCAGGTACTATCAAAAGTCACACACACAAGATTCTAGAAAGTATAACATAAATATGAAAACAGAAGGAATAATTATTATAAATATATTTATATGTGTTTATAGGGATGTTACACATTCTTAAGAAAATATTTAATATATTTCCAAATAGTTTCCATTCAATAAAGAAATTAGGAAATATGAATAAAAGATTTTGGATAAATGAAAAGCAATCGGGCTATGAGTGATATCTGCAGGCAGAGGGCTAATAATAATATTGCTTGGTTTCTTTTAATGCAAACTAATTACAAGTAGTAATTTAAGAATTGAAAAAGCATGTCTTAGCTATTTATTTATTTATTTATTTATTTATGTAAACTTCTTGCCCTGCCCTTCCTGCCAAAGTCAACTGAGGGCAGCTTACAATATTAAAATACAGAGTATAAAAACAAAACCATCAAAATAAAGCATAACCCCACAACATCCTTCTCAAGCCCTCTGCACCTTGACCCCCTGCCTGCTAACTCCCCCCTCTACCCTAACCCTCACTGCCAAACGCCCTTGTGAACAGAATTGTTTTACACTACCGCCTAAAGGCGCTCAAGCCTGGTCATAAACGAACCTCCCAGGGGAGGGAGTTCCACAGCTGTGGAGCGGTGGCCAAAAATGCCCTCCTTAGTACTATGGAGACCAAGTTAGAAACTGATATCTCTAGGCAAGCATCCCCAGCCAACCGCAGAAGCTGTGATGGGACACGATAGGCTAGGAGATCTTTCAGATAAGTGGGTCCCAAGCCATTTAGGACTTTAAAGGTCAAAACCAACACCTTGAATTGTGCCCAGAAGACAATGGGCAACCAGTGCAGATTTCAGAGCACCGGTGTTATGCGCTCCCGGTGACCTGTCCCAATAAGGACATGGGCCACTACATTCTGCACCAGCTGCAGCTTATGAACAGTCTTCAAGGGCAGTGCATTGCAGTAGTCTAGCCTTGAGGTAATGAAGGCATAGATGATGATCACCAGATCTGAATCAGAGAGAAACAGTTGCAGCCTTCTCACCAGATGGAGTTGGTGAAAAGCACACCTGGCCACTGCTGCCACCAGAAGATCCAGGCACAGCGACGGATTCGGGAGCACTCCAGGCTGCAAACCTGAGTGACCAGTGGGGGCTGGACACCATCAATAACTGGGGTCTCAATCCCCCTCAAGGTACAAGGTCGGCCAACAATCATCACCTCAGTCTTGTCAGGATTCAACTTCATTCGATTCACCTCATCCAGTCTCCCACGGCAGCCAGGCAACAGGTAAGCACTGAGACTGCAGGACTTGAGTCGGATGAAAAAGAGAGAAAGGGACTGAGTGTCATACTGATGACACCTCACGCCAAATCTCTGATTGATCTCGCCCAGCAGCTTCATATACATGTTGAACAAGAGTGGGGACAGATTGGAACTCTGTGGGACCCCACAGGGGAGATCACGAGGCAACGATGAGCGCATTCACCCATCACCCCTCGCTAACACCTCCCCGACAGGAAGGAACAGAACCACTCAAGAACAGTCCCTTGCACCCCTGCCAGGTCCCGCAGTCGAGTCAACAACACCTCGTGGTCAACAGTGTCAAAAGCCACTGATAGATCTAATAGGATCAATAGTGTAATAGCTAAAGCTATTTTGCAATAATGGAGCATCTTGGACTGCACAATGGGTGAAAACAGACATGACAGTGGCGAGGTGCCTCCCTGGGCTGCTCTAGGGTGAACTACTGCAGCCGCCACTTCTTGGGTTGGCTGGGAGGGCTGTTCACATGAGCAGCCCTCCTTCTGTAACCTGGGTGTGGGGGCTGCAGTTACAGGTCCCTCCACATCCCGGGTCAGCCTGAGAAGAGGTCCACACAGGTCAGGATTCCCAGAATCCTGCTGCTCATCAGGGACCCCTGGGAAGAGTTGCCACCAAACAGCTCCAGGGGCCTCCTCATCAGC
This sequence comes from Sphenodon punctatus, assembly GCA_003113815.1. NCBI lineage: Eukaryota > Metazoa > Chordata > Lepidosauria > Sphenodontia > Sphenodontidae > Sphenodon > Sphenodon punctatus. The sequence goes on from QEPC01007521.1 coordinate 452,443, forward strand.
TGTTTGGTGCACTCTCCCAGCCCACCAAACAGCTGATGAGGGCCGCTCCTCGGTCCTCCATCAGCTGTTTGGTGCACTCTCTCAGCCCTCCAAAGAGCTGATGGGGGTGCTCCTGGGGGCCCAACATCAGGTGTTTGGTGCATGCACCTGACCTGCTCCCAATCAGCTTGGAAGATTAAGTTTGGCAGATCAGGTTTGGCAGATCAGGTGCATGTGTCAAACAGCTGATGGGGGGACCTTCCAGGAGCATCCCCAGGAGCTGTTTGGTGGGCAGGGTTTGCCCGCCAAATAGCTGATGGGAAGGGGACTGGAAGAGCATACTCAATCAGCCCTGCAGAACAGCTGATGTGGGGGCTAGAGGAGGTCTAGGCCACTCCATCAACTGTTTGGCAGGGCCAGGTGGGTATCTCCTCCCGGTCCCCCCATCAGCTGTTCAGTAAGGCTAGGTAACTGCACTTCTCCAGCATCACCACCACCCCCGCCCCATCAGCTGTTTGGCAGGGCCGGATGAGTGCACTCCTCCAGGACCCCCCATCAGCTGTCTGACAGGTCTGAGTGAGCACTGGGGCCCGATTCACTGACATTACCTGAGAGTGGGGCTTAGTGGGCATGAAATAGATGGGAGGGAAACTGTTATTCTACTTTAGCCTGGGTGGCCAGGCCTTAGCCAAGGCTGTGTCTCTGACCACCACCCAACGCATCCCGTAGCGACTGGCCACCTGCCCCAGGGTGGTAGCAGGCAAACATCTAGCCGCGACAGACCAGATGTGCAGGTGAGTCCCAGGCTAAGATGGGCTAATGTTGCATCTGTTGTTACCTAATGAAAGTTTTTTTGGTGTTTCAGCAGAACTTAACTTGCTATCACTCTGAATATTTGGAGACTTTCCCAATGCGTTTGCTTTGTAAATTGCCACACAACTCTCTGCTGTCAGGAATGAATCGTTTTCTGACAGACTTTCCCTTCTCTTTACCCCTTAGTGCCATGTAATGCATAAATGTAATTAGTAAATATAAATTTACGGGTTTTAAGTGTGTGTTTTTAAATTTTCCATAGCAGGGAGATTTAATATAATTTAAATATATTTCCTGATGCTTTTGAAGGAAACAAGGGTCAGAAAGAACCTGACTTTTTAAATGGTAACTTGTACAAAGATGAGTCCTAGTGTAGCAGTGGGTCTTCCCAGGGCCACACAGGGTGCTGGGGTCTCACTGGGGAATTAGCAAACACCACTGCCACTCCTATTCAACTCTCAACCTGGCTGTATCCCCAAGTTAGGGGGGTGCACTCTGTGGGGTTCCCCTGTATAGGCCCCATTCTTGGCCTCCTACCGCCCCTCACAGCCAAGGCCTAAGCCACCATACGTGCACACAGTTCCTTGTCCCTGGACTGCCGGCTCATTCACCTCCACCCTGCAGGCCCAGGTCAGTCTCTCCACAAGTACAGGAGCAATACTCTAGCATCAACCCCCAAAGTCCATAGTAGCCAGGTTTCAGATCCCAGGCTCTGTCCAAGACTCCCCCAGGCAGGAGGCACCCTCCTGGGTATAGCCTTCCCCACTAACTGGGTCTACTCCAGTCCTTTTCTGGTTCTCCTAGCTTCAGAACCCTGAAGAGTATAGAGTGGCCATACAGCTTCTTGGCTTCTTCAAGGGAGATGTTGCCCCTTCAGCTCCCAGACAGAGACTGCAGCCCTCTCTGCCTTCCAGCCTCTTATATTCCCAGAGTGGGCGTGACCAGCTTCCTTGGCTGTCTGCCCTTAAAGGGCCAGTGTCCTGCCCACTCTGTTCCTTTTTCTCCCAACCTGTTTCCAGCTTAGGCTGGTTCCTCGTTATGGGACTGGCCTGCCTTTCCCCTAGGTGTGCTCCACCCTCCAGCTGACCCACTCATCCCCCTTTTAAAGGGACAGCAGCCCTGCTCCCTGCTACACTTTGTTTTGAAGTGCGTGCGTGTGTATGTGTGTGTGTGTGTTGGGGTGGGGGCGTTGGCTAACTAGCAGCTAAGTCTGTGGAGCTTGCAAGCTCTGTGAGCTAATCTGCCCTCTGGAACTTCAAAATTCACCATAGCATGACTGTAGCTCCNATAGCCTTCCCCACTAACTGGGTCTACTCCAGTCCTTTTCTGGTTCTCCTAGCTTCAGAACCCTGAAGAGTATAGAGTGGCCATACAGCTTCTTGGCTTCTTCAAGGGAGATGTTGCCCCTTCAGCTCCCAGACAGAGACTGCAGCCCTCTCTGCCTTCCAGCCTCTTATATTCCCAGAGTGGGCGTGACCAGCTTCCTTGGCTGTCTGCCCTTAAAGGGCCAGTGTCCTGCCCACTCTGTTCCTTTTTCTCCCAACCTGTTTCCAGCTTAGGCTGGTTCCTCGTTATGGGACTGGCCTGCCTTTCCCCTAGGTGTGCTCCACCCTCCAGCTGACCCACTCATCCCCCTTTTAAAGGGACAGCAGCCCTGCTCCCTGCTACACTTTGTTTTGAAGTGCGTGCGTGTGTATGTGTGTGTGTGTGTTGGGGTGGGGGCGTTGGCTAACTAGCAGCTAAGTCTGTGGAGCTTGCAAGCTCTGTGAGCTAATCTGCCCTCTGGAACTTCAAAATTCACCATAGCATGACTGTAGCTCCAAAGTTGTAGTTTGCACACATTAGGGATCTGGCTACTATCATCCATGCTTTCATTGTCCTGAGGCTGGACTACTGCAATGTGCTCTACGTAGGGCTGCCCTTGAAGCCTGTTCAGGGGCTGCAGCTTTTTTGAGACCCGCCTTTTGATGGGGATGGGTCACCGGGAGCACATATCACCAGTGCTTCAGAGTCTGTACTGGCTGCCAATAATGTTCTGGGCACAATTCAAGGTGCTGGTTTTGACCTATAAAGGGCCTGGGCCCTACGTATCAAAAGGACCACCTTCCTCCTTATGTCCCTCTATGGCCTCTACGATCAGTCAAGAGTGCTCTGTTGCACGTTTCATCATTGGCCTGGGTCCATACATCCCAGGCACGTAGAGAGGCATTCTCGATGGCTATTCCATGGCTTTGGAACACCTTTTCTCTGGAGGTTCACCTAAGCCCTAGTTTGAGTGTCTTCCAGAGACAGCGTAAAAACTGTTTATTTGGCCAGGCATTTAATGGGTGGGGGTAGTTCTAGGAGGGGCGGTGGGGCGGAGTTATTAGTTTTGATGGGTTTTATTGTGTATTTTACATATTTTTTATTATGTGAGCTCTCCTCCCAGGGAACAAGGTGGGGTAGAAATCAAAATAAAACAAAATCATATTCAATATTAGATATAATCTATAATCGATGGAGTTGCACATATGGAATTGAGAACAGATTTGGATCTTGCTGTGTATTCCATTTCCTATTGTTTTAAAGAAATGGTCCTTGGAACAAGCTGGTTACATAAACCAAGCAAATTTTCTACTTGATTTGTCAGTTGAAACCGGGGAGTGGGGAGGGGAGGAGATCCTATTGAAGAATGCTCAGTGCATTTAGCTATGAATTCTACTCACTTTATTATTCAACTTTTAATCATCTAGGATTCTATATTAGGGATGAATATGTTGGATGAGAGGGCAATCTGCTGTCCAAGTGTCAACCCATTACCCACCCATCACCAATCCAACATGCATTTTGCAGGGCTGCATTGGCGCCCTGTACAGCCCTGCAACATGAATGCTGGGTGAGTGAAGGGTGGGAAGGCACTTGTCTAAAAACACCAATAGAGAGGCTGTTCTGTTAGACCCTTACCTCTCTTTTCTCATCGTCTTGCCAGCTTTTGATCAAGTATCAGGTTAGTTTTGATATCACAGTGTCTTTAAGGCCTTCAAATAGCTACCTGTCTCTCAGGGAAGCAGCTTGCCTCTCTTCCATTATGTACCTTAAACCCTTCCTATCACCCTTCTCTTAGGTCTTTTCTGTTCCCTTAGCCCAGGAATCCAGGGCTTCCCTTCAATCCTGCTGTAGCTTCATCTGGACAAAAGAGCTGACTATTCTCCGCTAAAGGTAAAATGTCCCCTCTACGGCCCTTTTTACACGAGATGCACCCACTCATGGCCATGCAGGTCTGCTGCGTGGGCATGAGTAGATGCCACCTGTGAGAGTGCTGTGGCGGCTGGATGGGTGTACATGTGCACTCCTGTGAAACATGCATGCACAGCCACCTCCACCCATCACCCACTCATGGAGCAATTGGCCCAAATGGTGATTGCTCCATGAGTGGGGATGTGGGGTGGGGTGGGGGTGTCGGTGTGCACCCGTGTACACCACCCCCCTGCACTGTCCATGCTGCCATGTATACACCCATTCCCCCGCACCTGCTGCACATTTAAAGCCTTTTTTAAGGGAAGGGCAGGATAGAAAATTCAATAAATAAATAAATAAATAAATAAATACATTTTAAATGGCCACTCTCTGGTTTCTTCTAGCTTTCCCTTTGCTCTGGGACTGCTCCTTTCTACATGTGGTTGATGCACACCAACTACATATGCTCCCGTCTTGATTCATCATAGAGCTGTAACAGGGATCTGCAAAAACAGGTAAACCCATTGAATTTCCAAAACTTCACCTGACCTGCCACATTCACGTACTAATTGGTATCCGATTAGTGCCTGATGGGTTACCCAATGTTCCAATTTTCTGATTTCTGGTCCCAAAATACTGACTTTCAGTACCAGTTTTTCAAGTTTACATCCCTATTTTTGCTATTTTCACAAACGGATTTACTGATTGGTGCTGGGTAAATTGGTACTGATAATTCCCATTGTGGGTGGGTTGGGGGAGTTGAGGGATTTTTTTTGCACTGGTTTTAATGTTTTTATGGTTTGTGAGCTTCCCAGAGCCTCTGGGAAGGGTAGCATATAGATGTAAATAAATAAATAAATAAACAAGTTATTATTAATTTCAGGAAATTCAATGGCCTGTGCTATACAGGAGGTAGGACTAGGGCCATTTTTAAATTAGATGCTCCCACACATGAACACCCAGTGTCTATGTGTGGGAGCATCTCGACTGAATGTGGAGGTGCATCGGCATGTGCTCCCACGACCCACACACCTCTACTCATCTACACCCACCTCCACCCACACACAGCAAACAACGAAAAGGCGGGTTGTTCAATGGCTTAGGTGATGTCAATGGTCACTTATGCCCTTAACATTTATATGATCACATTTGTATATATATGAATGAAGCTTTAACTAAGTAGGACTCTGAGATTCTATAGTGTGCATTATAAATGCGTAGCTATATAGTCTGTGCAAAAAAATTGCCACACATTTCATTAGAAATATAAGCATAGTTTAGGTCTTTATTCACGTACGCTCCTCACCGTGCCCCTACCTCTGCCTGTTCAGTTTAAAATGAATGTATGATCTACTTGTTATTTTATCAGAACAAAAGGCACTATCATCTAATGCAAGATAACACTGTTGTGGGGGAAGAGGTCAAATGTTAGTCGTAGACAAGTTAATAGACAGGGAGATTTTCAAAGATAACTAATATGTTGACACCTTTGTAATCTTTTATCTTCCTCAATGGAGAGCTGAGAAAAAACAGCTGTAAAGAAGCTTTGTTGGCCATGATGAAGAAGCAGTTTGCTAAGCTGTTCAATCAGCTCAGGGGAGCCATCACAGACATATGGGACTAGCCAGCAGTGAACGGGAAGTGAGACTACACAGACTGTTTGTCAGAAAGAAAAACAGGGCAATTGGTGTATACATATACATAGATCTTAGGGATTTGAAGGTTAGCATAAACAAGAGAGGCTTATCAGAAACTCATACTAAAAAAAAGAAATAAAATGTTCGTTGCTTTGCATTTCTCTAATACTGTGTAGAACAAGACAGATTTTCCATTATTGCCGGGTGAAAACAAAGGAGCAGTCATCGTGCTGGAACCTGTGTTCAGTCGGTGCAGCCCACACCCAGCCTCCACACATGTTTAGCATGTCCAACAGAATAAACGGGCAGACCCCAGCCCACATTCCATGTGCTTGTGGCAGCCTCCACACAGTGGCGCTAACGATTTCCCTCTCCCACTGCCCACCTATCACTTGGGTGGTGCGTGCTATCAGTCTTCCTCCCCGTGGGCCCGCTGGCTTCACGGGGACAGAGAGATAACTGGTGTAGCTGGTTGGTCCAGTTGACAGGCAGCTCTGGCAGGACAGGCAGATCGCTAGTGCAGTCGGCCAGTCCAGCTGACAGGCGGGTCCGGAGGGTCAGGGAGATCGCTAGTTCTCCTCTCTCCCTTTCCCCTGGCTGTCTGTCAGCTGCCCAGGCATGCTAGGGTGGACTCTATGGTACTGGCAGACCTGTATGCAGGCGAAGCTGCAGGTGAACCTAATAGATGGACCGTGGACATGTGGGCACCCATTAGTCTGGATTAGTCTGCACTGTGGGCCTGCAATCTCCTCAAAAACTCTGTGAGTGTTTGGTAGGTGGTGGCCACGTGACGGGTGCAGGCTAACATCTGGCAGTCTCCTAATAAATGAGCAGGTGAACATATGGTGAGTAGGGGCTAATGTGGGATAACGTCTTGTTTGTTTTCACGCACCATTTTACTGTAGTTGGCCAACTCTGAGTATTAGACTTTTTAAAAAAATCTTAGATGCTAGATTTTCTTTTGTTTCCAGCTTAGAGAGAGAACATAAACATCAGAGCTGAAAGGAGATATTGCCTGAAAGAGTTCGTAATGATTGAAATAAAATAAAAATGACGTTTCCTATTCCCTAGGGGCATCCAGTGCATTGTAATCCAAACCAGAGATGAAGGCAAAGGCTGCATTTTTATAAAGCTGTATCTCAATGTGTAATGTATTAAGGCCCCTCACTCCAGCTGTTTCACATTGTACTGCTCTGTAGTATATATCTTACAACTGAAGTATCTGGTAAGATTTTTCAGCACTAAGTGTATATACTTTACGTACTTCAGCAGAGTTAAGCACTTCAGCTTCCCATGAACATTCAAACTTATTAATAGCCAAGGGAAAGGCCTTCCTGAACCCTTTTGTCCCCCTCCCTGGTTAGAGTTTCAATAGATTGGCTCAGATGCTTCACACCCTGCTGCCTCCAAATTGACTCATCCTGTGGCTGGGCTGGCTTCTCATTATATAAGCCTAAGTCTTGTCATGTGACCAGCCCCTTCCAGTCACATGACCCTCTGCTCCCTGGGCTCCAGGTATACCCTTCCCATCCTGGTTCAGGCAAGCAAGTGGTAACACGCTGTCAGTTTGCTCCTGCAGCTATTCATCCCCAGTGCTTCATCACACCACACAAAGATCTTTTTAATGTCCCGAAAACCAAAAAGAAGCATACAAGAAATGGAAGGAAGGACACATCACTAAGGGTGAATATCAGATTATAGCATAAGCATGTCAGGACAAAATAAGGACGGCAAAGGAACATGTTGAGCTTCAATTATTTATTTATTTATTTACGGAATTTATATCCCGCTTTATCCCATCACAGGCGGCCCAGAGTGGCTAACAGTATAATATAAATACAATATAAAACAGTTTTAAACACTAAAACATAAAACATAAATGACACAAACAACCCCCTCCCCCGCCCAACCCCGCCCAACCCCACCCCTCTCCCTCGCCAAATGCCTGATGGAACAGCCAGGTTTTGCAGTTCCTACGGAAGGCTGGAAGGTCCGGGGCCTGACGTGCCCCCACCGGGAGGGAATTCCAGAGGCGCAGCGTGGCCACCGAGAACATCCTATTCTGCGTGGCCCCCCGGGAAACCCGGGACACCGCCAGCAAGGCACCCCCGGTCGACTGCAGGGGCCAATCCAGAACCCAGGGAGTGAGGCAGTCTCGCAAATTAGCAAGGGATGTCAGAAACAATAAGAAAGCATTCCTACCAGTATGCTAAAAGTGAGACAAACACTAAGGAAGTTGTGAATCTGTTCAGTGGGGAAGGTGTGATGTATAATGGAAGATGCAAAGAAGGCCAAGTTACTCAATAGGTACTTTGCTTCAGTCTTTTTTTTTTTTTTTTTTTTTAAAGGTAACCTGCAACCAACAATGAATAAACAGTTCTGTACCCACTATATGGCAGTTCCTTCTAGCCTACATTTCTCCATCTTGCTTAGGAGACTTTCTTGTGGGATTAAATCAAAAGCCTTGCTGAAGTCAAGCTATATTATGCCTACTGTGTTTTCTCATCTACCAAACTGGTTACCTTATCAAAAAGGGAAATGAGGTTGTTCTTGCATGATTTATGTTTCACAAATCCATTTTGGCGACTAGTTTGGGTGATTGGACCAGATAACCCTTGGGGTTCCTCGTTTCTTCCAGCTGTATGATTCTACATATCCAGAAAAGCTGAATCCAGACAAGACTTAAGTGATGATGGGTAGCCGATCTTGTGATTTGGAGAGGTTTGGTACCCCTGTTATTGAGGGGATGTGGTCCACTCTAGTTACTCAGATATGCAGCCTTGGAGTGCTTCTGGACTCCCAGATGCATGGCCAGGAGCGCTTTTCACCAATGCCATCCAGTAAGAAGGCTGCAGCCCTTTCTTTCTGATTAATATCTGGCCACTACCATCCATGCTTTTGTTACCTCAAGGCTAGATGACTGCAATGCACTCTATGTGGGGTTGACCTTGGTGACTGGAAGCTGTAGCTGGTGCAGAGTGTGGAGGCCCAGCTTCTTTTGGGGGTGGATCGCTGTGAGCACATTACACCTGGGCTCTATAGTCTACACTGGCTTACTATAGCTTTGCAGGCACAATTCAAGGTGCTGGCTTTGACCTTTAAAGTTCTAAACTGGGTCCCACATATCTGAAAGTGGGGCCCAATGGCCCCACATATATGAAAGACCATCGCTCCTTCCATGCTCCACTGCGACCCCTTCACTCGGCTGGGAATGCCCTCTTGAGGGTACAACCTGCCAATCTTGTCTGTATGACAAGGGATCTCAGAGATGGGTTCTCAGTTGCTGCCCCAATATTATGGAACTTCCTTCCTCCAGATGTCTGTCAGAACCCGAACTTGAGCATATGCCGGAGGCGGTGCAAAACTTTTGTTTTCGGCAAAGCATTTGGCAGGTGGGGATAAGGGTTGGGGTGGGAGGGTTTTGGGGGTGAGTGTGGGGCTTTTTAGGGGATTTTATTGTATTGTGTTGTATTTTTATCATTTTCTTTGTGTTTTTATTTCTGTAAGCTACCTCGAACCACTCTCTCAACCATCACCACACACTCTCCTGTATATAGTCTCTCAATTTTCTTTGATCATGTGAGCACTTAGCAAGTTGAAGATAAGTCACTGTTCTCGTAACACCATTTTGACCCAAAAGACTGTGTTTTTTGGACCAGATGAAACTTCAGACTGAATCACCTCTCATACTGTCTTTTCTATACAGTCTTCATACACAGGGACCAGTGAGAGACCTTAAGCCTCAAATGCTGAAAGTTGGTGACATAGAAATTGAACACCAGCATTTGGACTATTCAGAGGGCTTGCTGAATATGCTAATTTGTTCCAGGCACGAATCAGCCAGATTTTGTACAGCGCCACATGAAAGACTCCTTTATTTATTTGTTTGTTTGTTTGTTTATTTATTGACATTGATACCCTGCCCTTCCCCAAAGGCTCAGAGTGGTTTACAAAATACAGTTAAAAAGACACTAAAATACAACTCCCCAAAACGCAACCTACACCACCCCAACAACTTCCCACCTAATCCCAGTTCCTCTCCCAGCCCGCCAAATGCTTTACCAAAAAGAAAGGTTTTACACTGCCTCCAACAGATGCTCAGACCCGGACTCAGAGGGACCTCCAGGGAGAGGAAGTTCCATAACATTTGGACAGCAACTGAGAATGAACCCTGTGGAATGAACGAACCCTGTGGAATGAACAAGAGTAACGGGGAAACCACAGGAGGGCGCTCCCAGCCAACTGCAGAGACTGCGATGAAGCATGGTAGGAAAGGCAGTCTTTCAGATATATGGGGCCCAGGCCGTTTAGGGCTTTAAAGGTGAAAACCAGCACCTTGAATTGTACCCAGAAAGCTACAGGTAGTCAGTGCAGACTCCGGAGCACCAGTGTAATGTGCTCCTGGCCACGTGTCCCCAAAAGGAGCCAGACCTCTGCATTCTGCACCAGTCGCAGCTCCCAAACAGTCATCAAGGGCAGCCCCATGTAGAACGCACTGCAAAAATCTAGCCTCAAGGTGATGAAAGCATGAATGATAGTGGCCAAGTCCGAGCCAGAAAGAAAAGGTCGTAGCCTCCTCACCAGATGAAGTTGGTGAAAAGCATTCCTGGCCCTTAGTAAGCAGAGTTGCAAAAACGGGGAGTGAGTTATCACTGAATAATCTGCCTTGGTTGTTTTTTGTAAAGCACCAGGTACATCGCTGGCACTATATAAATGCTTATAATAATAATTATTATTATTATAATAACGAAATAATACCAGGTATTAAAATTCTGCAATTTTTGTAATGTGTGAATGCACTATTTCCCTTTTATGCTGTGAGATCTTGGGTCATTGGGCACTTTTAGATGAGCAGGTCGCTGTGGCACGACCTGCTCGCTCGATGTTTTGAAATCCTGTGACGCGGGATTACACAAGACAGAAGTAGGGGTTCACACGCATAGAAGACGGTTGCGCATTGTTTGCCGACCGCGAATTAAATACCTCACAATTGAGGTTTTTTACCCAATCCTTTGGGTAAAAAAAATGTGATGGCAGCATGCCATCACCCAGCCCTCAGCAAAAATCCACGGGGAACACGGTTCTGGATCGTGTCAGGGCACCATCCATATATGCTCATGGCCGGGCCGCTGTCCTGCCACCTGTGCAGCCCAGGGAGAGAGTGGGATGCAACAGATGTGCGACCAGCCGGCCAGACCCACCCTGCGCCGTTCTTAGTGCCCCACCCCCTCACCATGACAGGCAGCTGGCCATGGCAGGCCTCAATCCAGGCTGAGTCATGGTTGGCTACAAAAGATGTGTTAGCCGACTATGCCCCGCTCCTGGGCCATCGACTGCACAAAAACAGATATGCCAGTGCTCCGGAGGTCACCTCCATGTCTGTTTTTAACCTCGGTTCTTGTCAAAGGTGTCTGTAGCTGTGCATGGCACCCTCCTCCTGGAGGATAGTCCTTCAGCTAAAACTATGGGGAATGTAGCTCTACTTGCTGCTACACTGTTAGTCTCAGAGTTCCTTTGAGCCCGAGATTACCTATCGCTTAAATCTGCCACTGTACTAGAGGATTGGAGGGTACCGAATGTAACACCAATATTTAAAAAGGGCTCCAGAGATGATCCTGGAAAAGTACAGACTGGTGAGCCTGACATTGGTGCCGGGCTAACTGGTGGAAATGGTTGTTAAGAACAAAATTACTAAGCATATTGATAAACATAGCTTAATGGGGGAAAGTCAAGATGGATTTAGGAAAGGGAAGTCATGCC
>QEPC01007521.1:489850-505832 GCA_003113815.1 Sphenodon punctatus
CAGCCATCTCAACAACAGCCCATGGTCCACGGTATCAAAGGCGGCCGGGAGATCTAGCAGGATAAGAAATGTAGAACATCCTGCATCCATCTCCCGGTGGAGATTGTCGACCAAGGCCACCAATGCTGTCTCGGTGCCATAGCTGGAATGGAACCCAGATTGAAAAAGGTCCAGGAAACCGATGCCATCCAGATGTGCCTGGAGCTGGATCGCCACCACCCGCTCAATAACCTTCCCTAAAAAGGGAAGGTTAGAGACAGGTCAGTAGCTGGCGAGTCCATCCACATCTAATGATGGTTTTTTCAGCAGGGGGTGCACCACAGCCTCCTTGAGGCAGGGCGACAACCTCCCCTGCCGCAGGGACACGTTAACCACTCTCACCAGCACCGTCCCCAATGTCTCCCTGGAGGCTTTCACCAACCAGGACAGGCAAGGATCAAGTTCACAACTGGTGGCTCTCACAGACCCCAGAACATCCACCGCATCGACCAGGCGTCACTTCCTGAAACTCCCCCCACAAAGTTGGACCAGACGGGGTCTCCATCACCTCGCACTCTCCGCCTACTGCCCCCAACCCAGTGTCAAAGTCACTCTGAATTCGAGCAATCTTGTCTGTAAAGTAGGTGACAAACTCCTCACAGCGGGCCTGGGACAAGCCCCCGTCCAGGTGGAGGGAGGCCAGACTAACCAGCCCCCGCACCACCCAAAACAGCTCCGCCGGGCGTGACTTTGCAGACGCTATGCGGACAGCAAAGAATTCCTTGTGTGTCAGATCCAGGAGAGGGTGCATTGATCTCTCATTCAGCAGAGAGCCTATGGCTGATGGTCATGTAGCCAGCAGGGGGCGTGCTAGAGCTGGGCGAGTAGTCCCTGGTGCCAGTGACACAGAGCACCACGGTGCTGGCGATGCAGAACGTTGGTTTGGGGAGCTGTCTGCAGAAGAAGAGTGTGTGTGTGTGCTGTGCCTTTTAGAATTGCATGACCTCTTCCTAGGGCTCTGAGGGCGAAGAGACTGGATGTGCCCAGCTACATCGGTGCAGGGTGGCTGACGTGGCCCGGTGTAATGGAGGCCAGAAAGTCCCCTTGGAAAACTTCGACGCCACTGACGCCTGGCATAGGATCCTCTTTGATAAGGTTGGAGAGGAAATGAAGCTCCCATGGCATCTGAGTCAGATCCAGGAGCGGTACTGACGGGGCTAACGTCCCCAAGTCCTTGGTAACAAAAGTGCCTTGCATGGGCTGAACCTGAATAGAGCTGCCCTGCATGGGCTCAGGCTGAAGGGGATTTTGTCTCCTCTTAGACTTAGAAGAGTCCCAAGGCTTGGCAACCTTTTGGGACTTTTTCTGCGGAGTCTCTGTTGGGGAGCAATTTCCTCGGGGCTGGAGGGCTTTCTCCATGAGGAGCTCACTTAATTGCCGTCTGTGTTCATTAAGAGTCCTTGTGCCAGAGGGCTTGACAAGTGGCAAATTTGTTTGTTTTGTGCGCTTCTCCTAGGCACAGGAACCGAGGGTTTTGCTGGTCTGATGCAGGTATCAGGGAAGCGCAGAGATCACAGCGTTTGAAGCCTGATCTTTTGGCAGGCAACGTCGCCTTTCAGGGCAGACTGCCCCTGAGATAATCAACCACTTCTGATCCCTAACTATGTACATGAACAACTATGTACAAGGAAAAAATAAATTATGTACAGAAAACTAACTATATACAGATAATTTATATAGCTAATTAAGTAATCGACTGCTAAACTATCTAAGAGATAGAGCAAGCATTCCCTCTGCCAGAGCGGTAAAAGGAACTGAAGGGATAGCTCCACCCCATCCTTTTATACTCCTCATTCTCCCTGAGGGAGAGGGAGTCAAGGAGGGGGGGAGCAAGAATCTTCCAGAAAACTGACAAGGAAGATTCAGACTACTCTTAAAGAGGCAAGCACTTCCGAGCCAGACACGTGGTGGGGGTGCTGTGCCTCTTAGATTTGCATGGCCTCTTCCTAGGGCTCTGAGGTGGAGAGACTGGATTTGCCCTGCTACCTCAGTGTGGGGTGGCAGACTTGGGCCAGTGTAATGGAGGCCAGAAAACCCCATAGGTGAGAATGCACGGAGCCATCTTGAAGAACTAAGTTACAGTAAGTAACCTTTATTTCTGAACACTGCAATGACTTGAAATAAGCAACTGGATTGTAAAATTTCTTCCCTCTATTGTATCAGGAATTAAATAAGGGTATTTGATATATACAACTTGAAAAGCCATAGTGAATATTTTGTTATAAATATTAATTACTTCTGAGGAAGGTCTTGAACATCTAAACTCTTATCAATATGAGTAACATTGGAGTTCAACTGTGCCTAAAATTAAGTATGAGACTTGTAAATGTTCCCAGGAAAAAGGAAGAAAAGGCTGGATTTTTTAGTTATTCTCCTTTGAATTTAATTTTTGGCAAGACTCCACTGGAGGGCAGTATATAGCAAGAATAATCACAAACTCTCTGGAGATGATTTGTTCTTGAGACTGTTTGAAAAATTACCTGATTTCTACCAAGTACTCACGTGGAAACAGTAGGAACACTCAATAAATCTTAATCTGTTTTAGAGACTAAAGTCAGGTGACTGGGCAATGGTTGCAGAATGTATCGCTTTGTTTGTATGGATGGGTAATGCAGCTTTGCAAGTCAGGTTTCTTGCCCTTTTAAAAATATGAATTCAAAAATTGTATCACTAATCTAAACAATTAATTGAACTATTCAGATCTGATTATAATTTCTCATTGAAACCCATCTTCCTGAAAGAATTAATAAGCTTCATTTCTCTGTTTTTAATGTCAGGGTTTCATTAATTGGAAATAAAATCACTGAGGCTTGTGACATTTACACATTGACTGCACACAGATGTGGTGATGTGCAGGGTGCACCTTGTGTGCAATTAAAAATTGAAAATTCTTAATTCTTTTTTATTTAGATTACTTGCATTTTGAGCATTAATTGATTGAAACTTAGCTGTGAGCTAGAGCTTGAATATTTAGCTGCCTACTCTGATGAAGACTGACTTTTAAAAAAAAATACTCAGACAGTAAGCTCATTGAAACTAAATAAACAAGAATTTAAGCTGAAAAGGCAAACGGCCTTCAGAGAATTTCACATGATGCATTTACTTTACTCCCCACTTTTTCCCCAGGGTACCAAAGCAGCTGGTGGACCAATGTGAGAGTTGCAGTGGGAAGGGCATGTGGGATGTGGATGGACGAGGAGATTAGGGCACCGAGTCAGGATCAGGGCTGGGACTAAGGAACCAGAATACGTAAAGGGGAAACAGAACCTGGGGACAAGAACACAATAAGGGGCTGGGGACAAGGAACAAAAGCAAGGTGTAGCAGGGAGCAGTCCTGTGGGACTGATGCCCCTTTAAGAAGGGGGATGTGTGGCCCAGCCAGAGGGCTGAGCACACACAGGGTTGTGGCAGAACCAGCCCTAGAGCTGGGAAACAGCATGTCAATCAATCAATCAATCATCTTTATTGTTTGACCAATGGTCATCAACAATTCAGTTCTACAAACAATAAAAACATCCATACAATATAATACCTAAATTAGTCCAAGATTCTGGGCTGACAATAAATCAAAACAATAAAATGTGAATACAGATAAACCTGATCCCACAGGGTATAACTACAAAATCATTAACCATAAAAAATTCATTTACACCGGACCCCCCCCACTAGATGTCTTCCTCCAAATGCCATAGCTTATGGCCATGCCATGCCATGCCAGTGGCACATTCCTGGCGGTTATTTACTCTCCAGGCACCTTCTCCTAATTTGGAGAGCTTTCAAACAAAAATTTGCCACCGCCCGAGTGGTTTCTGAGTCATAGGGGCTGAGGAGTTGCTTCAGTAGAGCAAAGTTGGAGCAGGACCCCCACACTCTCAAGGCCCCCTGTAGATATTGTAATCTGGGACCGGCTAAGGTAGGGCAGTCCAAAAGTATATGAGCTGGTGAATCGACCTCTCCCCTATCGCACAGTGTACACAACCACTGGGCGTAGGGGGTGCCCTTGTACCGCCCCTCCAGGAGTGCCGATGGAAAGCCATTGCATCTTATTTTAGCAAAGGCTGACCTTCTTCCGAAGTCCGGCCACTCAAATTGGTAGTGCGACCTAGAGCCCAATGGGTTAAATGGTACAAAGTCAGGAGCTACCCTCTGATCCCTGAGGAGCTCTCTCTCCCTCTGTAGCTCTTGATCAGTAATTCTTAGTCTAATAAGACTTCTAGCAGCTTCCAAGCCCAAAGGCTTCAGGCACCAGAATGAGAGACCCAGTTTGGAGACCTCCAGCTCTACCGCCTTCACCCACTGGGCCCCCAATCCTGCTCTGAGAGCCGCTCCCAAGAGAGAGTTACTTTGAGCAGGGAAGAGGACCACCTTGCACCAGTGACCTACTATCGTCTGCAGAGCGTGGACTCTTAAAGGGGCTACAAGGGCCTCATGCCTCAGCAAAACCTGGGGAGTACCCCTTGGAACTCCCAGAATCAGTCTTAAAAATGTATTCTGTAGGCTCTCGTTTTTATCTAAATAAGACGGCCCCCCGATTGGCAAGGCATACAGCGTTTGTCCGATAGATTTGGCACGAAAAAGGCGAATAGCAATTTTCCCCCCTGACCAAAGTAATATTTAACTATTGCCATTGAAGTTTTCATAACCATCTCCTTAACTGCCTCATAATGCAAATTCCAACTGGCCACCACTGAGAAAATCACTCCCAGGTAGTGAAAAGATCGGACCTGCTCTATTTGGGTACCATGAATCACCCAGGAGTGTATTTTCTGCGGACCCTTTGGCCCCACTACCAAGACCTTAGATTTACTGAAGTTAATAACCAGCTTTTCTTCCTGACAATAGCTCCCAAATCTTTGCATTGCCCGTCTTAAACCGACCTTTGTTAAAGAGATCAGAGCACCATCATCCGCATACAGGAGGAGGGGAACCCCCCTGTTGCCGATTTTAGGGGCATGCATGTCTACTCCTCTCATGTAGGCAACAACATTATTTAGGAAAAGATTAAACAAGGCTGGTGCCAGCAGGCATCCTTGACAGACCCCAGATTTTACCTGTATCAATTTAGACAGCGCTAGGCTAGGGGCTAAGCGTACCTGCAAAGTATTTCCCGCATGCATCTTGATCAGTAGGAATAACAACCTAGGATCTATGGATAAGGCCTTTAGTTTTGTCCAGAGACGTTCTCTATGGATAGAGTCGAACGCTTTCTCTAAATCTATAAAGCAAAGATAGAATCTCCGCCCTCTCATAGCATATTTCGAGAGTAGGGCGGCCAGGACAAAAATATGATCCGTTGTTGATCGGCCCTCCTGGAAGCCTATCTGTTCAGGTTCGATAATATTTTCGCTATCCATCCAGGCCTTCAATTTCCCAAGCAGGAATCTGGAATAGATTTTACCAATCACGCTCAGGAGACTGATCGGGCGGTAATTGCATGGGAGGCTAGGATCGCCTTTTTTGTATATTGGGACAATAATGCTGTTAAGCCACGAGGGCGGAAGCTCACCTGTTTAATTTATGTAAGAGAATAAAGGGACTAATCTCTTGGCCCACCATTCCGGATCCAATCTTAGGAGTTCCAGAGGCACAAAATCTGGCCCCGGCGCCTTCCCAGGTTTCAGTTGCAAAATTAAGGCCTCCACCTCCTCTGTTGTCACCGAATGCCATTGGGCAAACCTGTGCGAGGGGGGAAGGACTATTTCTAGTATCTCATCCTGGGAGCCTGCATATAAGGTCATATAAAACTCCTCCCAGGCCTCTGCTGACACCGCCGGGGACTGCTGGGGTCTAGCCTCTCTCCAGGTAGATCAAATTAAATCCCAGAAAGTTTTGGCATCCCGGCTTTTGGCAGCTCCTTGTAATGCAGCCCAAAGACGGAACTGCAGATCTCGTTTCTTTGTTGCCAAAAGTTTGCGGTATCTATTCCGCGTAGACGCCACTTGTAACCTTCGAGTTTGACTAGGTTTGCCTCTCAGTTTCTTCACCAAGCCCCAAAGCCTTGCCCTGGCCTCCCTACATTCCACATCAAACCACGCCGGAGCACACCCTGAATGTATGGGGACCCTGCCTGAGGGGCACGGAATGGAAAGTAGCGGGGTCAAAGTGGCCATCAGCTCCTTATAATTAGAAACAGCATGTGGGGTAAATAAGCTGAGAAACCCCTGTGACAGAGTAGGCAGCTTACTGGCCCTTTAAGGCTGAAGAGTAGAAGCCTGGCCATGCCCACTCTGCTGTGTATAAGAAGAGACAAGGCAGCGAGGAAGAGAGTCTCTGCCAGGGAGCTGATGAAGGAGCAACATCTCCCTGAACAAGCCTTCCTGCTCTATGCTATCCAGGGTGCTGAAGGCTGACGAACCAGAGGGCCCCAGGCAAGTGGGAGAGACTTTGCCCCAGAGGGAGTCTCTCGCCTGGGGAAGGCTTGGCCAGAGCCTGGGGTTTTAAGGCCTGGCTGGATAGACTTTGGGGGTTGATATTGTGGTGATCCTGTGCTTGAGAAAGATGGACCTGGGCCTGCAAGGTGGAGGTGACTGAGCTGGCAGCCCCAGGGACTGTGTACACTGGTTGTGTGCAATAAAGGACTGTGAACTTGATACCCTCTGGACTGTGTGGTGTGTCCTGATAGGGTGCCCCCCTTCCTTGAAGAGAGGAATTCGGCTGAGGCTTCAAGCTGAAACGGCATAGCAGGAGGTGAGCTAATTCCCCAGAGTGTGACCCCAGCGCCCCCGTGTGGCCCTGGGACACCCCCTGCTACACAAGGCCTGGGCAACAAGAAGTAGAACAGGAGTTGGGAGCAGGACTGAAAGGAGAAGGGAGGCATGGGTATGAACTGCTCCAACCCACTCCTTGGCACTACCAGCAACAAGCCTTATATGCTGACTGGCAGCCAGTCAGGAAGCTGGGAGGTGGCACAGGGACTGAAGACAGACAGAAGATGGGGCATGGCAAGGGCAAGGCATGGAGGCTTCTTGGGAGGAGTGGCTGGGCCTGAGACAATGACACAGGAAGGCTGGTCACTACTCCAGAGCCCTAGGGGTGTGTGGGTTCAAAGCTTGGTCCTTACAGACACTGAGTAATTTCAGATGTGACGGGCCTTTTGGCCCACCACGCTGAACCCTGGACCGAGATCCGTCTCGGATCCCAGTCTGGGATAAGACCAGCCATCCTTTAGACATGCCGGCCTGATCTCTGAGGGGGCGGGGCTGAGGGGGGAGGGGCTGCACAGCGTGACGTGTGGCCACTCAGCCCCGCCCCTCCGCACTCCCTCGGCCGCCCGCCCACAGGGAGATGGGCAGGCGTAGCGGCCATTGAGGCCGCTGCACCTGACCCCGTCCCGTGGTTGAGGCCTGGTTCCGGGATGGGGCTGGCAAGCAGACATGCATCACAGCCATTGCCAGCCCCATCCTGCATCATGGCCAACCTAACCATGGTTCTGGATGTGAGGCCGGCCTCACCTCCAGAACCGTGGTTCGCTTTGAACCCAGCCAGGCATTCACCATAGTGAACATCTGGTGGGGCTCAAACACACGTTCACGGGATCTTGGCCACCACCCTGAATCCACTGTGATTCAGGGTGGTTGACTGTGAGCCCGTAACGTCTGAAATTAACCAGTGTAGACAAGTAGATAGCATATGCTGGAGTTGGAACTGGGAGATCTGAATTTGAATCCTAGTTTTACTTGACGTCCTTAGGCAAGTAACTTCTCTCGGCCGTAGTTCCTTGTTTAAGACTGAGCACTAGCAACTGGCTTATCCAGCCAGACTTGATGGAAGTGGATTGGTGTCCCACTGTTGTATAAGCTTGAAATCCACTTAGTGAGGTCCCATGGTCATCTCAAGAATATTGGCAGAGATGGATCAAGGAAGCAGTCATGAATTCTTGATACATTCACCTTTGTCTACAGTTAGCATTTGTAAAATCCTCCACTGAAGATAGCAATGGTTGGAATAATATTTCAGTTTTTCCATTTGCATTTTGACTACATCTGATCTTCTTGGTGGTTAGATGACGGTCTTTAAAACTCTATCAACTACTAATGCTACTGCTATTGTTCTGCTGTTACTTAGATATCTGGTGTATTGTTGTATATATTAAAGGCACAGAGAACGTATGTTTCTGAGACACAACAGAAAACACAAACTGATACTGACTGCAGTTTGCCAGTCTCTTCTCTGCAGAGCTGTGCTTCTTCCCCAACCTTACAAGATGGACAGCCCTTTGGCTTGGACAACTATGTCTAGTCATTTTCATAATAAAATAGTTGCTCCACTCCTCCCTGTGCCTTCCTCAGAAGGATGAGACATAAATTTATATAAATGAAATAAAATAAAATCCATTGCACTAGCCCAGCTCCACTATTGATTAAGCTACATGAACCATCCTCATGTCATATGGTTAACTGTGGGTCAAACACAAGCTTCATAATACAGATGCAATATTATATGTTGCACAGAATATTTGTGCCACCCTCCCTATACAACAAAATTCACATTGCACCAAATGCAAAGACACCAGGCCATCATTCAATGACATGGTATGTCTGTGGCGGGTCCCTCAGTGTGGAACTCGCTCCCCCTGGATGTTTGTCTCAGTTCCTCCCTCCTTAACTTTAAAAAGCACCTGAAAACATATTTGTTCTCTAGGTGCTTTTAGGATCCACTGCTGATTCCCTTAATGTATTTTGTCCTTCCTTTTCTCTTCCCCTATCTTACAATTTTTAAATATTCTTTTAAATTATTTATATTGTGCTTTTATGTAAAATGTAAAGCGCTCCGAGTACCATGTAGGTAGGGGGGGGTGTGCTAGAAAATTATTATTATTATTATTATTATTATTATTATTATTATTATTATTATTGACCTGACCACAAAGTTTAGGATAAACAAATTGTGGATCTTCTTTCTGTTCATAACAAAAAACCTCAAAACGATCATGAAAATATGGACACAGGAAGCACCTCCAACCACAAAAAATGTGAAAAAATGCTTCTGGCGTATTTGATGATGTAAAATTTTACATACTTTGGAAAGGGAGTGCCAGAGAAGCTAGCCCCCAAATGAATATGGGTTATAATGTACTGGGCTCAAAACAATAACACCAAAGAGATATTACAAATATTGAGGTGCTTAGAACAGGACACTATAACCTTATACATGTAAGGAGTAGGAATCTGACCAGGAATATACAGAATTATAAAGAAACAGTCCCCTACGGATATTCAGAATAAAATTGTGGATGGAGGTGGACTGGTAGGTCCCTCTTGTCCTCTATACAGGATCTTGCCTCTTGCCCTCCATCCCTCTCCTTTCTTCTTCCTTTTCCCCTACTACCTCTCAGCACAGCAAATGGATTTAAAAGACAGAATACAATATCTCAATCACTTGGTAGAATCCCAGGTAGTGTGTTTCTTTGAATTCTAGGACTAGATGACTTGTGGTTTGTATAGCATGATAAAGATATGTGAATATGAGGAGTTGTATAATAATGCTATACTGAAGGGAAAGGATGATGAATAAGTGCGTTAATGGACATGTATGTTGTTAACATCATATAACAAAATGACAACATGTAGTAATATACCTGTACTTGCCAAATAAAACTTTTTTTAAAAAAATCCCCATTCTGTAGAAATATCATAAGGGTGAAATGATGAAATTGTTGAAATGATCACTGTAGCAGGTATGCGATGCCAGTGTGTACATTGATGCAGGATCATGGCCCAAAATTAACATGCTGTTCAGGGAATTAACTCAAGAGTGGTTTATTAAACTTGATTCAGGCTGCTTTTAGATGAACGGGCCGCCATTGCGCAACCCGCTCGTGCGATTTTTCAAAATCCCGAAATGCGGGATTTAGACGAGGTGATGGCTGTGATCAGGCGCATGAAAGGCAGTCGCGCATTATTTACCAGCCGCAAATTAAATACCTCACAGTCCTTCATTTGCAATTTAACTCATTAAATACTAGCTTTCCAGCTCCCAACCCAGACCCAATAACCTCCCAAAGTCCTTCCCAGCCAGGAGTTCAACATCTGTCTGGACTTATCGTCTGCAGGTAAGTATACTGGCTCTGACCTCTTTACAGTTTATTACAGTTCATCTTAATGCTCAAAGCTCCCACCTTTCTATATTCCTTGGCTACTGAGTATAGCAGCTGCTGATGTCCAAGGCTTTGGAGGCTTCCTCCCTCCTTGGCTCTTTCCAAGCCAAAGGTCTCAGCAGCCTTTCAGCCTTAGGGCTTCAAGTTCCCAGTCTTCCAGAATAGAGCTCCTGCTCCTTCTGAGACAACTGACTGACTCTCCTACTGTGGCTGGCTCAGCTTTATAGCTGGGTTACTTTATGCCCCGCTCACAGCTGTTTCCTCTTCCTCTCTGTTTCTCCAGAGCTGCTTCTTTCTCCAAGCAGCTAGCTGCTTCCTATACTAGTCAGCTGGACCTAATTAAGTCTGCACTAGCTAGCTAGCAGCTTGTTTGCAGCTTCTCTGCTGTTCCAGGCTGAGTCTATCAAGTCTCTCTCAGACACTAGGCTGCAATCTGCTACAATCACCAAACCTTTTTAGAGGTGCAGGAGCCTCTCCCTGGAAGAATAAATGTAGTCTCATGGATACTTTACAGTAGTGAGGCTAATGCTAACCATCTATTATGAGGACACCTACAAATTGAGAAACATGCTGTAGAATTCATCACCATATTTAACAGTTTCTATGGGTTTGAATCGGGACCTCAGTTTTTTGTCACATTACATAAAATAATCTCCCCCTTATACAGCAGTATACCCTCTGAAACCTTCAGATATTGTATTTTCCCAGACTTTGTTTTCTTCTTGCTCTAACACTTAGGCCATTTTTAGACAGGAGAGCTTTCTCCCATTGCTTTAAAATGCGACTTGGGGAAACCCCTGCAGGGGGGAATCCGGTTTCCTTGCTGGACCAAAAGTCACCTGGATTCCGATGGAAACAGCGGCACCAGGTGACCCCCCAGAAGTTTTGAGATTCAGACTAGGTAAGTCCCTAATAATCGAGGTCTTTCCTAGTCCATGTCTCAAAACTTTTGGGAGTCACCCAGCACTAGTGTTTACAATAGCGCCCGAGGGGACTTCTGGTCAAGCAGGGAGTGTCTGATTTTCCCACCCCCCTTGCAGGAGTTTCCCCGCACCACATTTTAAAGCTGTGGGAGAAAGTTCTCCCGTCTAAAAATGCCCTTAGATCTAACACTATCGGGCATGTACTGATAATTCACCCACTGACATTCCTCTGAGACAGCTCCTCTCCAACTGAATGGACTTTTCCAATGATTGGTCGTTTACACTGGTCTGTACCTTGGGTTGGTACTTGATCTAATTATGTGTTTTATTCCCTGACTCTCTCTGCATAAACTACCTGCAACCAATTATATAGATGCCAACTTCCAGGCCACTTCATGCAACTGAGGAATTCAGCTCTTGCTGATGAAAGCTCATGCAAAAATATAAAGATTTTCTTGTTAGTCTTTCAGGTGCAACAAGACTCTTTTTTGGTTGGTTTTTTTTTGTTTTTTTTGCTGTTGTAGAGCTATAGACTAACATGGCTACTCTTCTGGATGCTGTAGATTGCTGCTTGGACATTAGAAGAGGTGTCCAATAAAAAGGATTTTGACTCACACATTTTGTTTTCATTTTTTACTTGTTGGACATGAATGAAGGAAGAAATTTTAGAGTCCAAGTTAGAATTTAGCAATGAGGAAATGAGGAAAGGGCTTATATCCAAATCAGCATTAGGATTATAGCACTCAGTTTCTGTGAAAGATTTTTGCCCATCACCCAGTTTAAAATGATTATTTACTTGCAAAACCAGGATTCCCATGAGATCTCTGCTAGTATCAGCTGAATTTCATGGGAACGTATGGTTCTATTAAAAAAAGAAAATGGGCCTTTTCTAGTTTGAGAGCACATGTAAACTGTGATTCAGAGAACTTAAGTGAAAACTTGGAAAATTAAAAGGATTCAGAATTTTTATTTTTGGCCTATCAGTAGTTTTAAAATTGTGGAGTTTTAGCCAATTTAATCAGTTTATGAATCATAAGTCATTAGCTTTGTTATGGTGACAGCGATAACAGTGAAGTTTCATATGTTATGGAGTCCTTTTACATGAGGTGAACAGTTATGAAAGAAGTCAGGAGAGTGATGAAAAGGAAATTACATGAAACACCCACCTCTTATTCTCTTTCCCAGTAACAATGCCCACGTGGCATTACAGATGTTGCATATTAAGGTGATTGAGGCTGAACCCTGACAAGACTGAAATAATGTTGGTTGGCTGGCCCTGTGACTAGGGGAAATGGGGGCTCCTGTTGATGACATCCAGACCGCTTTGATCACTCAGGTTCACAGCCTTGGAGTTCTTCTGAACCCTTTGCTGCGTCTGGATAATCAGGCTGCAGCGGTGGCCAGGCGCGCTTTCCACCAACTTCATCTGGTGAGAAGACTGAGACCTTTTCTTTCTGATGTGAACTGGCCTCTGTCATCCAAGCTTTCATCACCTCGAGGCTAGATTACTATGGTCTACATAGGGCTGCCTTTGACTGTTTGGAAGCTTCAGTTGGTGCAGAATGCAGCAGCCCAGCTTCTTTCAGGAATGGGTCACCAGGAGCACATTACACCAAGTGCTCCTGAGTCTGCACTGTCTGCCTATAGCTGGTAATGGCCTGGACAACATATATCTAATGGTTATTGTGAAAATTGACCATTTAGTCCTACACTTTGCTTCCTATCTTTTAACCAGTTGTTAATCCACAACAGGACACTGCCTCTTATCCCATGAATCTTTAATTTCCTCAAGAGAGCCCTAGCTCTCTCCCTCGTTCCTTGCTCTAGTTCCCTGTTCTGGTTTCTTTCCAGCATTGCTCTCCCTGTCCTTGCTCCAACTCTGATTCTCACCATGGCCCCGATCCTGACTCCTAAAACCCAACCATGTCCAAGACACCCTTCCCCCTGTGCCCCTTACACTTTCAGAGCCAGACCTAGTCATCATCAACAATATCTTCACAAACTCAAGGGTAGACTACTGAAATGTGTTTTATGAGGGAGCGACTCTTTAAAAAACCAATTTAGTCCAATCTCGTGGTCACTGGATTGTAGTTTCCAGGATCACCTCTGGAGCCCTTTTAAAATATTGGTGTTACATTTGCTACCCTCCAATCCTTTGGTATGGTGGGAGATTTTAGCGACAGGTTAAACATTACTAATAGTAGGTCTGTTAGATGACATGGGGCTGACAGGGGTGCTTAGGGAGGAAAAGGACATTGCAGGGAAGCTGAATGAGTTCTTTGCTTCGGTCTTCAATGCAGAGGGTGTTTGGGAGATACCCACACCTGACCCTTACTTTGTAACTGATGAATTGTAAGAGCTGTCACAAATCAACGTCACTGGAAGAGGCCATAAAGCAAGCTGATAAACTGAAAACTAACAAATCACCAGGACCAGATGGTATTCATCCCAGAGTTCTGAAGGAACTTAAATATGAAATTGCAGACCTACTGTTAGTAATTTGTAACCTAACGCTAAAATCTGCCACTATACTGGAGGACTGAAGGGTGGCACATGTAACTTTGATATTTAAAAGGGATCCAGAGGCGATCCTAGAAACTACAGACCAGTAAGCTTGACGTCTGTGCTGGGCAAAATAGTGAAAACTCTCATTAAGAACAGATTCGCTGGGCATGTTGATAAACATGGCTGAATGGGGAAGAGTCAACATGGATTTAGCAAAGGGATGTCATGCCTCACTAATCCGTTGGAATTCTTTGAGGGTGTAAATAAGCATGGAGACAAAGGAGATCCAGTAGATATAGTGTGCCTGCATTTCCAGAAAGCATTTGATAAGGTCTCACATGAAAGACTCTTGAGAAAACTAAAAAGTCATGGGGTAGGAGGTAGTGTCTTACTATGGATTGGTAACTGGTTAAAGGACAGGAAGCAAAGAGTTGGACTGAATGGTCAGTTTTCACAATGGAGAGATGTAAAAAGTGGTGTGCCTCAGGGATCTGTATTGGGACCAGTCTTGTTTAATGTATTCATTAATTATCTGGAAAAGGGCGTTGAGTGAGGTGATCAGATTTGCAGATGACAACAAGTTATTCAAGGTAGTTAAAACACGAGCAGACAGTGAAGAACTGCAACAGGATCTTACGAGACTGGGTGCCTGGGCATTAAAATGGCAGATGAGATTTAATGTGGAGAAGTGCAAAGTGATGCACGTAGGGAAAAATAACCCAAACTATGAGTACACAATGCTGGGTACTAAGCTAGGAGTTACCACTCAGGAAAAGGATCTGGGAGTGATTATGGACAATACGCTGAAATCCTCAGCCCAATGTGCAGCAGCAGTCAAAAAAGCAAATAGAATGTTAGGGATTATTCGCAAACTAATAGAGAAAAAAACTGAGGCTGTCATAATGCCTCTATACAAATCAATGGTGCGCCACACCTGGAATATTTTGTGCAGTTCTGGTCGCCCCATCTCAAAAAAGTCATAGATGAACTAGAAAAGGTACAAAGAAGGGCAACGAGAGTGATAAAGGGTATGGAATGACTTCCGTACAAAGAGAGGCTTGACAAGCTGGGTCCCTTCAGCGAAGAGAAGAGAAGACTGAGAGGGGACATGATAGAGGTTTATAAAACCTTGAGTCGTGTGGAACGAGTAGATAGGGAACGGTTATTTACCCTCTCAAATAGTACTAGAACTAGGGGACACTCCATGAAACTAGCTGCCGGCAGATTTAAAACAAATAAAAGAAAGTACTTTTTCACTCAACGCATACTTAACTTATGGAATTTGTTGCCAGAGGACATTATCAAGACCAGTAATATAGCTGGGTTTTAAAAAGGACTGGATAAGTTCTTAGAGAATAGGTCCATTAATGGCTATTAACCAAGCAGCTTACGGGGTGAACTTCTTACTGTCGGGAGCTTGAAGTGAACAACAGGAAATAGATTGCCTGTTGTTGTGACTGTTGATTCTTGGACAGGATGCTGGGCTTGATGGACCATTGGTCTGACTCAGTATTGCACTAATGTTCTTACGCCATCTTTGTTTCCTCACCCAAGCTTGGAAGCACCAGTCAGCCCACCAACAATTATTAGGGTTTGTTTCAGCTGCTTGTCCTGTAGGCCATAAGTGGTTCTGTTTTGAGCATCCAGAGTAGGTTTTGGTTGTTCCCAGTCTTCCAGGATTTAGGATCTCATCTTGTTTGAATTCTGTTTATTATGTATGCTGTTCTCTACTTTATTTTTATTTATTTATTTATTTATTTATAATTCTTGCTATCCTGCCTCTCCTGCCACAGGCAGCTCAGGGCAGCTTACAATCAACACTAAAAACAACAACAACAAGACATAAAAAGGAGGATAATAAAATAACCCACCCTAACCCACTCCATCACACCTCTCCCCCACCAAATACCTGGAGGAACAGCCAGGTCTTACAATTTCTTCAAAAGGAGGGGAGGTTCAGGACCAACCGGACCTCAACTGGGAGGGAGTTCCACAGCTGTAGTGCAGCCACCGAGAATGCCCTCTCCTGTGTGGGCCCCCCTGGCAGACTCAGGGGACCCCAAGCCAGGCACCCCCAGACGACCGCAGGGGTTGATCCAGAACCCGGGTGGTAAGGTGATCCCGCAAATACATAGGGCCTAGGCCGTTTAGGGCTTTATATGCCAAGACCAATGCCTTGAATCAGGCCCAGAAAACTACCGACAGCCAGTGCAGAGAACGGAGCACTGGCGTAATATGCTCCCAGCAACCCATACCCACCAGGAGACGGGCCGCCACATTCTGCACCAGCTGCAATTTCCGAGCCCTCACCATGGGTAGCCCCACTGTCACGTGGAGGGGGGAGAGGAAGGGGAAAAGAGTGTCCAGGTAGGAAACAGGGAGGGGAAAAGGGGTAAGGAGAGGAGGGCGGCTTCTATTA
>QEPC01007521.1:507419-536237 GCA_003113815.1 Sphenodon punctatus
GATCCAGGTTTCTGTAAGAGCCAGGAGTTGAAAGGGGCGAGAGAGGAAGAGATCGTGGATGAAGGGAGCTTTAGCCACGGACGAGCGGCAGTTCCAGAGGGAGCAGGAAAAAGGCAGAGCAGGGGGCTCACCTGCAGGGGATGAGCCCTGCTGCAATGGCGGCTGGGGGCTTCTGGGGGCGGAGCCCTGCTGCAATGGCGGTTAATAGGTCCATTAATGGCTATTAACCAAGTAGGTTTTGGGAATGTAACCTCTTACTGTTGGGGGCTGGAACAACGGGGAATGGATTGCCCATTGTGACCTGTCAGGTACTTCTCCCAAGAGAAAGAGACTTCCCACTGTCAGAGACAGGATGCTGGGCTTGATGGACCGTTGGCCTGTTCCAGTATGGCACCACTTATGTTCTTATGTTAAGGGGGTGGGGGGGACTGACAGCATGAGGAGCACTGAGAAGATGGCCAGCTCGTCTCCAGAGACTCTATTAGGTCCTGCCATCTTGCTCAGATAAGCCCTGAATCCCACCTGGCTCTGATGATTCCCATCCACCCCTCCATCCTTCACAATCCTCATGTTCTCCCAATTTTCTCCCTCCCCCCCCGCATCCCAACTTCCCCAATTCCTTGACTCCCTGTCCTGGCAACCCTCACTCGGCACTGTTCTGGCCTCTCTATTCCCTTGCCCTTCCTGACCCAGTGACCCCTGCTTCCCCTTTGTCCCAGGGAGCGGGGGCAGTGGGATGGTTCTATTCCATCTTCTGCAAAGGGGCCCATCTGAACCTAGCTACACTCCTGTTTGTCCTTATAGGAACAGGAAAGATCAGATAGATGGGATATGGTGGATTGGGTCCAAGCCACTTGTACAGTCAAGCCAGACAGATCTCAATTAAGACCTCACAAAATAAAACACTTAACTACAAGGCCATATGAGCTAGATAAGACCTGGAGCCAAATGGTCATCCAATTATGTTATCACGTTCGTTCAAGGCTCTCCTACCCACAGACTACAGAATATGCTGTAGTATTATGTACAGGAAGGAAACAATATTTTTTTTATAACTGTGCAAAAGTAAGTGTTGTTTGTATAGTTGTGGAATTGAGGGTGTTGGTAATGACTCTACGTGAAATTTATGATGTAAGACCAAGTAACTAGATAGAACATCTTGATAGCCAGCTGTGACTGATCTCCTAACACAGGGATTCTATCCTATGAGAACTCCCATAAACCTTTATCTCTCAGACTATCCTCCCTGGTCTCTGGGAGGTACCTCTGTTCTGTAGATACCAGGGGTATCATCCTGTACACCATTTACCATTTCCTTTAATAAAACTTCGGCTCTACCTATTGTGGCTCCTTGGACTCCTGTGTGACTCCCCCATGACCCAATCTCAACAGATCAATTACTCTAGGGCCACTTTTACATGAGGTGATTCTCATGCATGGACAGAAGAAGCTGTGCATCTATTGCCCCATTTGGAATGGTGTTGCGTGTTCTAAGGAGGATACGGCGCTTGTTTTTCAGTCTAGAAAAATGCCCTATGACTTTTTTATTAATAATAATAATTTATATAGTGACAGCAATGTGCCTTGAACTGAACAATCATTAATTAGAGACAGGTCCTTGCCTGGAGGTTTGGGGGGCATGTACAATCAGAGAGAGGTGCTAACTCTTCTTGTGAAATGGCATAGGCCTAACAGAGATGCTAATTTCCTTGCTACAATGTAACCAAAGCAGAAGTGTTTCTTTTGACACAAATATGCCAGAAAAGACATTGAATGCTATTGTAACTCATTCTTTGTTGAAATGTAATCAGAAAGTATACACTGGATTCAGGAGCCGGAATCCAGTGTATACGGCTCCTGCGGTCTGCCGGGGGTGCCCTCCTGGAGGTCCCCCGTGTTAAGCGGGGGGCCACGCTGGAGCGGGCATTCTCGGTGGTAGGGCCGCGGCTGTGGAACTCCCTTCCGGAGGAAGCTCGCCTGGCCCCAAGCCTTTTGACATTTCGGCGGAACTGTAAGACCTGGCTGTTTGCCCAGGCCTTTGGGAGGGAGGGTGGGGGGGGTGATTTTTAATCCCCCACCTATATATTTATTTATGTTTGTACACTGCCCTGTTTTATTGATATATTTTATATTTGTATTTTAAATGTTTTAAAATTGTTTTTATTGTTGTTAACCGCCCCGAGCTGCATGGCAGGATGGGGCGGTATAGAAATCTATAAAATAAATAAATAAATAAAATAATTATGTGATATTGTAACTAAATGAAGTCATTGTGGCTCTCATTTAAGACTATATAGAATGCTATAAATTAGGTAAAACATTAGTTAGCATATGCATTGATTCATTGATCTAGATAAGAAATAGAATGTGTTAGGAGGAAAATGGCCACATGGTCAGAGGAGGTAAATCACAGGGTAACAGGCAGACTGGTGTGAAGGAGGCAATATTCCTGTCAAAGAATGCCTGAGAGAAAGCAGAGACTCTGTGTTCCCAAAGCAAAAACTGAATAGTTTATAACTCACAGGGACACTGGAAACAGAGGAAGGTCATAAAATTGATAACACAGCTAACGTTACCAGAGAGGGAAAGATGACTTGGTCAGACCATAAGACACCTCCAAGGGGTGTGTGGGGTGCCCAGGGCCAGGGAGTCAAGTCCTCCCTCCAGAGGGAGAAGGGGCAGGACCCTATCGGTCAGGGCAAACCCCCAAACCAATGACTAAGCAGAAGGACCCCAATCATGAATAAGCCATAAGGGGAACATGGGTATAGGGCAAACAGCTCCTTGACATGGATAAGTAATAAGAAAAACCTGTATATAAGGTCAGTCTCTGGATCAGTTCTTTGCCTTTCATGGTACTTGTCCGCTAGCCCTTATCAGGGTGCCGGCTAGCTCAATGATTGGCCCTCTCTGGAACTTCTCCCTTGGAAGTCCTGAAACTTGCTCTACAGCTAGGCGCTCTCTCTCTCTCTCTCTCTCTCTCTCGGCTTCGTTTGGGCCCCCTGCCCACCCTCCTTCTGGAACCAGACCGTTGACCTCTGATCACGTAAGAATGTATGCTTTGTATGTATTTGAAGTAGTGAGTAGGTGAGGGATTATATGTTAAAGCGCAAGTGCTTAATTAATAATTGGTATGTTAAATTGTGTTGCTATCATTGAATAAATGCCTATTTGATTGAACAAAAGGGTCATTATTAGAAATAGAAAGAGGAGTAATTCCCCACCCTCTCAAACACAGTAGTATTTCCACTTGATCCCGGAATTGAAAGGGACCTGCTTCACCAGGGTGCAGAAAAGCAGCTGAACCCCTTTCAGTTCGTTTCACTCTCATGATTCTGGTGGTTCCTTACAGCAGGACTGCAGTGTACCAAAAGACTTAGAAATTAAAAGGCAAATAAAAAATGCTCAAAATACATTAAAATAAACTCATGGGTTTTGAGACCTGACTTATTATTTTTGAATATGTGGGACTGGAAACCCTGATATAGTTTTACCTGGAAAGAGTGCCCTCACCACAACTTGTCAGAGTCATGCATGGACATGTGGTATTAGATCGTTTTGGTGCTATCTTTCAGATGGACCTGGTACAAGATTCATAGGCATCCAAGTGCTAGTACAGGTGCTACTGTCATATCACCTATTTAGTTACCCAATATAACAGTCTGTGAATCTGGATAGTTGTTTTCTGCAGAGAAACAAGAACTTTCTTTCAATAAGAATGTGGTGGATACATATTTACATATATGGTCATGAAAAGTCTTTTCTTTATGTTGTCATTGGGGCCAATCCCAAACCCAACGACTGGTGCAGAGAGCACATGCGATGCATGCACATGTATGTGTTCATGCTACGCGCACCCCCGACATGGGGTATACGCCATGTATGCAAATTACGTGCGCAAGGCTTGGGATGGATCCCACTGTCAGTTCTTAGGATAAGCATCCAGAGCACTGGATAGGCAGCTATGGCAGCATTTTAGAAATGTGAATCTATATACATACATAAGTGGCAATGCCTGATAATATAACTCACCATTTGAAATACAGGTTGATACCCAGAAGATATATATATATATATAAGCATGACAGACAGACATCACAATTTAGTTTTGGAACTATGATTACAGGAAAGGCAGCCGCTATATTTTCTAGACACCTGATGTTTGATTCAAGTTTTATGTTTTCCTTGCACAAGTCAATTTTCCAGCCTGAGAGCAATCTATCACAGTAACTTGTCATACCAGCTCACTGATCAAGTGATAAATAATTTATTTGACAGAAACAGAAAGCTTTAAACAAAGTCTAACATAGCTTTGGCATGTCAGATTGATAGCTATCCATAACCATAGTTACAGTAATATAACAAAGAACCATAGGAGGTTGATTATTTTGGCCAGACTAAATGTTTTCCCTTCGGTCTTGGTAGAAGGTAGATACAAGGACATTCCACTAGCTGAGAGATTGTGTTTATGTAATTTATACCATACTGATACAATGAAACACATTTTATTGGATTGTGAGTTTTATACAGCTGCTCGTAGCAAATATATTTTTCCAATTGTAACTCCTTTCCCTGGTAGAACTTTTGACTTTTATGTTAGCCTTCTTTGGGGTGACCGTTCTGTGTTTGTTACAGGTAAAGTTGCTAAATTTCTGATGCATGTGTATATAAAGAAATTGGAGATAACGGCTAATGTACACTAAATATCTGTTTGGATGAAGGTAAATTGCCTATTTTTGAGAATTGTATTTTAACTGTCTGGTATACGTTATGTTATTCTAGGTTTTATTATTATTTTTATACAATTGCTTTTATTGTATAAAACATACAAATTTTATACAATTTAACAATTGTAAGCTATACGGTTATTGTTTTTTATATAGGTATTTTGTTCTACTATTTTGTATGTGGTATGCAATAGCCAATAATAATTTGGCTGCGCAATAAAGGTTTTTAACTGAATAGCCACAGTGAGTGTAGAACAAAGAAATGTCCAGCACCATTATGTTTTATGTTTTCATTGAGAACTTCTGAAGCATATTAAAGTTCAAAGTACTAGGAATATTTAGAACTGAAATAGCACTTTTTCAAATTTGTGAATCAAATTTAAGTATTTTTTTCTTTGACAAATTTGCCATCAAATTTGCACTCTCCAATGACTTTCACAAACTTTAATTTCCTATGCTTCACTTACTTCAAACTAACTAAACAGTGCAAAGTACAGGAACTCGAAGTTTGAGTTTTGCATTGACATCAGTGGATTCTCTGATGTCTACTGTATGGCTTGAATGCCTAACTACTTGAATAAAACAAACTAGCAAGTTGCAGAAAATTAAAAAGTTTGACAATTCCTTTACAAACTTTGTATACAGGTTTTCAAATCTAGTAAAAATTAATGTTTTCCCCCTTTACTTTCAAGCATGCCACTGTTTCCCCTATCCTTATGAAGCCCACTCTTGACCCCTCTGGCCCCTCCAACTACCATCTCTCTTTCTCCTCCTCCCCTTTGCTTCCATTCTCCTGAAATGCACTGTGTATACCCAACAGTCGCAGCATCATCTCCTCCAACTCCTTCCTTGTCCCCCTTTAATCTGGCTTCCATCCTGCCACTCAGCTGAGACTGCTGTTGCCAAAATCACCAATGATCTTCTTTCAGTCAAATCCTGACTACAGTATCTTCTACCCCTCTATTTAGCCTCTACTCCATTCTTTTCCTGCGTGATCACTCTGGTGCCATTAATGTGCTTTGCTCCCTTAGTTTCTGGGGCTCACTTATTTCCAGTTCTATTCCTATCTCTTTAACTGCTCCGCCAATGTATCGCTCCCCTGGCTCCTGCCTCTGCCACAGCCATCACGCTACAGAGCCCCAGCTCAGCTTTCCAGCTTCTGAGCTGGCTCGGCCATGTCAAGCCCACTGGCCTTACTCAGGCCCTTGGTTGCTAGGCCCCGCAGGGTAGCCCACCTGAGGCATCATCCTGCACCACCTCAGTGGTTATGCCCTCCAGGTTGCCACTACCTCTTAAAGGGCCAGGCTCAGGCACCCAGCCTGACCCTACTACAAGCTCTCTGATATCTCTGGTTATTTTCAGATGTTATGAGATAACGCTCAACCACAGACAATACCCTGTGGTGGGGAATCGTCCCGTAATGTCTGTTTGAGTCCTGCCAGATATTCACCACAGTGAACCTCCGGCGGGAATCAAAATAACCACGCTTTCGGCCCTCGTCCGGGGACCATGGCCAAAAGCGTGGTTAGCTGAACCACAGCTCAGAATCAGTGGCCGGTAACGTCTGTTACTGGCGCCGATTCCGGGCCATGGCCTCAACCACGGGTCGGATTCCCCGCCGGGATTGGCCGGCACGTCTGCTGGCCGTGACGGCGGGATTCCAGAGTGGAATCAAATGGGTGATTCCGTGACGGGGCGAAAGCCGCCCCGTCACGTCTGAAAATACCCTCTGTTTAGATTTCTCACCATTAACTCTTTCTCTGCTTCTCTCCTTTCCCTCTCCCCTCCCTTGTCTCTCCAAGGTTGTAAGCCTGCTGGGGCAAGGACCTATCTATAATTAACAATTGTAAACCAACAGATACATTGCTCATGCTAAATAAATAAATAAACTGGATAAAATTAAATAATATCAACTCCATCAGCAACCCAGACACCTATAATGGACTAGACTGTGTTTTCACAATCCTTCATAAAGTACATTTCAGTAGTCTACCATTGAGTTTCCTTCCTGCATAAAGTACATCCTTCATAAAGTACATTTCAGTAGTCTACCATTGAGTTTCTGAAGACATTACTGATTATGGCTAGGTCTGGCTCTGAAAGTGTAAAAGGCAGAGGGTGAAGGGTGCCTTGGACATGGTCAGACATGGTTGGGGTTTAGGACCAGAATGGGGAGTCAGGATCAGGGCCATGTTGAGAATCAGGGTTGGAGCCAGGAGAGGGAGAGCAATGCTGGAAGGAAACCAGAACAGGGAGCTAGAGTGAGGAACCAGGGAGAGAGCAAGGGCTTGGGCAAAGGGCTTGAGACAGGCTAGGAACAAGGGCAGGAGCAGAGTGAGAGATACAAGCAAGGCAGGGACGACAAATGAAGTGCTGTCAGAATATGTTGCCTGGAAATCAATTAGGAAGCTATGAGGCATGGCAAAGGCTGCAGAGAGACAGGAGAGGTGTGGCCTAGCCAGTGCAGAGTAGTCTTTCCTGGGAATGGCCAAGTCCAAAGCAGGCTGAGGTGGTGGCACCACATAGGAAGGTTGGCCACTGCTCCAGAACCCCCAGGGTGTGGTCCTGGCACAGAGAAAGTGTTGTAACCATCTCACCAGATGGAGTTGGTGAAAAGCACTCCTAGCAACCCATGATGCCTGAAGTTCCAGGTGCACCAATGAATTTAGGAGCACTTCAAATCTGCAAACCTGGATCAGATCTACAAAAGTGCTGTCATGTTTTCCTGAAGTAGGTAAGTTTCAATTTTCAAAAGCTATAGGTACCAAGGAGTCATTGGGTCTCACTGAAACTCATTGGGAATTAGACATCTAGGTCCCCTTTGAAAATGAGTGTTAGGATCCCAAGTTACTATGGTATTTTACTGTTTTGACATTTTTTCTTTCAGTTGAGAGAGGGACTTTTGCATTTAACATCCTGTCAGCTGGTCATAGTGGCCAGAGATTTGTATTGCTTTTCCAACCAGCTGACACTGTTATACACAGGCCTGATGAAAGGAGTTTTGCTGCCCTAGGCAGCCCCACCCCCCACCGCCTCCAATTCAGCTGCAGCGCTTACTCCAGAGATGGCACCTCCAGCAGCTGAGTTGGAGCCAAGCCATTCCCTGGCCCTCACACTGTAGCCACCCCAAGAAGAAGATGCTGCTGCAGCATCAGCAGACACCATCCCCAGCTAGAACCAAGAGTCACCCCAGCAGCTACCCCAGCTTGCCCGTCTCGCTCTCCAGGAAGCAGGGTGTGAGGGCTGGGCACTAGTGGCAGCTCAGCAGCGGCAAAGATGGGTGTCCTGAGAAGAAGAGGAAGGCACTGCAACCTGCAAGGGACTAAGACTCGGGGTAGGGTACTCTGGGCAGCTTGGAGGTGTTGGACTGCAGCACTTTGGTGGAGGTCACGCTGCTTTCACTGAAGCTAGTGCTCAGTTGCAGTGCCACCAAGACCTCAGGCAGCACCCCACTCCTGCCCACCAGTGCCTCTGGGATAGTCTTCCTGCTTCTTGAAAATCCCTCCACAGCCTTCATAGCCAACAGCTGTCTGCAGCTGGACTGGGGCAGGAGAGGCAGGGCAGAGAGTTGCCCCCTTCTATTTGCTGCCCTAGGTGGTCACCTGTGCTGCTTTTATTGGAGCGCCGGCCCTGGTTATACACAATGGAACCCATGTAGAAATAGTGCTATCTGTGCTTCGCATTGTCTTAGTTACAGCTCATCAGAGTTGTGTTAAACGTCATTTTCCAAACTAGACGAGCCCTTAAGTTCAAGTCTAATTGAAATCAGGTGAGGTGTGAAGGAATTGTTCGCTGGAAAGTACTTGAAGACCAAATACGTGTCATCACACTGCACTTTTTTTAGTTCTTCATCTGTTCTTAAATGTTACTAGATACAGCGCAGCTGTTTCTAACACAGTACTACAAGGCCTGGATTTCCTACAGCATATCAATGAGCTCTTGTTCTTTTAGTTGGGTTTCATAAGATGACTCAACTTGTCATTTGATTCACTCATGTTCCCTATGAACAGAGGATATATTTTTAGCTTCTAAACTGTCTTCATTATCACAACAAGAGTTCCAACTTCACAGGAGCTTTTCCCCACTCTCTGGTGCCATATTAGACTTCTACCCTTAAAAAAAAAATAATTAAAAAATAATTCCAAACGCATTTTACAAACTGGGAATCCTATTCAAATCTTTAAGTGAGCATAACGTAATTTTATTATCCAGAACAAATGCTGCTTGCGAGTCAGTGGAATAGCAAATTACCAGAAATTAAAGCCTCACAGAGCTGGAAATGGTGAAAGCTGAAACAAAGTATGAGCCTCAATGCACTCTACTGGAAAGAGCCCAGTAAAGAGAAAAGCACTTGCCCTGGCCAAGTGCTTTGAGGAATGGAATCTATATGTATGAAAATGGGAAGCGCATATTGCTTCGTTGTTCATATCTGACCAGTGTATGAATATATTTGCAGCATTAATACCTGGGCCACTTTTTGAGATTTCAAGTATGGCTAGGCACCATATATATTTATATTTTAAATTTAATGGAAATATGATAAACCATGAGCTGACTTCACCCCAATTTAAGCCTCTTTGATTTGCCTCAGAGCTGAATTTGGCCTTGTAGTACTGTGTACTGGGCACGGAGAGAGACACTCTTGGTGGCTGACCCATGATTATGGAACTCCCTTCCCTTAGCGTGTTTTTAGACAAGCCTCCTCCTCTTCATGGATTTCTCAATCTGCTCTCAGCAATCTTGCTGGGGGGCAGTTTAGACGTGCCTCCACGCACTGGAAGTTTTCTGGCTGCCATTGGAAATAGCGGCGCCAGGTGGCTCATGCACTCATTTTAAATCTGGACTTGTTGAACCCCATTACAAGTCCGGACTTAAAATGAATGCGCGAGCCACCTGGTGCCACTGTTTCCAGTGGTGGCCGGGCAACATCCGGTGTGGGGAGGCACGTCTAAACTGCCCCCCGCCCCCGCAATATTGCTGAGAGCGGATTGAGAAATCCGCGAAGATAGGAGGCTCGTCCAAAAACAGGCTTACAGAGTCATCTAAGTCCGAGTCTGCTTATCTTCTGGAGGCAATATAAGACCTTGTTTGTTTGTCCAGGCATTTGACAGGCAGGGGTAGGGCAAGGGAGTTGTGGATTAAAGTTTTTTTACTTGATTTGACTTGGTCTTTCTTCTTGTATTTTAAGATATTAGGGAGTTAGATTTTATTTGAGAATTTGTAAATATATATTTGCATTTTGTAATCCAGCATGAAGTGAGGGATAAATATGTAAACATAAATAAATAAATAGTACATATAGCTTTTCCATTTTTAAGCGTCTCTAAAATAACATTGACTAATAGTACCTAAATAGGTGGATACAAAACAAACAATTTTGGTTAAATGGGAATTTCGTAAATTTTGAAAATCCTTATAAATAAGGTCAGTACAAAAATATTTTATAGTAAAAGCTAAGCTGTATCAGTGATCATTTCAAATTCCAGTGGCAGCAATTTTTACTTTATTGTGCAAAAATTAAATACAGATTATCTTGCCGGAGAAAAATGCTTAAATATCAATAAAAACAAAGTTTTGCACATAAAACAAAAAATAAGTTGCCACGTAAGAAAAGCTAAGCAAACCCAGAATAGTTAAAATAAAATATACCCCAGCCACCCTGAAAATCCTAGTGATATTTCTAACAAACAAATTAAAAATACATAATATATTTTATTGCTGAAGCATGCTTGTGTCTCCATAGCTATGGTTGTACCAAGCACTTAAACTATGAAGTATAATTCTGCATACATATGTAAAATGAGTTACAAAGTATAATGCCTTGAACATTTTTGAGCAGTAATCTGTTCAAACCTAGTTCAGACATCAGATAATTCATCCTCAAACACAAAACTCTCAGCATTTTATACTACAATTTGTGTTGTTTAACTGGCTCAAATTTAAATTGAATTGTATAATAACCACTAAGGAGCTGGACAAAACCAGTTCATTTTTATTGTTCATATAATCAATAAAACTGGTTAACAGAAAAGGCAACGAATAGACAATATCAAATGTCCCTGACTAGTGCAATAAAGTATTTTTATGTTTAAGTCTATTACTAATCCTGGAAAGTCTACAGGACCTAAACACATGCTTATATATGTTCTCACACTGGGTGTCTTTAGACATAACAAAGATCGGGTGTCAAAACCCCTAAGCACGTGTTTGGCCGTTATGTGTAAGCAGTGAGCACCATAACAATCCCAACACCAATTTGGCCACCCATTGAACACACAATGTGAACACCATTGCATCACAAGGACAATTTGCATGTTCCGGCTTAACACGTGGCCAACATTGTGTCTAATGATATTGCGTGGCATATTAGCAGGTACAACACAGGGAACAAGGCGGCAGCGCTTGCGTGCTGAGATCGGGTGGCGAGCAAAACACCGGTTAACCCCAAGGTGGGCTGCCTGTGTGTCTAAATAGCGCCACATGGTGAACACAGGGCCAAACCAGTGTTCATATCAAGGTCAAAACACACATTCAGACACCCGCTGACATTATGTCTAAAGACACCCACAGGGTAAAAACTGTGACTGCGAACTGCTGTGGTCCACTTTGTCACACTTTGGATCGGACCTCACTGCATATATGTGCAGGCACATATGTGCAAGTGCTGCCGGATGTTGGCCCGGGATTGCCCTAGACCATGTCGGTGACTAGCCTGGACTCTGACCTTGGGAAACCTCCCAATTCACAGCCCAAGCTAAGGTCTGCCTGCCTGAGCCAAAGTGGGCCACAGCAGGCTATCATGTTTGTTCTCAGGCCGGCAGACATGGCCCAGGTGGACTGGGTTGGGTCCACCATGGCTGACTGCCATGGCAGCTTCGTTGGCCGCCCCATGGCTGCCTGTCATGGAGGGGGCTAGGTGGAGTGTCAGGGCAGGGCCAGCCAGTCGCAAGTTCAGCGTGCTCCCCACTCTCCCCAGTGCCCTGGCTAGTGTGTTCAGCACCCCAACCCAGTCCAGACTGTGTCCGTTGCAGCTGCCCGGAGAGGCTTAGGTCAGGTCACCGTTGTGCCAGCCGCACATCTATTTTTACGCATAGGGATGGTTTACTGAAGTAGGACCAGAGTGCTAAACTTGTGAATAGTCACACTGATTTCAGAGGGAAGAATCATGTGCTTAAAATGAAGCATATGCATATGCATATGTCCTTAGATTTATGTCTGAATTTTAGTTATGCCCAAAATTTGATTTAATTTGTAAATAAATGAATTGCCGGTGTCCAAACCTGCCTCCCAGCTTAGAGCTTGTCAGAGCAAGGAAATGAACCCTATTCTCCAGCTAGCAACCCAACCAATGAACTATCCTGCCTCTCTACAGCTGAATATAAAACAGGAGTTCTTGTGATTTAATCTATATGACAACCAGAGCAGGGGTTAGTGCATCATTTGGCATTAATCAAAGCCAAATAAACCATCTATGTCCTTTTCTTCATAGAGTAGGGCATCTACTGAAAAAGTGTGCAAGTTTTTTAGGACCCTTCTTACTCAATGTTCATAAAGATGAAGAATATAATCCTCAAGGCTAATGTTCATGTGGCCTCAATTTCAGTGAAGTCCTTAGCTCGAACAGTGATACACAGATCATTGGCGTAGGTGAAACTTCTTATGGCCAGATAGATTGGCTGGTTGTTTGTGTAAATGTTAAAGACAGCTGGTGCCAGAATGCTTCTTTGTGGAAGGCCAGGTTTCTGTTGCCATCGACTTCGCTTTTTGTGTAATTTGACATAAAACCAGCAATTCTCCAGCAGGGAGTGTCATGGCCGGATTTAGGGGCAGGTAATCTCGGCAGTTACCTAAGGTGGTGCATTTGGAGGAGCATCAAAAAGCCCCCTACAAGCCACTGCTGTGCACTGCCACCTGCACAGCGGAGCTGGGGACAGGACTGGGCTGGCTGAGGGAAACCAGGTGGGTTGAGGGGCGGTCATGCTTGGGGTATGCACAGGTAAGCTGACTGCCATGCTGCTGGCCACCCAGCCCGCCCTCTCCC
Source organism: Sphenodon punctatus (assembly GCA_003113815.1). NCBI lineage: Eukaryota > Metazoa > Chordata > Lepidosauria > Sphenodontia > Sphenodontidae > Sphenodon > Sphenodon punctatus. The sequence goes on from QEPC01007521.1 coordinate 520,188, forward strand.
CGGCCCACCCACACGCTCCCCGGTCTACTCCCAGGCCGTTCTCCCAGCCCCAAGCCCGCTCACTCCCTGGACTGCCCCCAGCTTGCCCCCCCCAACCCACTTGCCCACCCCCAGCCAGCCCAGTCTCATCCTCAGCCTTGAGGTCAGCCTAGCCTCCACCCTCACTCCAGCCGGCCGAGCCCCGCCCCGAGTCCCCAGCCAGCCAGGTGTAGTGCCAGGCTCAGGCTGGGTTTCTGGGTGAGTAGGAATTTAATTTAATTTTTTTAAAATTCTTTATTTATCCACCCAAGTGGGGAACCTGGTATAGCTTGGGGAGGGGCATGGCCTGGGGTTTCGGGGTGGCTGCAGGGGCAGGGCTTCAGGGGGAAGCAGCATCAAAAGTGCCTAGGGCAGCAAAAATCCTAAACCCAGCCCTGGGGTGTGTATTAACTGAACAAGGAGATAATCTTTTGTCATATTAAATACTTTAATCAGCAGTGTCATGTACCTGTAGCCAAGCCTTACTCGTACCCCTCTTCAATATGTCTCCAGGTTACTAGTACCATGCCACAAGACTAGTTTATCTTACAGAATGTCCAGCTTGGAAAAAGTTAATGGTGTTCTAAAATGAGAAAATATATCAGGAATGTTATCAAAATTAATAAAAGTGTCATCAAAAATGACTTATGTTTGGGTTCAGTTTTATGGTCAGTTTTTCTTTTTTTCTCCAATGATTTTGACCATCCTTGAACTCAATCTGACAAAGGAAAAATCAGGACTTCTAAGGTTTAGCTGCATTTAACATTTTAGACAAAGATTTCCAAAAACAAGTAGTGATTTCAGGTATTTACATTTTTGGATGCTCAAAATGAAATGCCAGAAAGGAACTTGATTCTTAGATGGTGGTTTATCAGTGCTACCTTAGAATCGGTTGCCTTTAAAATATCTCATGTTGACCATCCCAAGTCACTAGTCACTTTGGAAAATCTTTGCTTCAGTAATTAATCATATTAAGTGAAACAGAGGGTAATTTCAGACGTGACGGGCCCGGAGGCCTGCCAGGCTGAATCCTGGACCGGGATCCATCTCGGATCCCAGTCCATGATCAGGTCGACCATCCTTTAGACACGCCGGCCTGATCTCTGAGGGGGATTGGGGAGGGGGGTGGGGCTGCGTGATGTGCAGCCGCACTGCCCCGCCCCCCAGCACTCCCCTGGCCACCTGCCCACCCTCGGGGAGACGGGCAGGCGCAGTGGACAATGCGGCCGCTGCGCCCGATCCCATCCCATGGTTGGGGCTACGATCCGCAATGGGCCAAGGTAACAGACGTTACCTTTGGCCCATCCCGGATCATGGCCAATCTAACCACAGTTCTGGACCTCGGGCCGGCCAGAGGTCCAGAACCGTGGTTAGCTTTGATCCCCGCCAGAAATTCACCGTGGTGAACATCTGGCAGGGATCAAACAGACGTTACGGCGATCGCTGCCACCACAGGGAATCCACTGGGATTCATTGTGGTGAGCAGCGATTTTGTAACATCTGAAATTATCCAGAGTTTCTGGCTGTAGTAACCTCCCCATTTCAACGTTTTCAATCAGGAAGGCAGAAAAAAAAACAAAAGTAGTCTCCACCAGAGGGAGATAAGCTTGTATTAAATGCCTTCTCTTCTCCAGTTTCACTTCACTAGTATTGTGTTAGTATACTGAATGTAAATAGTCCAGGTGATCTTACAATGCAATTTCACTTCTTAATGGAGTTTTCCTTGCATCTTCTATGTATAAATAAGAAGGAAAATAAGTATTGTTATTTATCAAATTGAAGCTTTTATTGTTTCCCTTCCTCGCTGCACATTTTCTTTATGTCCCCCTTTCTCAGTTATAGGCTTTTGTTATTTGGAATATAAATTAGTGTTTTCTTCAAGGCAAATATTCAAACTGTACTAGCCTATATTCAAATAATACTAGTCTGAGAGGAGTTTGTGTTAATATCTTGCCTTTCATGATGTGTCTGTTGGCACATGATGTTAACATTTGTTTGAGAGTAATTGTGGCTGTTGTGATGCTATCTTGTTATGTGGTGATGTGACATGTTTGGTTTGCAGCCAGTGTAAGTGGCTGCTGGATCCACTCTCAGTAAGTCTGCACCACACCTTCCCCATCCACGTGTGTTTTATTTACAGTGTGTAGTGCCTTATCCACACCATATATGTAACGCCAATCATTCACCTTTTCCATAAAGGGGTTTCTGGGCACCTGTTATGCAGGCCTCCTGGCTTGGCACATTCCCTGCCAGTTAGATCCCTTCTGGGTTGAGCCCCTCCCAGCCTGGCCCCTTGACAGCTTCCACTGAGCCTTCAGACCAGCCCTCTCGGAGACCGAGCCCTCTGGCTTGTGCTTTTCCCTGGTGGTCTCTTTCTGAGCTTCCCAACACGACCTTATATTGCTGAGGCTCAGCTGGCTTACAAGACCATACCCAGCTGGAGTGGGCCTTGAATGGTTGGCCCTTAAAGAGCCAGATGCTTGCTGGAACTTGACTTGCTCTCAGGGCTGCCTGTACCTCTGCAGGCACTTATTTCCAGCCCCATGGGTCTAGTCCTGCAAGGAATTACAGTGACCTGTCACAAGTGGCTTTTGAATTTGAGAAAGTGTATAGGGATAAATTGAATGGTTAATGAGCAGTGGAAATTAGGCCAGGCCAGAACTGTGACTGAAAATCCCTAGCTAAACCCATAGTGGAGAGAGAGAAGATCCAGCAGCAGGCAGCTTCATGCTGAGTTCTGCAAGTCAATATCTTGCCTTCTGTGGTGGCATCACTGTCATTCTGTACGGTTTGGAAGGATCTTTGCAGAGCTATCCTTATACAGTACTACTGGGAGTTCACGTTGGAGGCACTCACTGCTGTGGATCCCCTCCATTAGCCTCTGGGCCACCAACAGGATTGAAGACTTAGAGCGCTTTTAGACGATCCCGCTGACAAGCGGGATTGTTCAGAGGTGGGATCGGGCACCTGCCTTTCTCTATACGCCGGGTCTGATGCTCAGAAGAGCATCAGACCCGGCGTAGAGACTCAGTGCGCATGTGCGCCCTTCTGCGCATGCGCATTCGGCAAAATACCCTGGAAGTGTGCCGTGAAGCCGGCACAGCAGCGATCCACATCGGAGGGGGCAGGATCGCCTGCCCGGTCTGACGTGGGGAAGAGCCGGCTTAAATGTAAGTTTGCAATTTAAATGAGCACAAAGAAACGCGGCCTCTGCCTCTCTCTCACTCCCTGACCAGTCCGAGACAGGCAGTGAAGGGGGCCCAGGGAGTGGGAGAGGCAGAGGCCCCACCTCTCCCTCACTCCCTGGCCCCCTCTGCTGCCTATCCATCTCAGCCAAAGAGTGAGGGAGAGGCGGGTCCTCTGCCTCTCTCTCACTCCCTGGCCAGTCCAAGACAGGCAGCGGAGGGGGCCAGGGAGTGAGGGAGAGGCAGAGGCCCCGCCTCACCCTCACTCCCTGGCAACTTCCGGTGGCACCTGGCCCAACCCAGGGGTGGCGGTGGATGGGGTAAGTGCCTTGAAAAATGGCTGGGCTTGGGGATCGGTGGAGGGGAGTGCCTCCTCTGCCCATACCTGAGCCCAGGCCCGGGTAGCGCCCCCAGACTAAGTCAGGGAGTGCCCCCTTAGCCAGGGAGCGCCCCTGCATTTCCTAAGGCTAGCCCTGCCCACTAGATCTATCAGTGGCTTTGATCACAATGTGTAGTTGACTTGACTGTGGCACCTGGTGGGGGTGCACAGGACTGCTCTTCAGTGGTTTCACTCTTTCCTGTAGGGGAGGTCTCAGTGGGTGGTGATGGGTGATTGCTCATTGTCATCTCGTGATCTCCCCATTGGGGCCCACACAGGGTTCCATCTTGTCCCCCCTCTTGTTCAACGTGCATATGAAGCTGTTGGGTGAGATCATTTAGGGGTTTGAAGTGAGATGTACCCAGCTCTACCTCTCTTCTTCATCTAACCCAGGTCCTGAAGTCTCGATGCTTACCCATTTACTGGCTGCTGTGGGGGATTGGATGAGGGTGAATCGACTGAGGATGAATCCTGACAAGACTGAGGTGATTATGGTTGGCCAGCCTTTTGACTTGCGGGGGATTGAGACCCCCATTATTGATGGGCTCTTGCCCCCCTGGTCACTTTGGTACACAGGCTTGGAGTGCTCCTGGATCTGTCGCTGCACCTGGAATCTCAGGTGGTGGTGGTGGTCAGGAGTGCTTTCTACCAACCCCATCTAGTGAGAAGGCTGCAGCCTTTTCTTTCTGATTCAGATCTGGCAACCATCATTCATACTTTCATTATCTCAAGGCTAGACTATTGCAATGCGCTCTACATGGGTCTGCCCTTGAAGATTGTTCAGAAGCTGCAGCTTGTGCAGAATGTGGTGGCCTGGCTCCTTATGGGGGTGGGTTGCCAGGAACAATAACATTTTATTTATTTATTTATTTTATTACACTTATATGCCACCCCCTCATGCCGATGGCATCTCGGGGTGGCTTCCAACAAATATAAAAACAATCTAAAACAACATAAAACCACATTAAAATCTAAAAAATTCCAATATTATTATTTAACAAATTTTAAACACCCCCCATACAGCAATTTAACCCACCCTCCCCTCCCTATCTTCGAAGGCCTGGGAGAACATTGGTGCTCCAGAATCTGCACTGGTTGCCTATTGTCTTCCGGGCACAATTCAAGGTGCTGGTTTTGGCCTTTAAATCCCTAAACTGCTTGGGACTCACTTTCCTGGCATATCACCTCACCTACCATGCCCCATTGCAGCCTTTGTGGTTGACCAGGAATGCCTTTCTGGAGGTACTAGTTTTTAACCTGGTCTCCATGGCAAGGAGGGCGTTCTTGGCCACTGCTCTCCAGCTGTGGAATTCCCTCCTCTGGGAGGTTCGTTTATGTCTGGGCTTGAGCGTCTTTAGAAGGCAGTGTAAAATTGTCTTATTCATGAAGGCATTTAGCAGTGGGGGATAGGGGAGGGGTGTTGTGAGGGGATAGGAGTGGGTTAGGAGGTTGGGGAGTTGGGGTGGAGATAGGTGAGGGTGATGGCGTAGGGGTATTTTATATTTTTGGTTGTTTTTAATTTGTATTTTGATGTTGTAAACCACCCTGAGTTGGCGTTGGCAGGAAGGGCAGAGTAAAAATGAGTATATATATATATATAATAAATAAATAAATAAATAAATAAATAAAAAATCAAAACAATAAAACATAAATCAATTAGTGTTTTAAAACACTGCCCTGATCCTCAGCTGCACCATGTTACCATCAGTAGCAGAATCTTCAGATGGTTCAGAGTAAATGGAGACATGAGTGCAGCCAGACAAGCCCAGCTAGGACCAATCCCCATGTGCCCTGGGGCAGGCAATTTCAGCCGCCGCACTGTGGGGCCAGCATAGAGTAAAAAAGGGCAGCTGGTCTCCCCACCCCCAAGAAACCAGGTGGGACACTATCAGTCATCCCGCCACACCCTGTGGAGCGCTGAGGCACTGGCCACATACATGGGCGCCCAGCCCCACCCCAGCCACCATCCCCTGGCCCGCCCACTATCCCACCTCTGGCTGTGACGGAGAAATAGCAGCAACACCCAGTGCTCAAAGCCTCACTATGAGGCAGATTGGGGATCAGGCCCACAAGTGGCAACACACTACAGTAATTTGGGCAGCCTTACCCAACTTTGGGTAAGGCTGCTACACCCTGCATCCTCAGCCTTTTTCAGAGGATGCAGGGTGAAGCAGCCAGCTGCCTGCCCTGTGGCGGGGTGAACATCTGGCAACTGCTGGGCACACGAGCCACTCAATCTCATATCAATGGTGCCCAAATTGGGGTAAGGCTGCGCAAATCGCGGCAATGTATTGTGTGGCTGTACCCTTCTTTGAGCATCCCTCTCTGGGTGTTCATAAAAGAGACGCCCCCGCACATGGACACTCGCCATCCATGTGGGGGAGGTCTTGTTTGAATACGGATGCGTGGGTGTGTGTGCTCCCATGACCCATGCACCACTCACCCAGTCCACGCACGGGGCAATCCAGGAAAAGCTGGAGTGCCCCATGTGTGGACGGGGTGGGCGGTGAATGGGTGGGGTGGCTGCATGTGGGGCCGCTCATTTGAAGCACTCCCCGATGCACCTGTGCCAATCACGGACCCACCCACCCCAGTCTTGTTCGAAAACGCCCTCTGAGACCACTGCAAGCAATATGGCATTGGAGTAAACAAGATGGGGCCTGTATCTTCTTATGCTAGAGCAGTCATCAACTACCATAGATCAGTTGCTGTATAGTGAGTAGACAGAGCTAGCTGGAAAAAGAACCTTTTGGGGAAATTTTCAAAAGAAAAAAAGTCTTCTGTTTCATTGCACTTGTGCCTTCATCTTCCTTCCTCTCATTGTTTCTTTTGGCTGAGCAACTTACTAGAGTGTTAGTTTTTCTTTAAGAAGATGCATATCTTTCACTCATAAATAGGGAACACCAATATTATTTAATGATTACAGAGATGATTTTTTTAATTATGTAGATAACTCTGCATTGTGTAATAAAACAAAGAGAGGTGTACTTGATGCTGACTGCTTCCTTAGCAAGGTTGCATCAAGACAATGAACTTCCGTAAGTGCTTTAGGACTGATGGATTTCTGGTTTTAGATGTGAGTAACTGCAGTTCTTTCTTGGTGACAGAAGAAGCCTACAAAGAGACCAGACAGTATCCTGAGTGCCAGACATGTCTGATATGAGAGACTGCCATGTTACACTCACTCATATTGGACTGTAAAACTTTCATTAGCAGTGAAAGGCACATTTGTATAAGAGATTTCCTAAACTGCTTTGAAAATTATCCCCCTTGGTAATATCCACATTTAAAAAATAAAATAAAAATAATAATTTAAATTAGACTGAACTCTATCTATTTGCTGTCCAGAAGAGTAAAATCTTCTTGACTCATGTTTTGATTTTTTACTGCCAGCAAATTATTTAGGATCAAAATTAGCTGTAATGATTTTATAGACAATTATTATTAAAAAAATTTAGGCAGAGACCTTGGTCTCCAAAGTCAATGACTACTCAGTGCATCTCTGAGGTAATTAGCCTTGTTCTCACCTGGTTTTGCTATTGTCTAGGCAGAGGCATAGTTCCTGATGAAAATATGAACTGCCTTAATGCCTTTACAATGGTTCGCTGTTCTGCTAAATCCTTATGACAAGGGACAAAGGTGTGCAGTCCTTGAGTGGATGGTTGAAATATCTACTTTTCACACTTAAAAAATCAGCAGAAAAAGCCCTCTGATTAATTTTATATCCTCATTTTATCACCTTTCTTCCCAAAAGAGTACACCTACTTTGGAAAGTGGCCTTCGAAACTGATTCTAACCTATATTCTCTTGTAGTCTTTTGGTGTATTTTTGTGTCTTTGCTTGATCCTCTCACATAATCTGGGTACAGTTCAGGGATGTATACAGGACCTTCTGTAACCAATAAGATGAAACTCAACTTCCTGTCAGATTAAACAGATTTTCTAGTACAAAAGGTCACAGAGTGTTGCAGCCGCCTAGAGGGATGTAGATTTCCTAGCGGGAAGTCTGCCAAAAGGATGTAGAATGGGAACCTGATACTGGCACCCAACAATTGCTTTCCTACCATGAAGAGGGACAACATGGTTTGCTAAGTCTTTCATCCATAAGGATTTCTAGTTATGTTATAATAATGTTATCTACAGGACATACGAATAATTCAATTCAGTCATCTCTGAGGTAAAGTCTGGCAACTATTGACAGGGACACAATGGGTGTTAACAAACAGGACTCTAGCTCAGTCCGTGCAGTCCCCACTCACATATTTAGTGCGTTGAAGCTAATAAATGAGCAGCCCCTTGCATGTAGTTCTTCTTCCAGGGAGGCAGTCCAGCAGCTGCAATCCCTGCCCACCGCCGGAGGTTCTTACCTGGGGTTCATACCTGCAAGCACTTCATGACTGAAACTAACCTTTCGCTATACACATAATGCCGAGTTGATTGCATATATTGCATGCTTCATTGAGCACCTATAGTGAAAATCGAAAACAAAAGAAAAAATTGAAATTGAAAGCAATCAGTCTTTGTATGTTGTCACCCAGTTTTTGCATCCACGGCTCACAGCGAAGTACTGTCAGGAAGCAGCACACAGTTTTACTGGGGTCTCACCTTCTTTGATGTTGGAAATCCCACTCAGTTTGCATAAACCCCCCAGTCAAACATGTGTCTCTTATACCCCATCTCAATCATCTTCAGCATTACCATACAGTGGGGGCAGAAAACATCCCTGCTTCCAAGGGTGTTCTGTACTTCAAGTGTCCAAACCTTGTTTAGGGCAACAGGCGCTCCTTCAGTCAGTTCATATTCCTGTACCCCGAGTCACTTGTTTCCCTGAAGAGATTCATCTCCGTGATCTGATCCAGGCACTCCTGGTGGCTCCATGGGTATCCTCTTGCTGTCATCAGGGCAATGTTGAGAGAAACAACAGTATGCAAGGTCCAGACTCTGTTACTGACTGTCTGACTTCTGTTAGTGCACAAACACCAAGGAAATTCTTGTTTGGATACCAATCTCTTATCTCATCTGGGGTTCCCACTTTTCCTCTGCCATTGGAACTGCAGTAGGTTTTGTTCATACTTGGTAACCCATTGTGTGTATATGCCACGCTATATGCGCGTAGGCTGCCTCGAAGGAACTTCCAGTTCTCTCTGTACATCAGCCCTCATCCAAATGTCAGCAAAGGCCAGGGTATCCATCACCTCCCAACGTCTCTGGCCTGGGTACCCTGGGCAGCCACAGCACCCACAGATAAAATCCATTTGGTTTTCTCAGGCAAACAATCACAGCAATAAGTTTCTGACGTTTTTAAGGACCTGGCCTTGAATTGGTTGCCTTGGAGCCATGAGCACAGTGGCTGGTGTCTCCATGTCACTGAGGCATTCTGCCAGTCCCCAGAGCTGGAGCTGATGACCTTCCCCCATGCTGGTCAAACCACACCCCTCCTCAGCCTCACTCCATGCCCCCAGATTCCTGGTTGGTTGCTGGCCTATATATAAGGTCAGCCAGTGGTCACAGGAAGCTGGGTGGATCATCGGTCAACTTCCTTATTCCCAGTCACTACTTGGTTGCTGTCTTGCCTTCTTTTTTCCACCTTCCATGTCTCTTCCTCATGTTTCCATGCACCATAGACTGGCTCTATGCTCCCTGAACCTAGTGTATCCTTTGACCAGCTGGAGGCTGGCCCTTCTGATCTTCCCTCCAAGAACCTGGTGCTTCTGATCCTGCTGGCGAGTCTGGCTGCCAGGATACGGGGGCCCAGCATCTACTTTGATGGGGGGCCGAGTCTGCAAGATGTGCCCCCCGGGAGCCCACTCCACCTAGCCTCATCTGATTCAGTCCCATTTGTCTTGTCTCATCTGTCCTGTTCAGTCCAGTCCTGCCTCATCCCAACTTGTCTTGTCTATGCCTGCCCCCTTGGCCTGTGTGACAATTCCTGCCATAACCTTTGGACCTTGGACCCAAACACTGCACCAACCCTCTGGACCCAAACCTGCACAAACGCTCTCAACATGTTTCCCTGGACCTCATCCTGCACCTACTCTCTGTGCTCCAGTCTGTGGTCCCTGACAGCGTAATTAGATGCTCATTGCAAGCAAAAACTGTCACTTTCAGAAGATAAGAAATGCTGAGTAACCAATTAGCAATAGCATCCCAGCTCTGCTCCCACATACATTCCTAGCTCGGTGATCTTCACAGCCTTGCAGATCCCCCCACCAACCCTCCATTTCTTAACATGCAGTGGTTCCCCTCACCCCAATTAAGAAATTGCATGCTTCCATGGCACTAATATCTGAAACATTTTTAGATGAATTGGCATGTGCACTGATGTGCTTGTGACAGGAATGTCTATGCAGTTTAATAGCCACCTGGATTGGCAGTGCAGGTGCAGCAACACACACACAGCCAGAAGAAGCTTGGTAAAAGGTTTTTCACCTAATCACCAACTTGTAACGGCACATGACCAGTCCAATAGTAGCTCATGCTCGGTGTGCAGCCAATCCTGTAAGGGCACATGACCAATAGCAGCTCATGAGTGGTGTGTAGCCAATACTAGTTAGGCATCATCCCATCTCTTGAAGCAGTTCAAAACATTGGGTGCACGGTCTGCAGAACTCACAGATGCTGGAACTGCAGCCATGGCGACACATGCAGAGAATTTCATCACGCTTGTTAGTGTGCTCCAGGCATCCCTTTCTGCTGTTGAACAGGACCTGCCACTGATTCTATGGATTCAACATAGTGACGTTGTTAGCTTGATGTGTTGTCACGGCAAAGAAAGGCTCTCACTTTGATCTGTGGCCAGGATAGTGGGGCACATAACACCATGGAAGCGGGTCCTGCTTCAGTGCTATGCACTTGCCTACCTCCGGTATCAATGGACCATGCTGGGGAAGATCAAAGCCACAGAAGGGCACTTGATGCTCACTGAGAGGTACCTGTCAGTCAAACGCTGCTTTGATCACCAACACCATCCGCAGGGTTGTACCCACCGAGAGGATTGTGTGGGTGAAGGATAAAAAGCACAGGCTGGTGGGAGAACATGCTGTGCTTCTGGAGAGATGCTGAATAGATCACAAACTTGAGGATGCCTGATGGCCTTGTTCTGTAGCTAGCCAAGATCCTTATGCCTCAACTGGAGAAACAGAGCACAGAGATGCAGTCACCCATCCCTATTGAAATGTGTGTTGCCATTGCCCTCTGGAAGCTTGCCACACCTGACTCCTGCTACTCTGTCACTCAGCAGTTTGGCATTGGCACCTCCATGGTTGGCACGATACTAGTGGAGGTTTGCACAGCAATCGTGGATGTGCTGATGGTCTGTGTGGTGCAGTTGGATGACCCCATGAAGGAAATGGAGGGTTTTCGACAGGAAGGGTACCCTAACTATTTAGGAGCAATCAGTAGAAGCCATATCACCATAATCTGCCCACCTAGCAAGGACAACTACCTGAACCGGAAGGTTTTTTCCCCATGGTTCTTCAGGTGGTAGTAGACCATCTACTAGTACTACTTTTCATTTCTACAGCACTACCAGGCATACACAGCTCGTTACATCTACAGATTTTTGGAGATAGGTCTTTGCCCAGTAGGCTTACAATCTAAGATGGACAAGGGTGAGGGGAATACACAGGGAAAGACAGACACACACATTCCCATTTTACAGATGGGGAACTGAGGGTGAGAGGTTGTGACTTGCTCAATTCCACCCAGTGAGCTCATGGCTGGGGCAGGATTCGAACCCTGGCTTCCCAGGTCCAAGTCCAGCACCCAGTCCATCACAACACCATGCCCATTTCATGGATGTGATGGCTGTGTATTCCAGGAAGAACCATGACACCTGCATGTTCTAGCTGTCTCCCTTCTTTGGCCACATGAACATGGGAGAATCTGGACCTTCCACTGAAACATGCATTGAGGGGGTGCCCAGTTGTTTTCAGGGACCCTGCCTACCCACTGAAATCCTGACTCATAAAGGCATACAGCGTTGGCTGCACCTTGGAGCAAAAGTACTTTAACCAGAAGCTCAGCGCCACATACTCTGTTGTGGAGAGAGCTTTCAGACTTTTAAAGCAATGATTTCCAGCTGAAGACCACTCCACTTCTAACTGCTGCCGCCAGTGTTCTCCACCACATCTGCAAGATCAGCAGGGCTGAATTGGAGGACCTTTGCCAATTAGTTTTGGTGTGTTAGTGTCCCTGTTCCATGATCAACTGAACTGAACAGAGCAGCGTAAGCCAGAGAGATCCAGGATGCATTGTGTCGGCACATCAGCTGAAATGTTCACCCCACCCACACCATCAGTGACTTTTTCATGAATAAAAGTTAATGATTGTAACCATAAATCATTTCAAAATGTATCTTTTCTGCAATTGTGTTTCCTTCTGTCCCATCCGCCTCCCCCCAGTACTGGGCTGGCTTCCTTTCCCATGTCTCAACCCCCTGCCCATTGCCCCACAAGCAACTTTTCCCTGCGCGGTCCCTATGACCATTCCCTTATCATTGGGTTGGCTGCCTTTCCCTGTGTGTTTCCTATTACCATTCCCATAGTAGCCAGCTGCCAGCCTTTGCCTGTGACTTTCCTATTACCATTCCAATAGCAGCTCACTGTTGACCTATGCCTGTGACTTTCCTATGGCCATTCCCTATTCTCCCCCAACCCCAAGGCCTCCATGGGAGGCATACAGGAATGACTGGTCGGGTGGGAGATGTGCTTAACCAAGACACTGTTCCCTGGTGTTGGTGCCATGCAGAGAGGGGTTGAATGCTTTCCCTGGGGAAGGGTGCAGGGGTTACCAGGGCACTCGGTTTCCCCATAGGGGGGCAGGAATGGTTGATGGAGGTTAGGAAATGGTTCCTGCACCTGGCCAACAGTGCTTACGGTCGCGACAGCAACATGTTCCAGCAGGGAGGTCTGGATATGAACTGACTGGGACAGGCTGCTTTGCATTTGTGCCCACAGCTCACTCGTATTATTGTTCACCCACTTAAGCATGATGTCTGATCACTCAAATTGCTGTTGCAGGTGGGCCCAGTTCTGATCTTCTTGCTGGCAGTCCAGGTGAGCGTTGGCAGCAAAAGCCTCACACTCTGCCTATATCCTCTGGCCATGCCCTGTATTAGGAATGTGCATGTCGTTTTCGTTATATATCAATAACGAAAATGAAATTCATTGTTTTGTTATCATTACTGCAATATAAAAAATGACAAATAATAATGAAATCAATAACAATAACGAAAGTCGTTATTGATTTTGTTATTGCCTAGCAGGTGTTTTTTGAGGGAAATGTGGCGAGGGGAGGAGGGAACAGACATCTTGGGGCCAGAAACAGTGTTGAACTCTTGAACTGGGCCTGTGATGGGAGGGGACGGACCTGATGGATGTAATCGCTGGCCAATGAACAGCACAAGAAGGTCCCAGGCAGTTGAATGGCACCCTGTGATTGCTCAATGACTCCTGCCTCCCAGAACCAATCAGGGGAGCTCTGGGGGAGGGCACTGCAACCCTTTATACTATAGGGCTGGGCTGTTTGACTCTAGTTCTGTGTTAGCTTTTGCTCTGCCAGGGTACATTTGCAGAATCTGCTGGTGCTTGCACTAAAAATCCTCCCATATATATCCCTACCATTTACTTTTCCAATTGTTATTCTTACAGTTACAATTTACCTTTTTCCTTCCCCTGCCTGTCTCGCCCTGTACACACACACACACTATATATATGATAGAATAGAGATAGAGAGTTTTCCTTTTCCCTTCCCCTGTCTGTCTCCCCCTGTCTATATATTATAAGATATAGATATTAGTTGTGTGTGTGTGCGTGTGTGTATATATAATATTATACATAGGTTAGGTTTAGCTTAGATTCTCTAATATAAATACATATTATATTATATAAATAAAACTAGATGTTGTGTGTATACCAATACCAATACTGATACCAAAAACAAAATCTTCATTTGAAATCAGTACAGATACCGATACCGATGATAACAAAAAATGACATTTCATTAACAAAAACACCACGTTTTAATAATGAAAATGATAACGAAAAAATGACATGGGGCCCTGGTGCACACCCCTACCCTGTATGGCATCGTGGATCTTGTAAGTTCACCACGCCCCAAGCCAATTGCCGATCCACACGTTTTTTTAAAAAGATATATTTTATTTATTTTTATCTCACCCTTCCTGCCCTCATGGCAGCTCAGGGTGGCAAACGATAAATTAAAACAATAAAAGCAATTTAAAAGTTAAAAATCCCATATGTGGGAGAAATAACAACTCCTCCCACCCCTCGCCAAAAGCCTGGCGGAACAGCCAGGTCTTACACAAACATCGAAATGACAGGAGAGTGGGGGCCAACTGAGCCTCCTCCAGGAGCGAATTCCACAGCACAAGGGCAGCCACCGAAAAAGATCTAACGTCAGTGGCCACCCATCTTGTCCAGGGAACCTCCAAAAAGGCTCCCACGGACAATCTCAGGGGTCGCACAGGCACATGGGGAGTTAGCCGGTCCCGCAGATAAGCAGGGCCCAGGCCGTGAAGGGCTTTAAAGGTCAAAACCAGCACCTTGAACCTAGCCCGGTGCTTTATAGGCAGCCAGCGCAGAGCCCGGAGCACAGGTGTCATGTGCTCCCTGCGGCCTGCCCCCATAAGGAGATGGGCCACAGAATTCTGTACCATCTGCAGCCTCTGGACCAACTTCTCGGGCAGCCCCACGTGGAGCGCGCTGTAGTAATCCAGCCTCGAGGTGATGAAGGCATGGATGACAGTGGTGAGGTCAGAGTCTGAGAGATACGGCCAAAGCCGCCTGACAAGATGTAACTACCAAAACACACTCCCCGCCACGGCCACAACCTGAGATTCCAGGCTGAGCTGTGAATCAAGGAGCACACCCAGACTCTGCACCTGAGAGACCATGGGAGGGCAACCCCCCCCAACAAGAGGAGATTCAACCCCCCCTAAACCCCTCCTCCCCAAGCCCTCACCCACCAACATCACCTCCGTCCTGTCAAGATTCAATTGCAGATGGCTGAACCTCATCCAGGCCCCCACACCTGACACGCACTGGGAAAATAAGGAGACTGCATGGCCTGGGTTAATGGAAAAAGAGAGGTAGAACTGAAGTTGTGGTTCCACTGGACACTTGTGACAGGAGGTTGCATGTGCACACATTGCAATGGACCTGTTTCAAAGCAACAGCAGAAGCAATTCACACTGCCCCACCCACCTTCCTGGCCCGATTTTTCACCCAATTCTTAAGTCATGGGGCACCCGAAGGGAAGCAGAAGTGACTACCTGGTTTCTGTGGCTGCTGGAGTAGTTATGGCAGTGGGTTCCCAATGTTGTTTGGCTCTCTTGCTAGGAGCATTGTAGGGGAGCAAAGGACATATAGAAAACAAACACTGCTATTTGTGCCATGTTGCCCCACTCACCACAACTGACATGCCATGTTGTCCAACCCCCCACGCCAGGCTACCATGTTGCCTTTCCCCCGCCAGGCTGCTAGGCCGCCATATTGCCTCACCAACCCCACTCCCATGCTTACCATTTCTGTCCTCTAGTCTGGTGTCCCAGTAATTTTCCAGCTCCTCCTCTGTTTTCTCCCAGTCTGTCAGCACAGTAAACATTGGAAAATAATTAAATAATAAATGTAAAAACACACACACACCCTCCCAGGTACATTAACTTACCATTCTCCAATGCCTCCACTGACTCCTCTACAAAGGTGGCATCTGGGTCCTCCGTGTTCTCAACCAGAACCTTGGGTGGCTCCTTGAATAAGGGATGGCTCTTGAGATGGAGGGGATAGACTGTGAGAGTCGCAGTGTCTGTGTCTGCATTGACTCTTGGGTGGCAATGGGCAGCAAGGAAGTCCTCTGGCAATCGTAGCTTTCATGGGGGTGAGTGTGTTTGCAACGGGAGCTGGAGAGGTTGCAGTGGGATCAGCCAAAACAAGCATGGGCAGTGGGGGTGTCACTTCCATCTGCTTCTGCTACCTGACAAAGGCACATCCATACAGGCGGAATACAATTATGGCTCCATCCACACACAGGAACCAGCCCAGGAGCTTGTACTAGGGTGATGTTTGACTTCCATTGCCGGAGGCAAAGTTGTTGTCCCGGATCTTCTTGCATCTGTGCCTCAAGTCTTTGGCCAGCTGCCACAACTGGTTCATATCTCAGTTGTAGCCATGTTGTGCCATTTGGGCCAAAATCTCCTGGAACACCACCTGATTCCTGTAGCACTTCACCAGGACATACTGGAACTTCTGCTCCCCCCCATACACTGATGAAGGCTTTGGTCTCTTCCTCATTCCAGGGAATGTATGCAGTAGTGGTGGGACCCCGGGCCCATTACCGGTTACCGGATTTACCGGTTACCGGTTCCACGAAAACCGGATTCCCGGATTAAATCCGGTATACCGGTACCGGTTTTATTTCATTGGTTTCAATGGGGCGCTGTGTCCCCATT
>QEPC01007521.1:536786-558021 GCA_003113815.1 Sphenodon punctatus
CCAGGCTGGGCAGGGTGGGTGGGGGGTGTCCCCCCTTCCACCCGCGCAGCCTGGACTCGGGGAGGGTTTTTTTTAAAAAAAACTTTGCTGGGGCTTTAATTTTTTTTACATTGCAGCCATTTTTAAATGGCTGCAATGCAAAAAAAATCCGGTACCCCGGAATCCGGTACCCGGTCCGGATTACCGGGTCGAATCCGATAATGCCGGTACGCCCGATACCGGCATTATCGGATACCGGATTCTACCGGTTTCCCACCCCTAGTATGCAGCATTGGCATGTGGTTCAATATGCAGTGAGTGTCGGAGACTAGTTGTCAGGGGTGCTTGTTGTTTGTCAGAATGAGCATGGCCAATCCACATGGTGGGGTGGGGGTGAACATCTATCAAATGGGTGGGTGGACACTCACCTGGTGTGGGCTATCATCCCATTTGTTAACGCCCAATGTGATCCAGTGGACTAGTCACTGGAGGGGAATTTATGAAACAGGAGTTCATTATCCTGTATGTCTCTAAGTGTTGCTGTTCTGTGAGATGTTTAGCAACTCGTTACTGTCTTTGGGTGTTTTGAGACAAGACACTCCCCACCCACCCACTAACCACCCACCTCCCACCCATTATACATGTTACAGGGCACTCATAGGGCAACCCTGCAGTCCTGCAACATGTGTAGTGGGTAGGTGGTGGGTGGGTAGAGGATGGAGAGTGTCTTGTCTGAAAATGCCCTTTGTGTCTTTGTTGCTCCTTCTCCCCTTTGTTTTCCTATTTAAACTGTAATGTTTCTGAAGAAGATATTGTCTCTTATTATGTGCTTATATTTTGGTTACTCTCATTGTATTTTTATGTTTGAAAGGTTAATGACATTTTTCTTAGCAGTTCCCTCATAAATAACTCCATGGAATATAACTATCCTGCATCTATTATATTTTGTTTATCATTTGACTATTGCTTTCTCCTCATTATATTAAATGGCTGTCATGCTGATGAATTTTTTCTTAACAACTCTCTCACAAGTGCATTATTTCTGAAGAAGGGTCCTGCATGGCCTGAAAGCTTGCACACTCTCATCAACAGAAGTTGGTCCACTAAAAGATAACATATGAATTATTTTGGGTATTTTCAGAGTATACGAGATCACGCTCAACCACAGTGAACCACGGTCAATTTAGCTGCGGGGCCAAAGCGCCCTGAACGTCTGTTCGGTGGCCGCCAGATGTTTACCACGGTAAATACCACATGGGGTCAATTTCAACCATGCTTCTGGGGCTCTCCGCTGAACAATCTCCGGAAGCGTGGTCAAAGAGATTCCCAGCGGGAACCACCAAAAAGTAACATCTGGATGGCAATCACCGGCCGGAACCAAAGAAAATGATCCCCAGCTGGGGACAAAGCATGCAGCGTTGCTGCCAGGCAACCAGCCACCGGAGGGAGATTTATCACAGGAGGGAAACCTGCATCAGGGCAGCGTGGCGGGACAGAGCAAGGAGGGAGGCGGAAAAGAGCGGCGGGAGAGACGACGAGGGTGGAGGAGGCAGTGGCAGTGGTGGAGGGAGCGCGGGAGGGGGAGGAGGAGGGTGCACATGTACACGTGGGTGAAATAAACCATGGTTGCACTATATTGCCTCCCGTGCCCATTATTGAGGGACAGGGGTGGTGTGGTGGGGTACCGGACCCCCTCCCATGTTGGGGCCAGCCCAGGGAACCCCTGGGGGTGGGCCAGGGTGGGGCAGCCCTCACACATTGGCCTCCTGGCTGATATGCCTCCACAGGGCATCCCAGATGCGCTTGGCATAACGGTACTCCTGGGAGTTCTTGGCGTTCACGTACAGGGGCACCGGGCCAGGGGCCCGGTTGGGCTCAGGGTATTCCAGGGCTTCCCCTTCTGTCTCGCACACGTTGTGGAGCACACAGCAGGTGCCGATCACCAGGGCCGAGATCTCCACAGTGTAGTCTAGCCACCCAGCAAGGCTCCTCCAGCGCTGCTGGAGGGCCCTGAAGACTCGCTCCACCACGGTCCTGCTGGAGCACAGGCGGGTATTGTAGAGCACCTCCACAGAGTTGCGTGCGACTGGGTAGACCTTCATTAGCCACCAGGTGAGGGGGTAGGCAGGGTCACCCAGGATACAGGGTGGCATCGGGACCCCCTCGATCCAGGTCATCCCCATGTCAGCAAAGTCCCCCCGGAACATTCGGGCATAGAAGGGGGAGATGGTTATGATCTGGGCATCGTGACTGCGGCCAGAGTTGCCCGTGAAGATGTCGATGAACCGGCCCCAGTGATCCACAACCACCTGCAACTGCAGGGAGTGATACCCATGCCTGTTCACATACTCTGCAGCCTCCCCTGCGAAGGGGCGGAGGATATCTATGTGGGTGCCGTCCAAGACTCCCATGCAGTTGGGGAAGCCTCCGGCCGCGAATCCTGCCATCACGACCCCCTGGTCCACCAACTGGATCGTTCTGTCCAGAAGCACACCCTCCACAGCCTCGCACACATCCCAGAGGATATAGGCAATGGTGCTCAGGCCTACCCCGAAGTGCTGGGAGACGGATCGGCAGGAGTCGGGCGTAGCTAGGGCCCAGAACCCTATAGCCACCCACTGGACCATGGGGATGGGGGTCCTCATGGGGGTGTGCTGTCGCTCAAGCCAGTGCGTAAGGAGCTCAGCGTACCATAGCAGGGTGAGCTTGTCCATCCTGAAGTGGGCCCTCCAGGCTGCCTCATCCCACTGGGCCAGTGCCCTGGCCCACCAACCCTGTGCCCGCTCAGTGACCCAGATCCGTCTATCGATGGGCATAGCGAGCAGGGCTGCCCGGCGCATGGTCTCCCTCCCCCATTGGAGGCGCCCGGCCACCTCGCAGATCGCCGCAGGCTGGGTTCGGCCCCGGCTCACAGCCTGCCGGTCTGCCCCAGAGAGCATCTGTGCCCTGAGCCAGGCAAGGGCTCTCCTGTGCCCCTGGTGGGCCCTGAGGGCCCTTGCAGCTCTCCAGGCCAGGGAAACCCACTGGCGGGTGCCCAGGTGCAGCTCCGTGGTAAGGAGGTGCAGGTGCTCGGTGTGGTCGCGGTACCACTCCGCCACGAGCATGAGGTGCATCCAGTAGGCAGCTGCCCATTCCCGCCCCATGGTGGTGGGGGCCCCAGGGGTTGGGGGACAGTTATGTTGGCCCGGTGATGGCCTGGGTGGCCTGGGGCCCTGCCCCCCGCCCCCAGCCAGGCGGGCCTCCCAATGCAATGCCGGTGTCCGTGTGCGTGCTGTTGGGTGCACCTGCTGTCCTGACATGGGGCCTCATGCCTGCCCAGGTGCGCGAGGCTGTGCGCTCCCTGTGCAGCTGCATGCTTTCAGCCATCAACACACACACACACCCCACTCCCTGTTTGCAACACTGTGTCCTTGGTGGCCTGATAAGCTGTCCTGCACTTGTTTTCTGCAGTTGTGCTGGGTTGCACCCCATGCCTCGCTCTGTTGCGCTACAATGTTGCAGCCTGTGGCTGCCTGTCCTGTCCTTGGGACCCCTTGGAGGGCCCCGCCGGCCCTGAAGGGTATGTGTGCCCCCCTGTCTTTGGTGTTATTCTCCCTGTCTAGCTGGACCATGGCTGGTTGTGAATCCACTGGGCTCCCGCTTCCCGGCCCCCATGGGGCCCAACATAGCTGGACCTTCCGCGAGACCATGTCCCTGTGTGACCTGTGGCATACCCCGGCCATGCAGCTGCTCCTGGGCTGCCCGGACAGCCATTCGGGTGCTTATGTGAGCCTGAGCTCTGGTCTCCACTACTTCGGCTATGAGGCGAGCGCTCGTGATTGCCGGCTGCATGCAGAGACTCTGGGACTGGTTCACGCTGGTTCCCTTCCCCGATGGGTGCATCCCAGTGATGAGGTGCTCTCATGTGGCCTGGGCCATGGCAGAGACTGTGTCTGCGCTGTCTGTGTGCAGCCTGGCCACCTACACGATCTGCCTTGCGGAGGGGGGCCCTGCCTTGGCCGTGTCCTACTTTGGCTGTGTTCACGGGGCCCGTGGGTACCAGCACTCCCGTGGGACAGTGTACAAGCGGCTGTTGGAGCTGGGACAGCTTTTGTGGCCCCCTGCTGCTGACTTCTGCATGTCTGAGCCTACTGCAGTGGAGCTGTCGGAGCTGACAGGTGTGTGGTCCTGATCAGATGTGCAGTTGGGGCTGTCCATGCAGGATCCCTTCGAGGCCTACTACCTGATCGCCCACCACATGTCCTTGTTGGGGTACCACCGGGGCATGATCCATTGGCCCCACCTGGTTCATTGGGTGGGGCACCCAACCCCTGGGCCCATTGTGGCCCCCAGCAGTTGACTGTAAGTCCCGGTGTGCCTCCTGGCCCCCCAGTTGCCTGCTTCCGTGTGGGCTCCCGCCCCTGCCCGCGGGTCGGTCTCTGCTGGCTGCTCCCTCCTTGATGTCTCTGCCGTGCTGCTGTGCTGCCTGCTTCCCGGGGTGCTGCTGCCCCTGCCTGTGGTTCCGGGCCCCCTCCAGCCCCCACCCCCCTGTCTGCCTCCACCCCCGGTGTTCCCCTCCATGGTTGCCATCCCTGGTGTCTGGCTCCGGCGCTTTGCATGACCTCACCAACCCGTCTGTGACCAGCGGACTGTCACCACCCACCAGCGCTGCCACCCCCACCCCCCTTGGGTGCCTGTGTGACCTCAGGGTTCTGGGGCCTCCGGACTGCCCCTCCCGCCTTCCTCCAGGAGTGTGTGTGCGTCCTTGAACCTGCTGCGTTGCACCGGCTCTCCTGCCTGCCCTCCATCGGCCCCTCTTCAGGGTGTGGGGTCTGTGTGTGCCTCCTGGACTGTTCCTGGCCTGCTCGCAGTGCCATGTGGGCTCCCGCTGTGCCTTGGTCCCGAGCTCCTGGGCCCCCCCATTCTGGGACTGCCTGTGTTGCTGCAGGGGTGCCCGTGTGGACAATTCTGCTGTGGGGTTTGTGGTTGCCACTGCCTGTGTCCTGCCCTACCCCTTTGCAGTTACCCCCCCTCTTCCCTGTTCTGCGCCCCCCTCCCCCCCGGTGCCTGGTGTGCCTTGTGTGTTGTCCGGGTGCCCGTGTCCCCCTTCCCTTCCTTTCCCTTGTGTGTGTGTGCGCGTGTGTGTGTGTGTGCGCGTGTGCCCGGGCATGTGCTTGTGCTGTGTTCCACTGTGCACCCGCTGTCTGTGTGCCTGTTGTGTGTGGTACCTGTCCGTCTCTTCTCCTTCTCCCCCCTCCCTTCCCGTTTCCCTTGTGTGGGTGTTCCCTTGTGTGCCTTGTGGCTTTGTTTGCCTTCAGGCGGCCATGTCTGTGTCCCGCCCCTGCTCGGTGGATTCCGGGTGTTTTGTCCACGGCCGGGAATCGGTGTCATGTCTGTTGCACTGCCCCAGCCCATGATCTGCTGGCCCGATTCCCTGCCGTGGTCCCGGTTCTGTCACGTCTGTTCGGAGCTTTTATTGACCCCGGGGGGTGGTTGTTCGGTTCACCCCCACCAGGAATCTACTGTGGTGAACTGGGCGCCCGTAACATCTGAAATCACCCTTTGTCTCCATCATTATAATTTCCTTTTCAAGTAATAACTATGTCCAGGTCATATTTACATACACCAGTATTTTTTTAATAAGAAGGAATAAGAAGGAAGAAAAACCTTTCCAGTGACATGGTTTGTCATCCCACCGCAATTACTACCACCTTTTGTGCGTGTCTGCACTAAAGTCCAAAGTAAGAATGCTTAAATTCCACTATCAAAAATTATAGTCCTATTATAAATAAATGAAGATCTCATATACTAACAGTAAACTTTTGTTATTCTACGGGCACCCTTATAATGAGTGCCACTGATGCTCCTTGACGAGTACTGTTGTCTTGTTTGTTTAATAATTTGAATTTAAGTAGTATGCCCAGGGATCATCATCTGTGACATCTCTGAAAATCCCAGAATGTTGTAAATGGTGTATCTAATAGCAAAAGCAGTCTTGCTTAAATTATATTACCCATCAAGACTTTTATGGATTTCTTCTTCTGTATGTAGTGACTAGTAGATTTTTCTTAGATAAAACTATTGAGGTTAGTATGGTGTCACTAATCTACTCCATGGCATGAATATAGTATTTGCTACAAAAAACAAAGCAGAAGGTGCTTTCAAATGTGACAATTCCCATTGCCACTACAGACTTCTTGCAGCGGCCGGGCCAGGGAGGGGTTGGGGAGATGCACAGATGTGTGTCCAACTGGCCCTGCCCCCATGCTGCGTGGAGCAGTCCTTCCCCCCCCAGCTGACAGGCAGTCATGGTGGCCAATGACAGCTGCCATAGTGCCTGATCCCTGCTGCCACCGCAGACCACGGTAGGTAAAGCAGCTGTACAAACATTACAGCAAGCTTTATATCCAGTCGGGCATCTGTTCCCTGGGCAGTGTTGGGGATTACTCAGAGACTGGGCTACGTCCCAACACCGCCCAGGGAACGGCCGAGGCTAACATCTGCTGCAGTTTCTGACATTACGATTGCCCGCATTTCCACGCGGGTCAAAGCGTGGAAATGTGAGCTATTGTAACATCTGAAAACACCCAGAGTTAATTCAGATGAACACAGTGTTTGTTTATATTTTAAAATCTTAACCATTAGTGTTTACACAACTTCAGACTTTTGACAATATTTTAATCCTGTGTATGCTTTATTTTGCTACAGTAACCTCGTTTATCAAAAGGATGAAATTGCATATATGCTACAAAGAAGCAGGGACACTAACACTGCATTTGAAAGTATATTATTAACTATTAATTGCTACTGAAGAAGGCTGGATGGCTCTGGGTACTATTAAGTGGGTATGTTACATTTATTTTAGCAATCTGGAAGATGAGTTCTAATCTGATGGCTATTTGGCTTGTATAAAATAAATTGATGGTCTCGGGGGGTGGGGGAAAAGGGCCTCAACTTTGAAAAACAGCTACACCAAAGACATGGTCATATTGAAATCAATAGGGCTACTGGGGGCCCTTCTATTCTAAGGAAAGCCGCCAGAGTGACATATGAAGCAAGACTACAGGTGAAAGGTGTGGTTTTCTTTTTATTTATTTATTTATTTAATACCCCGCCCCTCCCGCACAGCGGCTGAAGGCGGCACATGGTTACAATAAAACTTTTAAAACATTAAAATAGGAGGACTAAAACCAATCCCAAAACCAAACCCCATCCCTAACCCAACCCCATCCTACCCACCAAAGGCCAGGCAGAACAGCCAGGTTTTACAGCTATGTCAAAAAGAAGGGAGATCTTGTAATTGACAGGTCCCCATCAATAGCTAAACAGGTACTTAAATATGTAACTCAACAATCAAATCATGTATTTGTGGTGCCAATATATGATTTGAGGACTGTTTTATGAAAGGCCATAATGAACTCTTACTACATTGTTAGGCATTGAAGGTGTTATGATATGGCCTGAGCCTAAGAGATGCTAATTTCCTAGCTACAATGTAACCAAATCAGAAGTGCTTCTCTGACACAAATGTGCCAGAACAGACATTGAATGCTATTGTAACTCACTCTTTGAGAAATGTAACCTAAAGTATACACTGGATTTATAAGTATGTAACACTTTGAATGTAACTTTTGTGTAGGCCATTATAGCTGTTATTTAGGACTATATAGAATGTTAGAAATTAGGTAAGACATTATTTAGTACATGTATTCATTCATTGATTTAAAAGAATAGAAAGTGTTAGGAAAGATGGTCAAATTGGTCAGAGGAAGCAATGATGTCCAAGAGAGAACAGAAACCCCGTGTTCCCAAACAAAACTGAATAGTTTATAACTTGCAGGAAC
This sequence comes from Sphenodon punctatus, assembly GCA_003113815.1. Classification (NCBI taxonomy): domain Eukaryota; kingdom Metazoa; phylum Chordata; class Lepidosauria; order Sphenodontia; family Sphenodontidae; genus Sphenodon; species Sphenodon punctatus. Next base: position 544,589 of record QEPC01007521.1, read on the forward strand.
ATTGAGGGACAAAAGGAAGGTCAGAAACTGATAACAGAGTTAAACTATACGAGCAAGAGAAGATGGCCTTATCAGACAACCAGATGCCTCCAAGAAGGGTGTGTGTGATCCAGGGTCAAAGAGTCAGGCCCCCCCCTCCAGAGGGTGGGATAGACCAGACCCTATCGGTCAGGGCAAGCCTCCACACCAATGACTAAGCAGAAGGACCCCAATCATGGATAGCCATAAGGGGGAACATTCTGGAGTAAGAGGCAGACAGCCCCTTAACATGGATAAGTAATAAGGGAAACTTGTATATAAGGCCAGCCTCTGGATCAGTTCTCTGCCCTTCATGGTACTCGGTCTCTAGCCCTTATCAGGGTGCCGATGAGCTTGGTGATGATTGGCCCTCTCTAGGACTTCTCCTTAGGAAGTCCCGCAACGTGCCACAGCTAGGCTCTCTCTCTCTCTCTCTCTCTCAGCATCGTTGGGCCCCCTACCTGCCTTCCTTCTGGAACCAGTCCGTTGACCTCTGAACACGTAAGAATATATGCTTGTATGTATTTGAAGTAGTCAGAGTAAGGTGAGGGATCATATGTTGGGTGCAAGTGTCTCCTTAACAATTGGTATGTTAATTGTTCTACTGATTGAACAAAAGAGTCATTACTAGAAATAGAAGAGGAGTAATTCCCCACCCTCTCAAAACAGTAGTATTTCCACTTGATCCCGGGAATTGAAAGGGAACTGCTTCACCCGAGGTGCAGAAAAGCAGCTGAACCCCTCTTGGACAGGGATCTGCTTCACCTGAGGTGCAGAAAGGCAGCTGAACCCCTTTCATTTCTTTTCAAAGGCTGTGCCATATTTTTGCAAAGACAGTTTCCATCAAAGGGCTCTCAGGCCCCTTACCTTTCCAGCTAACATTCCACACAGGTCTGTCCCCCACCCAAGCCCAGGGTTGCCCCTTCCTTGGTAGAAGCATCCAGGGCCTGCCCACTTTATCCTGCAGCCTCCCTGGATCTCTGGTCTTCAGGGCAGGTGGGTGGGCCACCTGTCCAACAAGCCAAGATAATTTGCTCAGAAGCATTCTCTGACTAGCTGGGCCTGGTCTCTCCTTATAAGCCCTAGTTTGGATCATGTGACCAGTCTACTTTTTGTCATGTGATCTCCCTCCTGACTCAAGCTGAGCTCTTTGCTAGCCCCAGTCCTAGCTGTGAATTCCATCTTGCCTCATCACCACTGCGCAGCTAGGCTTGGGTTACTGGCTCCATCACCCCTCCACACCCTAATCCATGAGTTGCTGGCTCAACTGCTCTTCCTGCAACTCCTTACTCAGTTGAGGTTACCAGGTAAACTGCCACCCTGTAACCCTGGGGTGCTGGCTCACCTCCCTGCAGTCCTTTGTTGTCTTACGAGCAGTGTGATGACTCATTGTGAGCAGGCTCCTGCCACAATTCACCCACAGCAGTCTGCCACAGAGGCACCCATATATTTGAGTAACCAATGGCCAGGGACCTGTGCTCACTGCGTTTTTGGAAAATGCAGTGAACATGGGTCCCCGTCAATAGTTAAACAGGTACTTAAATATGTCACTCAACAATCCAATGTAACTACTGTTTTAAAAATATTCTCCTTCACGTTCATGAGCCCAGACTGAACGCTAAGAAACCATGCTCTCCAACAGTCTGATCCTGCAATGACATTCGAGGGAAAAATTTTACTCATGTTACTAGTCCACTGACTTTGCTGGGACTACTTATCTAATTAAATTTACTCTCATACATCAGGTTTTGTAAGATTAGGCTCCAAGACAATGCTATCTAGTTATGACATTGTGTCTGGTGAGACTGATCAAACATACAGTAATCCCCAGCTACAATTATAATTAAAAGTATTTCAACTCTAGTCTCTTATATGAAGCGTCCAGCCAGCCAGTACATTAGATTAATGGTTAGTTTGCCATTAATTCTAGTGAAAGTTCATGAAGCTGTCATTGAAAGTGCACATGCTTCAGATGCAAAAATATCCTTTTCAAATTTTGAATGAAGAATTTAATAGGAAAACTACTGTGAGTGTTGTTGAATGAAATGAAAAGTATCCCTGATAATGTGAGGTTATATTTCTGGGTATAAGAGTGATTAATGTAGTTGTTTGTAGCTCAAGAAGTGTTACATTAGAATATTTCCAGGTATTCTGAAATGAACTGTCATTTACACTTTCTTCTCCCCTAATAGTAATTTATTCCATACATCTTTTTCATGACAAACCTTTTGCGACAAAGAGCCCATGCTTGGTTCTCTCTAAATGGCACAGAGCAACTCTTCTAGTATCAGTTTGACACTTTAAAATAACACGTGTGTAATCTATTGTTCAAAAAACAAAACAAAAATTTATATAAAAAGGCCATACACTGGGGCCTCCTGAGTTAAGGCTTGTATCAGTTAGGCAGTTTTCTTGAAAGTGAAATGTTAAAGAAGTGGGGTCCAACTCTTCCCATCAAAACAAAACAAAATGGATCTGCTGCCAGAACATTTAGCTATGCAATCAAATGCTTTCTAGGCTTTCTATTTTTGTTCTTTCACTCCCTTTGGGATCTGGCATATATTTAGCAATTCTAAACATTAAAAAACCTAGCAGGCAAGTTAAAGCAGCTGTTCCTTCCCCCACAACGAGACCAGTTTACTAGTACCTTTACCCACAATTTTTCTGATGTGTATTGACAGAAACTGTACATATCCCTATAAAAGGTACATTTTAGAATAGTTTGTGGTGCCAATGCATGATTTGGAGATTGTATTATGAAAGGCCAGAATGAACTCCTACTACATTGTTAGGTGTTGAAGGCTGTGCCATATTTTTGCAAAGGCAGTTTTGCCTAGAGCCGCAGTAAAGCCATGGGTATGGCAAATGGTCTCAGATTTGACATATGATTTTAAGTGGTTTGCCTGAGTACTTCCTATGAGTGAGTGGTAAGGTCATGCCACTTGCCATTGCAGAAACACAGTACTGTCCTGTTCCCCAGAAACGCAATAACACTGTGAATTTGACCTAATATCAACATTCTTAATACAGCTATTTTCCAAAGTGTAATATTATCATCCATAATACATCTTACAGTCATCTGATCGAATGCAAACAAAGATGAAAGAAATATCAAGGGAAATATTCAAATTGAAAAAACACAAAAGCTTTCATATCTTCTAAAATTATTTTTCCTTGAATAACATTAATACATGGAGATCATCTGTTGTCAAAGTCCTGATAACCATCATTAGTTTCCACTAGAAGCTTCTCCATCATAAAAACATACCAAAGGAATATTTCACCAATGGCAAAATTCTAATATTGATTTCCAAACATGATGTTGGCCTGCTGTGGCCCAGGAGGACTCACCCACGTGTGTGATCCTATGCCACCAGATGTGGGTCCCGCTACTGCCCCAGGTCGGGGTAGGCAGCTGACCCGGGATGTGCCCTGTGCCAGATCCTGGGCACCCATCCCGGGCTAAGGGCCACCAACATGGGCCACAGTGGGCTAGCACATTTGTTTGGCTCTCTCTGTCCCACTGCGGGGTGGGGGCTTCCATGGCCATGTGCCATGGCTAGTTCCCATGGGTCCCTGTCGTAGTGGGGTGTGTGTGCTAGGAGTGGGATGGGGCAGGGCAGGAGCGGGGCTGGCTGCCTGCATGTTTGTTACAGTCCCCCACCCCACCCCACCCCTCAGGTTGTGCAGATGGTGGGACAGCTCTCCCAATGGCAGGCACGTTTGTTCCATGCTGCTTGCTGACCTGGAAAGCGGCTGCCACAGTTTTCTGCCCCGGGCCGGGAAGTTGCCCCGCCACCTGCATGTTTGTTTTTACTTTTAAACTGATTGCGTCTGTGCAGCTTTTCTGTGATTGATTGTTGCAGTGGCAACATGTAGATCTATCAAAAGGAAATTCTGCAAGGAACAGCGAAAACAGTAAGTGTGTACAGCGAATTCGTATTTTTTCTTTATTAAAAAAATACAGGTCACAGACACTAACCAAAATCAAAGTAATATGTGTGTGCATTTTGCTTTTTTGGCCATTTTTACTTCTTTCCCTGCAATCAGTGCTCTGACCTTTGTAGTGGGGGAAAATACAAGGAAACTGCTATATTGGCACCTGACTGTGTCAGCTACCTCATTCCTAACTCCCCCACAGTCATCTATTTCCTACACTGAAGAGCCTTAATCTTTTTAGCCTCTCCTCAATAAAGCTGTTCCATAGCCTTAAGCATCTCTCCCCCTTTCTAGTTCTACTACGTCTTTCTTCAGATGGGGGTGACCAGTACTTCATACAATATTCAGGGTGTGGGGGCCATAGAAACACCATGGATTTATAGAGTGACATATGATTGTTTTTTGTTTGTTTTATTTTCCATCCCTTCCTCAGTAATTCCTTATAACAATTAGTAAGAACTGACAATATGTATTAATATTTTATATATGGACACATTCACTGAATTCCCACTGGGCAAAAATGTTGTTTGTATTTGTTTTTGAAAATAGGTTTCCCATTCGATTATACTATTCTGTGAGCATTCTCAATCAGTCCTTATGTTTCTATATGCGAGGGCTGCTTTTTACAGCAGAACATTTAAAATGAAACACATATGAATAAATAAAATGTATTATTCAGATTTTAACAGCAGTATAGTAGATGTTTTTAGAGTAATCTCATGTAATCAAAACAAATAGGTTTTAATTGTTATTTTAGAAATAATTTAATAAACTATTCTATCCAAGGCATTTTAAAATTTCTACTGAAATCAGTGGAAAAACCCCAGATTAAAAAGAAGCACAAATGGAGTAACACATTTTAAAAATAAAATAAATAAACTAGGTGAGGATGTCAGTGTTAGCAAAAATTCAAACGTGATTTATCTTTATATTTAGGGTGGCCATACCTCCCCTTTAACCCACTTATGAAAAATACATGTTGCAGGGATGCATTATTTTCATACGTGTCCTCTTTTAAAGGGGAGCTATGGCCACCCTATTTATATTTATCTGTGTCTTGTCAGGTAGATCTCCCAGGGGGAGGGTGTGAGTCTCCCACCTGGGTAGCCACTGCCAGTCTTTGTTGTTTGTTTGTGTGAGTAAACAATGGTCCCACAAGGAGGAAGGACATCCAAAGTGGGTGAGGGAGCTGGGCTAGCTAGTTTTAGGATACGTATCACGGTGACAACCAGGGGGGTGGGGAGATCCATGGTGAGGCGACTGCGGAAGGTGCCCTATTTTAGATGCCTTCAGAAAATTGCCATGGAGCCCATTGTGAGTACCTAGAAGGGTACCAAGGGGGAATGGGTAAGCTGGATTTCTCCTGCATAAGGATCTGGATGGCTAATGCCAGGTCTGTGGTGAATAAAGTCAACACTCTGTCTGATTCTATTGCAGAATGTCACCCGGACCTGGCATGTATCACTGAGACTTGGCTAGATGATGCTGCAGGCCCTATTTTGGAACTGCTGGTCCCACCAAGTTTTTTAGTGATCTACCAACCTTGAGCAGAACAAAGAAGTGGTGGTGGTGGTGCTGGAGGGGTAGCATTGATTTTTTTCATCCCACCTACAATGCACTAGGTGACCCGCTTCAGGGGCAGGGACATTCAAGTGCCTGGCCATGTTCTGTGCTGCTGAGGTAGGAGCAAGATTTATGGTCCTGCTGGTGTATAGACCTCCCCAGGAAATCTGGGAGGATTCGGTGCCGAGTTCCTAGAGCTAGTGTCAAGGATGATGTGGAGTGTTGGAGTGTCCCAGGATGATGGTCCTGTGGGATTTTAATGTGCACAGCAGTGCTGGGGGGGTTGGACTAGATGATTTCTGAGGAGCCTTCCAACTCAAAGATTCTAGGATTCTAAGCACCTGAAAATATATTTATTTTTTAGGTGCTTTTAGGATCCACTGTTGCTTCCCTTAATGTACTCTGCCCTCCTTTTTTTCCTTCCCCTATTTTATAGTTTTTAAATATTCTTTTAAATTACTTGTTTTAAATTGTTTAAAATGTGTATATTGTGTTTACTTTTATGTGAAGTGCTCCGAGTGCCATGTAGGTGGGGGGGAGGAGGGGGATGCTATAAAAATAAATTATGATTAATTATTATTATGTTAAAAAGTGGGGGGTTCCAAAGAGCAGAAAATTATTTGACTCAGGTGAAACATTCTGGGTGCAGTAAAAGAGAAATAATAACATTATTTATTAATTATAAATATTTATTTATTAGCTGCCCCCTCATGCTAAGGTGCAGCATACAATAAAAATTCCCCAGAATAAAAACTTCTCCCCATAAAACTAACACAACCGTAAAACCAATAAAACTAAACACATAAAATAAGTCTTCAACTTGGTGTCAGGCTGATTTTTCAGAAAATAAAATAATGGAGCAGATAATGGCACTTAGACAGAATAAGGCTCCGGGCCCAGATAGGGTCACTACAGGCAGCCCCACATTGGTGGGCCTCCTTACTTTCCAAACTGTTTTTTCGAGTTAGTGAGGTCCAAAATATACCCAAAGCTTGGGTACTGAGCTGGATTGTCCCTATTTACAAAAAAGGTAGCATTTGTGATCCTGCTTGCTACAGGCCCATCAGCTTGTTATCAACAATCAGGAAGCTCTATGCAAGGATATTGTTGGTCCATTTAGAAAAATGGGCCGAAAAGGAAGCACTTATTCCGCCTGAACAGTTTGGATTCAAGAAGGGACATTCATCCGTTGATTCCTGTTGTATTATACAGCATTTAGTCTTTAAATACCACAAAGTTAGGAAAGGGAAACTGTATATGGCTTTTGTGGACTTCTCCAAAGCGTTTGACACTATCGCTAGACCAAGGCTATGGACCAAACTTATGACCCTAGGCATTGATGGTAAACTACTGGTTGCTATATGACAACTATACTCTACAAATGAGGCCAAGGTCAAAATGGGGAATACCATAAGCCAGCAGTCGATTTCAATTCAAAGAGGGGTATGCCAGGGATGTGTCCCCGTGTCACTCCTCTTTAATTTGTATGTGACAGACTTGATCCTGCTCCTAAAAGCAGAGGATACTCATCCACCCAAGGTGGGGGATGTTTAGGTGTTGTGAGGTTCCACAAGGTTTTTGGGGATAGAAAAGGTGGAGAAACCCACAAACCTGTTACAGCAGCTGACGCTATCACACAAGGGACTCCTATGGGGAGAGGGTGCTCACGCTTTGACTGGAAAAGAAGTTCCCTCAGGGTGTAAGGTGGCCCACTAAGCCTTGTTAGAGGCAGGGCCGTTTCATCACAGGGAAATGGAATCAGTAGAAGCGTGTGCAATCCCCCTCCTCTGCCCACAGGGGGACACGGTCCCTGCCCACACTTCCACACCCTACACCCCTTCCGAACCCACAGTGCAAGGGGTTTTTTACCACGTGAGGGAGGATGAGGAAGGGGAAGAAGTTCCAGTAAAGGGGGAATGGGAACGGGGGAAACTACCACCAACCTAAAGGGAGGACAATCATGAATTACCAGGAGTTAGAACTATTAGTGCACACAACAACCACACTCTCTCTCAGACCATCACGCACTCACCTGACACTCTCCTCGCATACGCCACGCACTCTCCTCTCAAACCCACACGCTCCAAAATCACGATAAGAATCTCAGTCGCACATAACGCTCCGGGGGCCAGCTTCACAGTAGTACTGATCGCCGGCAAGTGAAGACTGTGGCCCCACCCCGTTGTGCTTGCAGACGCGCTGAGCGTCTTAATGTCCTTCCTGACCCTGTCCCTTGTTCCTCCGAGACTATGGCGTCTTTCCTAGAGTCTCCCTCGCTCCCGCTTCGCATTGCTGTTCTACTTCCGGGTCTCGGGGAACGTTCCCTGCACCTTCCTCTGCCAGCCATGTTCCACTATCCTCATGTATGTCGGGGGTCCCGCTATCTTGGGGTCTGGGGTTCCTACTCTTCCTGTGAGTTTCCCTCCATCCCTGTAGCCTGACAGCACCCCCTCCCCAGGGTCACAACCTCCTGGAAAACCTCCTTAGGGGTCCTGGTTTGGAAGGGTGGAACATGCGGGTCAACCAAAGAGTGTGAATTGCAGCGGCGGGCTCCCAGGAGCGGTCGGCGGGGCCATACCCTTTCCAATCCACCAAATAGAAGAGAGCACCACGTACCCGTTTGGAGTCCAGGAGGATACGGACCTCATATTCTGGCTCCCCCTGGATGTCCCAGACGGGTTCAGGGGTAAACGCAGGAGGGTAAAGGGGTGGTCGGTGCAGTTTCGGTAGTGATAGATGAAACACAGGGTGCACACGGGCAGAAGGCGGTAAGGTCAATCGGTAGACTACGGGATTTACTTGTTGTGCCACAGGGAACGGTCCCATGAACCGGTTGTCGAGTTTTGAGGAAGGGCAAAGAGAAGGGTAGTGGCAACGGTCTATCCACACCAGATCTCCTACCTGATATTTCAGGGCAGGTTGTCTGTGTCTGTCGGCGTAGTGTTTGTATTGTTGACGTGCCCTTTGTAACATCGCATGGGCATGTGCATGACAGCAATGGAGAATCTTTATCATGGCGCCAGCTGCGGGGACTGTCACTGCGGGTTCTTCAGAAAGGGCGAGTCTTGGGTGAAACCCATGGGACACAAAAATGGGTGACGTACCCAAGGAAGCACGGGGCACATTGTTAAAAGCGAATTCGGCAAGGGGCATATAAGTCACCCAATCGTCTTGTAGATAATCTACATAACAACGGAGATACTGCTCCAAGGTCTGATTTGCTCTTTCTACTTGTCCGTTGGCTTGTGGTCTATACGCTGTCGTGGGGGTGACCTGCGTGCCTACTGCCGTGAATAAGGCCCACCAAAATCAAGCGGTAAACTGTGGTCCACGATCTGACACAATAGTACGTGGTAAGCCATGGTGTTTAACAACATGTTGGAGGAAGAGTTGCACCGTATGACGGGCGGTAGGTAGTTTCTTGCAGGGAATAAAGTGCCCCATCTTTGTAAATTAGTCTGACCACAAGGAAGGGGTGCCAACTGTATGAGTCCGACAGGTTTCACTCGTGGTACCTTGGTGCGGCTACAGGTCGGACAGCCTTGTACATATCGGTGTACATCTTGTGCCATGGTAGGCCACCAAAAATGCCGTTGCAGCAATTGAAGCGTGCGCCGCTGTCCTGGATGTCCAGCCATGGGGGCGTCATGGTGGGCCCATAAGACCTTTCGTCGGGCAACACGGGGGATGACGAGGGCCCCGTTATGCTGGGGTAATGGTGAGGGATCGTTCTCGACCATAGCTTGCAGTTCTGGGTCTCGGGAGACCTAGGCTTTCATTTGTTGTGTAGTAAGGCTCCCAGTCAAGAACACCTGGGGTTTAATAATAGTTTCTCCTTTTAATGCGGGGCCCTCGATGGTTTCATAGCATCACGAAAGGGCATCAGCTACTGTGTTCTGTTTCCCTGGACGGTAGTCGATATGGAAATTAAAGTGTGCAAAAAAGAGGGCCCACCTGGCATGGCGGGCATTTTGAATCCGGGCGGTCTGTAAAAATGTTAGATTTTTGTGATCAGTGATCACCTGAACAGGGTGTCGTGCCCCTTTGAGATAGTGCCACCATACCTCGAAGGCGGCACATATTGCTAACAACTCACGGTCCAGGACCGTGCAATTTTGTTCAGCTGGACTTAACTGTCGGGAATAGAATGCACACGGTAAAGAGATCCCTTCTGGTTCCTTGACTTGAGACAGCACTGCTCCTAAGGCCACGTTTGAGGCATCCGTTTCTACCCAAAGGGTAAGGAAAAGTCAGGGTACTGAAGGATGGGAGCAGTCATAAAGGTTATTTTTAACTGGGCAAATGCTCGTTGCTGGTCCACTCCCCACACATACGGTTTCCCCTTCTTGAGAAGGCATGTCAAGGGCGCCGCTAAATCGGCATATCGCAGAATATATTGGTGGTAGTAGTTTGCGCTACCTAAAAAACGCTGTAGCAGTTTTACCGCTTGGGGTACGGACCAGGAATTGATCGCCTCTACCTTCGATGGGTCCATTTTGATTCCTGCAGCGGAAATAATAAAGTCAAGAAAGGGGACTTCCTTTTGGTGGAAGGCATGTTTTTCTACCTTACAGTACATATGGTATTGTCTAAGGCGTTGTAGGACGACCTTTACATGTTGAAGATTCTTGGAAAAAAATCAAGATATGCAATAATAAATTGATCCAAGACATCGTTGATCAAGTGCTGAAAAGCCACTGGAGCATTAGCCAATCTGTAGGGCATAACTAAATATTCAAAGTGCCCATACCTGGTGCGGAAGGTGGTTTTCCATTCTTCCCCCTCTTTGACTCGTAGCAGGTTATACGCTCCCTGGAGGTCCAATTTCGTAAAGATAGAGGCTCCTTGAAACCTATTAAGTAACTCCGGGATTAGGGGAAGGGGATACCGGTTCTTTATAGTAATGGCATTAAGACCTCTATAGTCTATGCAGGGCCTTAGCCCTTCATTCTTTTTAGGGACGAAAAAGGGGGGGGCACCCCCAGGGGACGTAGAGGGGTGGATAAACCCTTTCTCTAGGTTCTCATCGATGTACGTTTTTAGGGTTTTTAACTCAGGTTCCGACAAGGCATAAATCCGTCCATATGGAGGTATCGTGTCAGGGAGTAGGTCAATGGTACAATCGTACGTGTGATGGGGCAGAAGCTCCAAGGCTTGCTGCTTCCAGAACACATCGGAAAACTCTTGGTAATCGGGAGGGAGGACGTCATTAGTCAAGGAGGCCCCTACGATCGTACCAACACCGCCTTCCTGTCACGGGGGCTGCTGACAACATTGAGAGAGACTCTGTTGGGAGGAAAAGGAAATTCTCTTGCGGTCCCAGTCAATGAAGGGGTTATGTTTCCTCAGCCAAGGAATCCCTAAGACAACTGGGAAGGCTGGGGTGCTCACCACATCCAATGTTAATAGTTCTCGATGGTTCCCAATCCACCCCATAAGTGCCGGGGTACAACAAGTAATAGGGCCTGAGACCAATGGGGAGCCATTGATGGTGAATACTGCTTCGGGGCGGGGTTTAGGTACCCTTGGGACCCCATAGCGCTGTACTACATATCTATCGATAAAATTCCCTGACGCCCCTGAATCAATGAGAGACGAAAACACCACGGTTTTTTGGGCCAGAATTTGTAACATAAGGGGTATTTGGAACTGTTCCCCCTAGAGGCGAGTGGTCGCAATATGGTGTGTTAGGGAAGCAGGGGTTTTGACTTTGGTTACCGGGGTGTCCCCTGACCACCTCAGCCCTGCTCATTTCCCAAGCCCCGTCGATGGGGGGGCAGTTGAGGACAGGCGTTGGAGAAGTGCCCTGCAAGGCCACAATAATAGCAGAGCTTACCCAGCCACCGACACTCCTTCTCTTGGAAATCGAGGGGGCCTCTCGAGGCTCTGATCTGCATTGGTTTGGACTCTTCTGACTTCCCTACCCCCGCTCCGAAGGTTGCTGGTCAGTTCCCCCATACTCGACTCGTGTCTGGCCGTCGTTCTCGTCATCGTTCTGCCAGATGCTCGTCAATCTGGCAAGTCAGATTGACAAGTGCTCCCCATTTCTCTGGGACCCCAGTCAAGGCCAGATGGTCCTTGATTTCTTCGTTGAGGCCCTTTCTGAACAACACCTTTAACACCTTATGGCCCACCCTAGTTCCACCGCCAACTGTTGGAATCGCGTAACGTATTCCAACAGTGGGCCCTTCCCCTGCAGCAGCGTCATGATCGCCGCCTCAGCATCTTTTTTTCGATGAGGATAATCGAAGAGAAACTGTAGCTCTTGCAAAAAACCCTTAAAATCCCCTAAGAGGGGGCTGTCCTTTAGTAATAAGGGTGTGGCCCAGTCCAGAGCCAGGCCCTCCAAGTGCCCAATGACAAAGGCCACTTTGGCTGCGTCAGAGGCATAGGTACGGGGTTGAACCTGAAAGGCCAATTTGCATAGCGCCAAAAACCCTTGGAAATTCTTACGATCACCTCCAAATTTTTGAATAGGGGGGTAACGGGGTTCTCTCCCTAACTGTTCCTCTAACAGGCCTGCGGCAGCTGCCAACTCCAGGGGCGGGTTTACCATCGGTACCGGAGGTGCTGCTGCCACCACATCCATTACTCCCGCTCCTCCCCCTGCTACCTGTTATTTCAAATCTTTAAGGTCCATGGTCAGGGCTTGGATGGCCCGAGCCATCTCCTCCATCTGCTGTGCCAGGTCCATGGTAGGGCCGGCGATGCTGTGAGGTTCCACGAGGTTTTTGGGGATAGAAAAGGCGGAGAAACCCACGAACCTGTTACAGCAGCTGACGCTATCACACAAGGTATTCCTATGGGGTGAGGGTGCTCACGCTTTGACTGGAAAAGAAGTTCCCTCGGGGTGTAAGGTGGCCCACTAAGCCTCGTTTCAGGGCCGTTTCATCACAGGGAAATGGGATCAGTAGAAGCGTGTGCAAGCCCCCTCCTCTGCCCACAGGGGGAACACGGTCCCTGCCCACACTTCTACACCCCTTGCGAACCCACAGTGCAAGGGGTTTTTTACCACGTGAGGGAGGGTGAGGAAGGGGAAGAAGTTCCGGGAAAGGGGGAATGGTAACGGGGGAAGCTACCACCAACCTAAAGGGAGGACAATCATGAATTACCAGGAGTTAGAACTATTAGTGCACACAACCACCACACTCTCTCTCAGACCATCACGCACTCACCTGACACTCTCCTCGCATACGCCACGCACTCTCTTCTCAAACCCACACGCTCCAAAATCACGATAAGAATCTCAGTCGCACATAACGCTCCGGGGGCCAGCTTCACAGTAGTACTGATCGCCAGCAAGTGAAGACTGTGGCCACCGGCATTAAATCCCCTTGGCCCCGCCCCGTTGCGCTTGCAGACGCGCTGAGCGTCTTAATGTCCTTCCTGACCCCACCCCTTGTTCCTCCAAGACTACGGTGTCTTTCCTAGCATCTCCCTGCGCTCCCGCTTCGTCTTGCTGTTTGTTAGGCCTCGCCCTCCAGGACCCCTAGGGCCAGCCGCAGGGCCGACCCCGAAACCCCGAACAGCGGGACCCCCCCCGGCGCACCAAGTACCTGGGCCTCCAGTGGGGCCGACGCCTGCAACGCCAGCAGCAAGACCCGGAAGTGCGGGAGAAGCCGAGCCCCCGCACGCTCAACGGGGGCTGGCCCCACCCCCTTCAACCAGGAAGAACGCCGAGGCCAGGGCAGCGCCCGCCCACACAGCTGCAGCCCCTGAACCCTCCACACAGGGAGGGCCCCGACGCTCGGAGCGTCTCCGGCTCCGCCCCCCCTCACTCGTAGGGCTTATAGGGCAGGCAGAGACAGGCTCACCTTGCTGGTGAACAGTGCTCTGCCTGTGAGACCGGCCCCTGGCGATTGTGTGCTATAGTATTGTGCGAAGGAGAGAGAGAGAGAGAGAGAGAGAGAGAG
>QEPC01007521.1:563687-577171 GCA_003113815.1 Sphenodon punctatus
CCAACCCCCCGTCCCGGTGCTCCCCTGGACCTGGGTCCCCCGAACGCCTGGGCACCCAGGAGTTGTTCAAGGCTTGCGCTCTACCCAGATACCCTGTGATGATTTAGGCTGTGGATCCTTGGATTCTAAGGCCCTATTCTATCCTGAGGGTAGTTATCCGAGGCACTGCCTTGTACCCACACGCTCCTGGGTGGGTAACGCTTGGGGTTCCGTCTGTCTGTCTAGCCCCATATCCCCCTGTAAGGCTTCCCCCCCCCCTTACAGGCCGGCGTAAGGTTTCCCCAACCTTACACTGTTCTACTTCCGGGTCTTGGGGAATGTTCCCTGAACTTTCCTCTGCCGGTCGTGTTCCACTATCCTCATGTATGTCGGGGGTCCCGCTATCTTGGGGTCTGGGGTTCCTACTCTTCCTGTGAGTTTCCCTCCATCCCCGTAGCCTGACAGGTGTGCGTAATTCAATTTTCGGACGACTTGGTGCTTTTGGCACAGACCGAATAGGTTTGAAGCGATTGTTAGAAAAACTGTATAGGTACTGTCAGTGCAATGGGCTGAAAATGAATGACCAAAAATCTAAAATTATGATACTGGGAAAGAAGCCAAGAACCCCTGTGTGGGAAGTGTCAGCGGGGACATTAGACATCGTGAAATCCTACAACTATCTGGGAGTCACCTTTACCTCCAGGGGTACTTGGAATCTCCATCTCCAAAATTGTGCTGCCAAGGCCCTTCAAAGTACACGGGCATTAATTAGGGCCATGAACATGTCTAGGGGGGTACTTGTTTCCGCCTTTTTGCGGGTGTTTACTGCAAAGATCCCATCATCAGCTGCTTTTGGGCTGGAGGTAATATCATTCCCAGACGTAAGGTCCCTGGACAAGATACAGAATCTGTTTTTGCTGAGACTTTTAAAGGTGGGACCAAGCACCCCTGGGTCAGTACTGAGGGCCGAGACAGGCGTTTATTCTACAGAGGTCCATGTTAAGCAATCTGTGGTATGGTATTGGCTTAGGCTGTTACAACAGCGGGATCAGCACCTTGCCTTGCAACGTCTTAGGGAGGAGCTATCTCACGAGGGCCCAAGGATATACCCATGGATTAAATACTTGGGGAATCTGCTTAATAAAATGGGTTTCTGCTTTGAATACTTTGTGGGGAAAAGGTTTAGTAGGATCAAAGAGGAAATGACCCAAAGAGTGCAAGATCAAGCCAAACAAGATGATTTGGCCTTTTTGGCCCAATGGAGAGTTGCTCCAGGTTTGGTCCAGCTAAAGTATGTATGGATGTTTGAGGGTAGGTACTGACACATCGCTTATGATCAGCACTGTTGTTCTTGTCGTATGGGCGAAATTGAAACACCTGGGCATCTTGTTTTACGATGCCCCTACTACAAGTTGTTGAGGGAGACTTGGCTTGCTCCCCTTTTGAGAGTGGGGCTTAATTCTAAGCCAGGGGACTGTTATCAAAATTTGCTTAGGTTATCCTTGGTTCAGGAGATGCAGGTCCTTTCTATTTTTGTTCACTTGGCTTTAAGAAGGCAAGGCTATCTCAGGGGCAAAATGAAAATGGTAAATGAAACTGATGGGCAAAGATGATTTTGGGTGGATACTTTAACTGAGCTGGAAATAGGATGGAGTTGGGTACGTGATTTCGGCTAATAGGTGAAGGGTAAGCCATTTCCAAAATTATTGGGGGCATTGTCTGCATATACTGTGTAGGGGCTGCCTCGCCAGGGGACAAGTGTTGGCACCATAACCCCCATGAAGGGTAAGCCGCCATTTAACGCAAGGTATTACCTCTGATCATGGCATCGTGCTACGCAATTACAACCTGTACAATTGGTGGTTGTATTTGTATTTTATATCTCTGTTTTGTGTTATGTATGGTCTATTTATGAATTTTATTGTTTAATTTCTATTCTAATTTTGTTATGGCTAAGGCTTGTTATGGCTAAGGCTTGCTCCAGGAGGGAATTCCAGAGCTGCAGCCCAGCTACCGAATATGCCCTCTCCATTGTGACCCCCCATCTAACATGGGGAACCTCCAAGAAGGTGCCCCCAGCAGACCGCAGAGATCACTCTCAGATGCGGAGGGTGAGGCAGTCCCTGAGGTATGAGGAGCCCAGACTCTGTAGGACTTTATAGGCCAGTACCAAAATCTTAAACCTGTCTTGGTACACTATCGGCAGCCAGTGCAGAGTTCGGAGCACAGGTGTTATGTGCTCTCGCCGGTCCGTCCCCATAAGGAGATGGGTCGCCGCATTCTGCGGCCTCCAAACCAGAGTCAAGGGAAGCCCCACGTAGAGCGCATTGCAGTAGTTGAGCCTCAAGGTGATGAAGGCATGGATGAGGGTGGCCCGGTCGGGCCTGGAGATGTATGGACGCAGTCTACACCAGATACAGCTGGCGAAAGGTGGCTTTTGACACTGCCTCCACCTGCCAATCCAGACGGAGGCTTGAGTCCAAAACCACCCCCAGGCTCCAAACCTGTTGGGCCACAGGAGGGCGAACCCCCCACACCAGAGGGGCCAGCACCTCCCTCGTCCTACCCACCAACGTCATCTCCATCTTATCAGAATTGAGCTTCAGTCTGCTCTGCCACATCCAATCCGCCACAGCCTTCAAGCACTGGGAAAGCAATGAGACAGCAGGGCCTGGGTCATCAAAAAAGAGAGGTACAACTGAGTATCATCAGCATATTGGTGACAATGCACCCCAAAACGTCTCACGATCTCCCCCAAGGGCTGCACGGGCTGGAGTATGGAGGGCGATAAGTGCAGAGTGACATTATTTACACATTAAATAATAATGGAGACAGGATCGAACCCTGTGGAACGCCACAGGTCAAGGCCCGGGAGCATGATGTTTCAGCCCCCAGCACCACCCACTGGCTCCTCCCTGAGAGGAATGAATGGAACTACTCCAAAACAGTCCCATCCAGACCCCCCAGGTCTTGCAGCCATCTCAACAGCAGCCCAGCAGCCCATGGTCCATGGCATCAAATGCGGCCGAGAGGTCTAGCAGGATGAGAAATGTTGAACATCCTGCGTCCATCTCCCAGCGAAGATCGTCCACCAAGGTCATCTTGGTACCATAGCCAGGGCAGAACCCAGACTGAAAAGGGTCAAGGAAACGGATGCTATTAAGATGCACCTGGAGCTGTGTCGCCACCGCCCGTTCAATAATCTTCCCTAAAAAGGGACGATTAGAGACAGATCAGTAGCTGGCAAGTGCGTCCACATCCAATGATGGTTTCTTAAGCAGGGGGCGCACCACAGCCTACTTGAGGCTGGGCGATAATCTCCTGTGCCGGAGGGATGCATTGACCACCCTCGCCAGCACCGTCCCCAAGGTCTCCCTGGAGGCTTTCACCAACTGCCAGGGTCATCTACCTCGCCAGTCGCTTCGACCATGTACAGCCCCTCCTCTCTTCGCTTCACTGGCTTCCCCTTCCTGAACGAATCCTGCACAAGCTCCTAGTCTTCACCTATAAAGCTCTTCACAACCTTGCTCCCCCCTACCTCTCTGCACTTATCGCCCTCCATACTCCAGCCCGTGCACTTCGCTCCTCCTCTGTCCCTTCTCTCACCCTTCCACGCCTTCCCTGCTCCCCTAAGCGCCTTCGTCCCTTCTCACTTGCTGCCCCCCATGCCTGGAACTCCCTCCCTGTCCACATCCGCCTTGCCCCCTCCCTTCATACCTTCAAATCTCTCCTTAAAACTCACCTCTTTCGCTCTGCTCTGTCTGACTCTTTATCCTGCTGAGCCACTATTCCTATACCTACGATCGGTTTACCCTTATCCTTGCAACATGGACCTGCCTGCTGTCATTCTCATCGTAACCAAGCCAAGTACGTGCACTTGAGACCTCGCATCTTCATGAATGTTAGACCCCTTGTCTCTCCCTCTGTTCCCCTTCCTAAGTCTCTCCCCCAGCTCCTGTCTCTCAGATTGTAAGCCCTAGGGGCAGGGACCGTGTATTTTATTACTTTGTAAAGTGCCAGGTACACTGCTGGCACTATATAAATGTTTGTTAATAATAAGGTATGAATCTAATTCGCAACTGGTGACTCTCACAGACCCCAGGACACCCACCACATTGACTGGCATCACTTCCTGAAACTCATCCCCAAAAGATGACCCAGATGGGGCCTCCATAACCTCACGCTCCTCCCCTACTGCCCCCAATTCGGTGTCGAAGTCACTCTGGATCCGACCGATCTTGTCTGCAAAGTAGGTGGCGAACTCCTCACAGCGGGCCTGGGACAAGTCCCCATCCAGGCAGAGGGAGGCTGGACTGACCAGCCCCCGCACCACCCGGAACAGCTCCGCTGGACGCGACTGCAGACGCTATGAGGGCAGCAAAGAACTCTTTCTTTGCTGTTCTCAGCCTCAACGTAGGACCGCAAATGGGCCCTATGGAGAAGTCGGTCAGATTCAGAGCAAGTTCTCCGCCAGCGTTGCTCCAGTCTCCTACCTGCCTGCTTCATACACCGCCGCCCCTCGGTAAACCATGGGGCCCTGCGGTGACGAGACGGAGGCAGGGGACACCTCAGAGCCACCCTGTCAATGGCCTCCCCCAGCAAGGTGTTCCAATGCTGGACCAGCTCATCGACAGAGTGACCGTTTCACGCATTCAGTACTATTCCTTCCTACATGTTTATTTTTGGCTCCATTAGCAAATGGTGGCATTCATCTGGATATTTTTCTGTTTGTTTTCTTTTTTGTTTTGTTTTGAATTGTTGGCTGGGTTGTCGTAGTCTATTAACTAGTTCGCTGTTCCCCCTCATTTCAGAACAATTTATTTTCTTTATAGGGACGTGGGCTTGGTGCTGCGGAGGGGACTGTCCTGCCTCCCCTGATTAGTTGGTCAGCAGGGAGTAGAAGAGTCTGTCATGAAGTGCTGAGTTCCAGACCAGGAGCATGGGCTTAGCACTGCAAACTGGCAAGGGCTCTCCTACTCTCTGGGCAGTCAGATGCTTGGAAGGGAGTAGGAGAGCCTCCACTTTACATCCAGCTGGTGAGCTGGCAGATGAGCTGAAAGGCAAGCACAGGTCAAGCCAGGCAGTCAGGTAGCACAGGCATCAGCAAATGGATTAAGCAAAAGCATGATCAAGATAGAGCATAGGACAAGTCAGGTAGCACTGGCAATAGTGGACTGAAGACCAGGACAGCGGGCAACAGATGGATAGACGGTACGAAGGCAGGTAGGTGAAGTGCAGAGGCAGAATAGCGGGTGGAGGCACATGGAGGCTATACTGGGAAGGAGCAAATTGGTAAGCTACTGATAACTAGCAGTTTGCTCCTTACATTGGGAAGGAAGAGGAAGTGCTGGACACTTCCTGTCCCACCCTGTGGCCTTCAACATAGGTTCTGATTGGCCAAGGACACAGCATTATCTGAGGCAATGGAGCAGGTGCTACCTGGACCCCAGTGCTGTTAAGACTGAAGGACACCTCCTCCTAAGAGCCAGGTGTTACCTGGGGCCCAGTGCTAGCATGACTGAAGGATGCCTCCTCCAAATAGGAAGGTGCTACCTGGGGCTTGGTGCTGGCACAGCTGCGGGTGAGATACATATCTTTCTCCCTGTCAGTGCCTGTACATTGAACCAACAACTCAGGGTTCTGGGGACAGTGACAAGCTCTTCAGCACCACTGCCACACTTTGCTTTTGGCCCTAGCATTCCCCCATAGGGCTCGCTTGTGCTGGCAAGACCAGACACCTCCAGACTTGCCACACCTCTGCCCAACTAGGTGAAATAGATAATGGTAAAGCACTTTGAACACTGAAAGTGATATCAAAATGATAAATAAATAATAACTTCATAAATAATAATAAGTTTAGAGACAGTAGGTTTCTCTGGGCAGGGACCTTTCTTATCACAACTGTTCAGAACTAGGCTATTTTGATGCTATATAAATAACAATACTAGTAAATAATAGGTTTACACAACAGCCTCAGGAAATTGGACAGAACAGCAGCACTCTTCTTCTTGCCTTGTCTTTTGCAGCTTGCTTCCCAACTCCCCAGCCTTGTCCCTTGCTATCTCTAGTAATTTCCTCCACAGGACTGACTCCCTAGCTTTTGACCCTTGCACTGATGTGGACCAGGATTCTCCCCCTATTCTCATCAGACTTAGCATTGCTCCTGGATCTGACTCCTGGTTCCAATCCTGACACTATTTCTAGCCCCAACCCTGATGTCTGCCAACATCCCAGATGCCCCATCCTGCATCTCTGTCCCGCCCTGTCCCTTTAAATACCCTCCTCATGGAGCAGGGTATTTAATTTATTTATTTTTATTTTATTTTTTCAAATTTATACCCTGCCCCCTCCTGCAACGCAGCTCGGGGCGGCTTCCAACAGTCCACAATAAAATTCCTTTTAAAATATTAAATATAAAATATACCATATAAAAACAGGGCTAGAAAATAACAAATAAATAAATGGGCGGGGGACTAAAATCATCCCCCCCCCCCTCCCTCCCAAAGGCCTGGGCAAACAGCCAGGTCTTACAGTTCTGCCGAAATGTCAAAAGGCTTGGGGCCAGGCGAGCTTCCTCCGGAAGGGAGTTCCACAGCCGCGGTCCTACCACCGAGAATGCTCGCTCCATCGTGGCCCCCCGCTTAACACGGGGGACCTCCAGGAGGGCACCCCCGGCAGACCGCAGGAGCCGTTCCGGGGCGCGAAGGGCGAGGCGGTCCCTAAGGTAAGAGGGGCCAAGGCCGTATAGGGCTTTATAGATCATTACTAGGACCTTGAACTTGGCCCGGCACACTATCGGCAGCCAGTGCAGCGCTCGGAGCACCGGTGTAATGTGCTCCCGGCGACCCGTCCCCGTAAGAAGACGGGCCGCCGCATTCTGCACCAGCTGCAGCCTCCGGGCCAAGAACAAGGGAAGCCCCACGTAGAGCGCGTTACAGTAGTCGAGCCTCGAGGTGACGAAGGCATGGATGAGGGAGGCCAGGTCCGGGCCAGAGACATACGGACGCAGCCTACGTACCAGATAAAGCTGGCGGAAGGCAGCCTTAGCGACTGCCTCCACCTGCCGCTCCAGACGCAGGTCTGCATCCAATACGACCCCCAGACTCCGGACCTGCTGAGCTACAGGAGGGCAAACCCCCCCAAAAGGCACACTGATGTTCTTTTCATGTGGGATTGATGTCGCTAAGAAGACAGCTGCTGCACGTGTGTGTGTGTGTGTGGTGGGGGGGGTGTCTTTCCTGTGCCCTCTCTTCCTACCAGTTGTGCTCCGGTAGCCAGGAAGAAAGAGGTATTAGGGAGTGGATATAAATTTGAATTTGTTTTATTGATTTTTGTTGGTATGTATATGGTTTTATAAATAAATAACCTTGTATGATCAGGGCTGCAAAGCCTCCAGGACCCTGTGCCTCACTAGAGGGAGGGGAGGATGACTAGGGTCTAACAAGGCTGTTGCTGGCAGCCCACTGATATTTATTGTGGGGTGGGTATTGGTATTAGTGGCACACACCCTTTTTCATTTGGGATGGACTGCAACCATGCCCTGGGGACTGATGGAGAGATGTTGGGCACAGTTCTTCCTTTGTGTTAGGGGAAGTACTCTGGTAGCCTTCTGGGTTCCTGCACTGGACACATTTTCTTCAGATCCCAGAGGTCTGATCCCAGATCCCAATAATAAAGTTGTGACCTGAGTGAACCTTAATTACTGGTCTCCACATCTTCCTTCTGGCATTGCACAGAACGACGCAGATAGCTTGAAACAATAGGTCTGAGATGTCAATGGACCCATTCATTTCAAAGAGTGCCAACTCAGATATCTGTGATTCAACACTGAATTATTTCTGTTTATCAAAGCATGTAATAAAGGAGAGGATGTGTCACATTATGAGGATCTATGCAAGCGTTTACTAGATTGGGAGGGGAGGCATGTGAAAGACTGAGCAGGAAAGGGTGTGCAAAACATACACATTGTGGCGTGTAAGCCTTTCACAGTACACAGCAGGGTGGAACAGGTTGTGTTTCTCAGAATCTCATCTTTCCAACATTTGGGAATCATTGTGATAATACGTTTCTCTATTACTATATTGCTTTGTCGGACCTTCTTTTGTTTCTGCTTTGTGAAGTAAAAACATCAACTTGTCCAGCAAACTCTTAACAGAACAATACAAGTAATATATAAAGTGATAAACTCTATAATAATCTGAACAAAGGCGGTATTATAAATGAATGCCAAAATAAAGAGAAGAAAATTAAATATATATCTCATCAACTGCTAGGGATGGGCGAACAGAACGCCGTTTGGATGTTCGGACGTTCGGTCATTCGGTCCAAAACCTGAGTTCGGGTTCGGCTGTTCGGTTCAGCGGAGTTTGGTTCGGCCAAACATTCAAAAAAGTGCTATCGGTACCGAAACTGAATTTTTTTCGGTATTGGTATTTTTGGCCCTGAAACCACCCCTGGTGCCAGGAAGTCTGCTCCTCAGCTGCCTCCCCCTTCCAGTAATGTTCTTTCCCGCCTAAAGTCATGTTTTTTCTGCCCCTGAACTAATCCGAACTCATCTGTACTTTTCCTAACTGTTTGGAAGTTTGAGCGTTCTGTTCGGAAGTTCAGTTCAGTCATCCAAACAGGCCAAGTTCAGGCCGAACTTTGAACTTCTGAACCGCGTTTGCACATCCCTATCAACTGCAATGGAATTGATTTTACCCACTTGTTCTGACCATGCAGTCTTTATTCAAGCACTAATTTATGGGCCAGACTTTGATGGTATAGAATTCCCCCTTCATAAGTCACATAGGGCTGGTCTTCCATGCGCCAGGTGGTCTCTTTTTGTTCAGTGTGGGGGTACACCTTGCCCTGCCCATTGTGTCATTTCAAGCCAGTGCTAACCACCCCCACCAATAAACTAAACTGCCTAACAGAGTCAAACCAATGGTCCATCTTAGCCCAGTATTGTCACAACCTGACACGGCAGCAGGGGTTTCAAATTCCTCCCCCAGATGTGCCAGCAGAGGGCCTGAAGTGGAGATGCTGGGGATTGAACCTGGGACCTTATACATGCAAAGCACGTGCTCTTACCACTTGAGCTTGAGGGGGCTAAATGCCCCCCCACCCTATCCCTTCACCCACTTACCTTTAGGTACCAATAGGCTATTTAATATAATTCCCATGGACTTAGAAAGTATGGAGACTGTACTTTCTAGGAATGCTGCAGTGTGGTAAGGGAAATCAATGACCCAATGTGGGGAGGAATCAAATTTCCCCAATAATTCTGAGTCCAACGTTGCTCAGAGCTAGTCTTCTGTCACCCCCTCAAGGCAATGTACCTAATGAAAACTGTTTGTGGACTTGAACTCTGGGGTTGTTGGAGTTGCAGTTTATAGGGAGTTGACTCAACCGTGGATTGATCTCTTCTCTCGTGATCAGTTGGGGAGGACTCATCCTCACCAGAGACTGAGCTGCAAGACTGTTTGAAACTGACTTGTTTTGTGTTCCCCCTGTAACCTGTCTGACTATTCAAACTGTGATCTTTTCTTAAGCAGAGCTTGTTTGTATTAAGCAGACACTGCGTGCTTTCAGATGAGATGAGTCTCGCCATGGTCTGCTCTGGGCCGTGGTGGGACCTGTCACTCCGGGTCACATTCGAACTGGCCACCAAAGAAGCGTTACAGCGGCCCAGGGCAGGGCAATGCATGGACGTGCATCAGTATGTCCTCACCCCCGTGCTGCATACAGCACCTTTCCCCCTAAGCTGATGGGGGGCCATGGTGGCCAATGAGGACCACCATGGCATCCAGCCTCCACTGAGTGAAGCGGGCTATCAGACATGATAGTCCGCTTTACTCTGGGTCCACCAGCTGGCTTCCAACTGTGATGGAGTTTAGTCCGAGCTGTCATTTGGGGATTTCCTCGAGTGACAACCTGGGCTAAACTCCACCACCATCAAGAGACAGACCATGGTAACATCTGGTGGCCATTTTTAAATGTGACACTAGCACCCAGATTAATCCACACTAACGCGGATCAATCCATGCCAGTGTCATGTCTGAAAACACCCACTGTTGTCTGTCTGTTATTGCTCCAAGAAACTATCTCCACGGTGGAGAGGAGGTGTCACAATGGGTGTCTTTAGACCGACACAGGGTTGCTCACCCCTGGAGCAAGGCCAGGGGTGAACCCCTGTGTCTACCTGCTTGCAGCAGTGCCCAAGTCTGTTTTAAACATACTTGGTGCTGCCAGAGCCCACCCACGAAGTGCCCCCTTCAGAGCACCATAGAGCTGATCCCAAAGTCCTCTGGGGTCACACTCCAGGTTAGCTGCCAACACACCCAGGAAACAGCCTGCCCGACTGGGCCACAGTAGGCTATCACGTGTGGTAACCCACTGTTCTTGGTCTGGTCCAGAGTGGCCACCATGATGGGTAGCCATGGCTGGCAGCTGGCAACATGTTTGTGCAACTCCCTGCCCGCCCCTAGGCCAAGTCATGTGAATATTTGTTCCGCTGCAGGACCCGATCTTGACCGGGTTGCGAGCAGCTCCCTGCTCAGGATCATGGTGTCTGCTAAAGGTACACAGGAATGCAAAGCAAATCTATTAGAACAGTCTTACAGTTCAGTCTCTGGTGGGATGATTTCTTCTGTGTGATGCTGTCAAGCCCTGGCGGGGAGTGCAGCAGCACCGGCCACATAGGGGCTAGCCGGGGAAGCCGGAAGCACCCCCCGAGCCGACGGCAGCAGAATCGGGGGCGACAGGGACTCCACCCCCTGCGTCATCCACGACGCAGGGGGGATGTACAATTCCCCGCCAGGGACACCACTCCAAGTCAGCAGGGGGCGGGACAAACCCCGGAGAAGGCCGACGAGGCGCAGAAGGAAGCCCCGCCCCCGTTG
This sequence comes from Sphenodon punctatus, assembly GCA_003113815.1. Classification (NCBI taxonomy): domain Eukaryota; kingdom Metazoa; phylum Chordata; class Lepidosauria; order Sphenodontia; family Sphenodontidae; genus Sphenodon; species Sphenodon punctatus. The sequence continues at coordinate 574,550 of QEPC01007521.1, forward strand.
CGCCGCTCTGCACGTCTGCAGGAACGCAAGGGGGCGGAGCCTAGGGTATAGAAGCCAGCGCCGAGAAGCACTCGGCGCTGGTGATTGAGCAGGAGACCGGCCCTTTTGCGTGCAGCTAAGTGTTTACTTGTGTTCCCCTTTGAATCCTCTGGTGCAGTACAGTGTATAACCATACACAGAGAGTGCTTGTGTGAATCCCTTCCTTGATACCCTGACCGGAGCACGTGTACGGGTGAGTGAGAGCGTGTGTGTGTGTGTGTGTGCGTGTAACGCCTGACTCCCTTCCCCTGGGCCCTCATTTCCCTCGTGGGTCCCTTCCCCCCTGATCCCTCTCCCCCCTCTGTGCACTGCCTGATTACCCTTTGTACCGTCCTGTGCTCCTGGGGCCCCCATCCTTCCCGACCAGACACCATTCCCCACCGTACTCTCCCTCCCCCTTCCTCGAGTGTGGGTTGTTGCATGACGAGACAGTCTGACTGGGGCTCAGACTCATATACTCACCTGGCGCCCTATGATGATAGGGACTGGGGCACTGTGAGGCCCGCTAAGTCCACACACTATCCTGACGGGCATTTATTCCCAGATAGACCCTTCCAGGTTGAGTGTTTGAGCCCGTGCGTGGGGAATCCGGGGGTGTGGGCGGTGAAAGACCCCGGCGGCCCGGGCGGGTGTTCGGGATTGTGCCCCCTCCCCCGTGATAGATGCTCCCCAGCTGACCAGGTGGAAGATTCCAGGCGGAGAATGAGCCGCTTCTCCTAAACTGCAACTCCAGCCACCCTTTTCAAGTTAAGTTGACAAACAGCTCTTGTTAGCTGCTTTAGCTTCAGATGGTACAGGACTGGCCCCTAGCCAGTCTGAGCCCAGAGTATTTAAGCAACTTTGGCATCTCCCCACTTCAAGTAGTCTGAATATGCCTAGAGACTGTGGGCCAAACTTTAGGGTAGGATGCAAAACTCCATTAGGCCTACTTCATGTGTGCTATTGGGGATGTTATGACTAAGCACGGGGTTGAGTACCATCAGTATGCTGATGATACACAACTACACATCTCTTGCCCTGTGAGTCCTGACAGATCAGCCTTCGCCCTGGAGGAATATCTGAATAACCCAGCCAGCTGGATGTGTCAGAGCTATCTTGTGCTCTGACTTTCACCAGCCGTGATGGGCAAGCATCTAGTTCACAACTGGTTGCCCCGATTGCCCCAAGCACCTCCTCCACATCAGTGGGTGATACCAATTGAAACTGATCCAAATAGACAGGACAAGACTGAGCTTCCATAACCTCAAACTCTGACTCTGCAGATAAAATGGCAGCACCCAAGTCTTGGTGAGTACGAGCAATTTTGTCTGCAAAGTAGTTAATAAAAATGTCACAGTGGGCATTAGATGACACCATTTCCAGGAGGAGGCAGACCAGATTAACCAGGCCCCTCACCACCCAGAACAACTCTGCCAGATGAGACTTTGCAGATGCTACGATAGTGGAGAAGAAAGCTTTCTTTGCTACCATCACAGTCACGGCATAATCCTTTAAAAATTATCTATGCTGCAATCGGTCAGCTTCAGCGCAATTTGAGCACCACCTGTGCTCTAAATGCCTATCCTCCCGCTTCTGCTACCTCAGGCCCTTCGTATACCAGGGGGACCTGTGCTGCTGCAGTGGTGGGAACGGACATCTGGGTGCAACCGTGTCAATAACCATGGTCAAGATGTCATTCTATAAGGGGACCAGGTCACTGACAGTAGCCAGCAAAGTTGGTAGGTAAGTCCCCCAGAAACCAATTGGATTCATAAGTCTCTGAGGGCAGACCATCCTAATGGGTCCACTGCCCTGACAAGGGCATAAAGGGGTGGGTAGCTGCGCCTTCAGAAGGTAAATGATCCAACCATGACAACGGTGTTGTAACAACACCCCGGATAATCGGAACCCGTTTCCAGGCTGATGCAAAACATCAAATCCAATGTGTGTCCTGCCTGTGTCGGGCCAGATACTATCTGGGATAGACCCATGGTTGTCATGGCAGCCATGACCTCCTGTTCCACCCCTGAAAGGCTGACCTCAGCATGTGTGCTGAAATCCCCTAAGACAAGTCTAGGAGATTCCAACACCACCTCCAAGCACAGCTCAGCTAGAGTAGTCAAGGAGTTGCCCTTCTCTGTACCTTTTCTAGTTCAGCTAGATGGGGCAACCAGAACTGCACGCGCTATTCCAGGTGCAGTCGTGCCATCGATTTATTTATTTAAAGCATTTTTAACCCACCCATCCTGCCACAGGCAGCTCTGGGCGGGACACAATATAAAACATAACAGTAAAAACAACTTTTCAAACAAACAACAAGGGAGGTATAAAAAAAATCCCCACCCACCCACCACCCTAACCCATTCCCCCCACCCAACCCATCCTCCCCCCCCGAAAGCCAGGCGAAACAGCCACATCTTACAACAGCATCAAAACGAGGGGAGATCTGGGGCCAAATAGGCCTCCACGAGCAGGGAGTGCCACAGCCATGGGGTGGCCACCGAGAAGGCCCTCTCCATCGTGGGCCCCCGGCAGACTGGGGGGACCTCCAGGAGAGCACCCCCTGATGACCTCAGGGGCCAATCCAGAACTGGGGGGGGGGGG
>QEPC01007521.1:578282-588539 GCA_003113815.1 Sphenodon punctatus
CCATATATATGGGATGGGGGGGAATCACAAACAGAAGAGGAGTCTGTAGTGAAATACATACATACTCAATGAGTCTGTACAGTGAAATGCATAACACAAGGTTTCCGTTTAAGGTTTAAGTTTCATTTCAGTACAAAACTGAAATGAAACTTAAAGCAATCTAAAAATCCTACTCAACGCCTGCTGTTCAGGACCAGTGACTAGCTCCGAAGGTGTTGGGAAGGGGGGAGGCAGATAATTAGTTTTGTTTCTTGCAAGCCTCTCCACCCCTGGTGCCTGGAAATCTGCTCCTCGGTGACTGACTACACCTCCCTGTCATGTTTGACCTTCCAGTGAACCTTTTTTTGCCACCCGAACGCGATCCGAACTGACCGAACTGTTTGGCCATTTCGCCGTTCAGTGTTCGGTTTGTTCAGCATGTTCGAGTTCTGGTTCGGGTTCGGTCGTCCGAACAGGCCGAGTTCGGCCCGAACTCCGAACTTCCGAACCGCGTTCGCCCATCCCTACCAGGCACTCAGTCTCGTAAGATCCTGTTGCAGTTCTTCACTGTCTGCTCGTGTTTTAACTACCTTGAATAACTTGGTGTCATCTGCAAATCTGATCAACTCACTTTTAACGCCTTTTCCAGATTATTAATGAATACATTAAACAGCACCAGTCCCAATACAGATCCCTGGGACACACCACTTTTTACATCTTTCCAATGTGAAAACTGACCATTTAGTCCTACCTTTGCTTCCTATCCTTTAACCCAGGGATGCTCAACTTGATTTGTGGTGATGGCCAGAAAATTTGGTTTGGACCCAACCCTGGGTCGCATGTGGCCTTGACCCCAATTTGCATAACCCCACCCCCTGGCAGCAAGACGCTGGGGCTGGTGATCTGGGTGGCAGAAGTGGCAGCGAGGGGCTCAGGTGGAGACATGGCAGCAGGAAGCTGGAGCCAAGGAGGAGGAAGGAGGGATCCAGCCAGCGCCTTTAATAGGCTTGCTGCCCAGAGGAAGGAGGGTTTCATGCCAGTGTGGGAGCTGAAGGAAAGGTGATTGCCAGAGCAGGAGGAGGCATGGCAGGCTGCAGGAAAGATCTTCGCAGCCAGAGGGAGTCAGGTCACAGGAAAGGTCCTTGTGGGCCGCATGTGACCCTTGGGCCATACTTTGTGCAGCCCTGCTTTAACCAGTTACCGATCCATAGTAAGAGACTACCTCCTATCCCATGACTTTTTAATTTTCTCAAGAGTATTTTACGTGGGACCTTATCAAATGCTTTCTGGAAATCCAGGTACACTATATCTACCGGGTCTCCCTTGTCCACATGCTTATTTACACCCTCAAAGAATTCCAACAGATTAATGAGGCATGACTTACCTTTGCTAAATCCATGTTGACTCTTACCCATTCAGCCATGTTTATCAACATGCCCAGCGATTCTGTTCTTAATTACAGTGTAGCAGGGGGAGTCCCCCAGGGCCACACGGGGGCACTGGGGTGACGTAGGGGAATTAGCTCTCCCCCTGCTATGCGGTGTCTGCCTCGAACCAAGGCAGAACCCCCTCCTTCCAGGCAGGGGTACCCTCCTAGGACACAATCTGCACAGTCCAGAGGGTCTTTCCTTATAGTCCTTTATTGGGACTCACTTGTCCACTGTACCTGGGCTGCCGGCTCACTCACCTACACCCTGCAGGTCCAGGTTGGTCTCTCCAGTCCTCAGGAGCCAGCCCCCTACAACCCCCCGAAGTCCACACAGCCAGGCATTCAATCCCCAGGCTAGAGGCTCCCTCCTGGGCACAGCCTCCTACAATACCTGGGTCCTACTCTGGTTCCCCAGCAGTCAGCACCCTGGACAGCATAACCATGAAGGCTTCTTTAGGGAGATGTTGCCTCTTCTGCTTCCTGGCACAGACTGAGTTCTTCACTCACTCAGTCTTCCTCTTATACAGGCAGGGTGGGAGTGGCCAGGCTTCCTCATTCCAGCCTTAAAGGGCTACTACCCTGCTCACTCTGCCTTAGGGGTTTCTGAGCCTGTTAACCCCACAGGCTCTTCCCCAACTCTGGGGTTGGCCCTGCCACACCCCTATGCTGGGTCAGTCCTCTGGATGACGCCCTCAAGCCCCCTTCTTAAGGGGTAGCAGCCCCCCTGGACTGCTCCCTCCTACAGACAGTTTCCTCCATTTTACCTGGCACAGACGTCAGGCTTCCTGGTCTGTAGTTTCCAGGATCACCTCTGGATCCCTTTTTAAATATCGAGGTTACATTTGCTACCCTCCAGTCCTCAGGTACAGTGGCAGAGGTTAGTGATAGGTTACAAATTACTACTAGTAGGTTTGCAATTTCATATTTGAGTTCCTTCAGAACCCTGGGGTGAATACCATGTGGTCCTGGTGATGGTTGCACACTCTCTCGCCATCTCTCCTGTAAAATGCAGATCATAATCACCTTCCTTTGTGAAGTGCTTTGAAATTGATCTAACAGTTAAGCACAGCAGTTTGGAAATTAAGCTCTTCATCATTACCCCCAGGTGTTTTGAAGAATGAACTAATTTTAGCATGAGAGCTATTTTAGTCAAAGCATTCAGCCCCATGTGGTTGGCTTCTCGGCCTGCCCTGGGATGTGGAAGAGCTGGTAATGGCTGCAGGAGAGTGAACCGTGTGTCCAGCTGCCCCCACCGGCCCAAAGGCTGCACCCAGAGAGGTGCTCATATTTGGCCAGGTGGCAAGCCAGGAACAGGCATCATGTTTTCCATTTGCAGTGTTGTTCTGCATCCTCTTAACCATACGGCCTCCCTTATACAACAATGTATTTTACTCATGACTTCAAGCTGTTTTGTCACGCACTCCTGCAGTTTCTCCTTCCCTCAGAAAAGCACCTGTGCAGGAAACATTCTAGATCACAAACAAGTCTCAGTACTTGTATTAGAAAGACACTTCATGCTGTGAATATAAAAGCTCAGTGCTTCCCCAGGAAACACCCAACATAGGCTCCAATAGATGCCTTACTTTATTTGTTCCTTTCACAGTCCTCAGAATCAGGTCAGACAGAATTACTAGACTGAATGTACAATTACACAACAAGCAACTGATGGAGAACACTAATAAAGCAGTGTGTTGTACCTTCGTATATCCTGCATCAGCAAATAGCATAACAGAGCTGCTGATTTGTATCCATCCACTATATTGTCAATTTAATGACTCCCATTGTGGAGGGAGCAGAGGGCATATTAAGTGGGCATTTGCACTAGAAATAAATGTATTCAGCTTTCTCCCCTCATTTATTTAGTCTGAAAAGATTGCTCCCCTTATCATGCAGTCTGCCCACCCCAAGAGTGTCAACGTCCTAGCTACGGGCCCAATAATTAAGGTAACCAGCTCAAGAAGATTCTGAGCCAGATCACTGGCCCACTTTAATGCAGTTCTGCCTCAGAGCAATCAATGATGAAGCCAGCTAAGCTACAAAGTGGACAATTCCCCTTACGTGTGGCCACAGGGACACCATAGCAGCTCCTATACCACCCTCCTTTTCCAGTCTCAGGGGGATGCCACTAAACCAGATTATCCCTGACTGCTATTAAAAACCCTTTGAGGCCATAGGCAGCAGAATATAAAATAGAACTGCCATAAGGTTGCTGTCCCTTATATTAGGGGCTGATTTTGTCCTTAGCAGGCAACCCATGGCACTGAAAAAGTAATCAATTTGGAGATGTTTTCAAACATTTTTATCCTTACTCATATCAAAAGTGTAAACTGCTGGGGCATTTTGTGGGCTGTCATCATCATCATCAAAGCATAGGCTGTTTAAAAATGGGACGCCCCCACCCACACCCAGCCACCTGTCTGAAGACGGCATGGGTGGGCGCGCGCTCCCATGATCCATGCACTGCCCACTCATGCCCATGCACGTAGCATCAAAGAAAAACCTGGGATGCAGGGGCATGAGTGGGTGGTGCATGGGTAGAGATGCACACCCGTCCTGGCCCGTCTGAGCCCCCCCCCCCACCGGAAGTGCATGTACACTCCACTGAGCACAAATGGACCCACCCCCTGGACGTGCCCATTTAAAAACCGCCAAAATAACGGTGACAATTTAAGTTCCAGGTCTTTCAGCAGCTTTTGAACATCATCTTTATTCAGGAGCAGTCTCTGGTCATCATGGACACCCAGAACATATTCAGAATAAATCTGACTGCCATAAAAACAATGCAAAATCAAAGATGAGAACTTTGTAGTTTGTAAGAAAGTTGCACCTTCTTCTGTGTCAACAATAATGTCTACAATGCATCATAAAACAAATTGAAGAACTGATTGAAGCCTTTTGACCTAGACACACTTTCAGGCCTGTAAACAGATGCTGCCTGTTAAGAGAGAGGAGAAACTAAAAAAAGCTAAATGAATCAACATTTACATTTAAACAAGACAGTTGGTTGAAGGTTGCAGAATACTTACAAGTTTCTGAAGATGCCATCTAAATGCAGAAAGAAATAAAACAAGGATTAGGATTGTGTGAACGCAGTTCAGAAGTTCCGAGTTTGGGACGAACTTGAATAGTTCAGTCAACCAAACCGAACTTTCTAACCGAACTCGAATTTGACCAAACTGTTCGGTCGAATCCGAACCAGTTCGGAAGGCCAAAAAAACTGGTTTTGTATGTACAAACTCGGTTCGGAAGTTCAGAATTTGACTGAACTCGAATAGTTCGGTCGACCGAACCTTCAAACCGAGCTCGATTTTCGAACCGAACCGAATTTCCTAACTCGGTTCTGTTCACACATCCCTAACAAGGATTGACTTTTCCATTGGCAAGTCAATGGGTGTTTTTAGACACACATTTCTCTTGGATGTTTGCTGTAACATCTGGAACTTTCTGTGTGTCTCAATCACTCATCCGGATCTTAAACATCCGGATCTTTGAACTTCTGCGTGAAACTTCTACCAGAACTTTTGTGTGTAAAAGGTTCTCCTGGTAAACTGCTTTGCTCCAGGCAGCTGTGGTCACTTGGTTTCCATGGCAGCCTGTCACGTTTACAGCTGCAGCTACTTTAGGCTGCCTCAGGGCAGTGTTTGTGTGAAGAATGCATCCAGGAACTACCTCAGGGCAGTGTGAGTGTGAAAAATGAATCCAGAACTTACTTGTAGACTTGTAAACCCAGAAGACTGAAACATCCGGAACTTTAACGTGTCTAAAAATGCCCAATGAAATGAAAATGAGAAAGGTAAAAGCCATCGTTAGATGCATTCAGCATAAACTACTGACACAGGAGCATTTGAGACCCTATTTAAACCAAGTTGAGGAACTAATAACATGTTCAGCAGTTATAAAGAACACTGTAGTAGTCACTATTCTTTTCCAGCCACCATCATACTTATGGTTGGCTGTTTGAAAAGGAGTATTCATATCACAGTTTCTCAGTGATTCATAGTGTTCGACGACTGTCTCATCGATGACCTTGTCACATTATGGAACACTCTGCTGACTGAGGCCATTGATCTGACAGCTCCTAGACGTCCGCTGCCCAGGCAACAGCACCACAGGCCTCCATGGTTTTCGGAGGAGCTGCGAGTGCTGAAGCGAGAAAGGTGACGGTTGGAGTGATGGTGGTGTTATCGTACTGAAGCCGGCAGAGTGTGGCATAGAGCCAGTTTAGGAGCATATGTCGAGGCTATGAGGACAGAGAAAAAAGTGTTTTTTTGCTGCTCTTATAGCATCTGCAAAATCGCGCCCAGCAGAGCTATTCTGGGTGGTGCGGGGGCTGGTCAGTCGGTTTCCCTCCACCCTGGAGTGGAGTCATCTACAGCAAGCTGTGATAGGTTTGTGAATTGTTTTGTGGATAAAATTGCTCGGATTCACTATGATTTCGACGCAGCTCTTATTACACTAGGAGAACCTGAGGTTATGGAAGTCATGCCTTGTCAGGTTTTATGGGATCAATTTCAGTTGGTGACACGTGCTGAGGCAGTCGAGACCCTTGGGGCTGTTAGGGCCACCTCTTGTGAATTAGATCCGTGCCCATCTTGGCTAATTAAATCTTGCTGGGAGACAATGGGGCCGTTGCTGGTGGGGGTGGTCAATGCCTCCTTTTGGGAGGGCAGAGTGCTGGGCTGTCTCAAAAGAGGCAGTGGTGCGGCCTCTGCTCAAGAAACCATAGCTTGATGTTGACTCCCTTGCCAGCTATCGACCTGTCTCTAACCTTCCCTTTTTAGGGAAGGTTATTGAGCAGGTAGTGGCTCAGCAGTTGCAGGGGCATCTCGACTGTGTCGGTTTTCTTGATCTCTTGCAATTGGGATTTCATCCGGGTCATGGCACAGGGGAAGGTAAAAGGGAAGGGAAAGCGGTCATAGCACAGAGACTGCGCTAGTGGCCTTCATGGATGATCTGCGTCGAGAAATGGACTGGGGCTGCTCGACCTTGTTGGTCCTATTAGATCTGTCAGTTGCTTTTGATACAGTGGATCACGAGATGTTGGTGGCGCACCTGCGGGAATGTGCAGGGGTGGGCAGGACTGTTCTTGAATGGTTCCACTCATTCCTGACTGGGAGAACCCAATGAGTGGTACTTGGGGAGTGTTTTTCATCATACTGAGACCTCATGTGTCGTCTCCCGCAGGGTTCGGTGTTGTTCCCCCTCTTGTTCAACGTATACATGCAGCCTCTTGGTAAGATGATCAGGAGGTTTGGCGTATGGTGTCACCAATACGCTGATGACACTCAGCTATCTCTCTCTTTTTTAACCGACCCAGACCTCGCAGTCTCCGTGCTTATTCGATGTCTGATGGCTGTGGGGAATTGAATGAGGGCTAATTGACTGAAGCTGCAACCCAAGAAGATGGAGGTGATGCTGGTGGGGAAGGCGATGGAGTTAACGACCCCCATCATCGATGGGGTCTGTCCTCCATTGGTTCCCCAGGTACGGAGTCTGGAGGTACTCCTCGATGCGCAGCTCTGCCTGGATGCCCAGGTGGAGGCTGTGGCGAGGGGTGCCTTTCGCCAACTACATCTGGTACATTGACTTAGACCCTACGTGTCGGACTCTGACCTGGTCACCATAATTCATGCTTTCATCACCTCTAGATTATACTATGGTAATGCACTCTATGTGGGGCTATCCATAGTGATGGCCCAGAAGCTGCAGCTGGTGCAGAATGCGGCGGCCCATCTCCTGGTGGGACTGGGCCGCCGGGAGCACGTTACACCAGTGCTCCGTTCTCTGCACTGGCTGCTGATAGTCTTCCAAGCCCGATTCAAGGTGTTGGTTTAACCTATAAAGCCCTAAATGGTCTGGACCCTGTCTATCTGCGAGACGGCCTCACCCCTGGTTACTGGACCGGCCCCTGTAGTCATCGGGGGATGCCCTTCCTTGTGGTTCCCAGAATCTTCCAGGGGGACACACAGGGGAGGGCGTTCTTGGTGGCCACGCCAAGGCTGTGGAACTCCCTTCCGGTGGGGGTGCGTCTGGCCCCGGATCTCCTTTTGTAAAAGCTGCAAGACCTGGCTCTTCCGCCAGGCATTTTGCGGGGGAGATTGGGGGAGTGGGGGTGTGTGGTAAGAAGAGAGGGATGAGGGTGTAATACTATATTTTATAGTTTTATGATTTTAATTGTTGATGTACACTATTGTGAGCCGCCCCAAGCTGCCTGTGGCAGGAGGCCAGGATACGAAATGCTTTTAATAAATAAATGAATAATGGATCTCTCACGAAGACTTCCTCTTGCATGTTTAATTACTCTTATTATGTTAATTCGCGCGGTGCATCAGAAAATTGATTAAAATGTAGTCACCATTACACAAGTAATTCAACAGAAATACTAAATGTAAAAAAGCAAAGGAGGGTTTGGTTGAATTTGACAGATTACAGTCTGAGGATTCTACTTGCTATTGTACCAGCGGAAATCTAGTTTGATCTAGCTAGCAACAAGAAACTTAAAACATCAAAGGACAAAAAACCCCAGAACAACAACAGAAAAAGTGTGGAACTTAGCCAACCAAACAGACTGAACCCAAATACAGAGTTCTGATGTTAAGCCATAAATAGTAGGGAAAGAACTGGAAGTTTTGAGTTCTCTCCTTTTTTTTACTAGTGAAAACTATTTCAAATTTGTGGCAGAAATCTATGTTGTGGTGGGAGAGTATGTGTCATTGTTCACAGTGGTGGAAAATTGTGAAAGCAAATTCATGGCAGATGAGAGAGCTGAATTTGGAATCCGTTTATATGATTTGTACACAATGCCTAATTCAGTTATGTATAAACTGTGTGATTGCAGAGGGTCCATAGGAGCCTCAGACATGGTAAACCCTGGCCCACGAAGGGCCTCCTGAGATCAGGAGGGGGCCCATACCACTGTTTTACATGTGAACCCTTACCCAACTTTTATTTATTTTATTATTTATTTATTTAGTAGATTTTTATACCGCCCCATCTTGCACAGCAGCTCGGGGCGGTTAACAACAATAAAAAACCATTTAAAACATTTAAAATACAATTATAAAACATATCAATAAGACAGGGTGGTATAAAAATAAATATACAGGTGGGGGATTAAAAATCACCCACCCCCTCCCTCCCAAAGGCCTGGGCAAACAGCCAGGTCTTACAGTTCCGCCGAAATGTCAAAAGGCTTGGGGCCAGGCGAGCTTCCTCCGGAAGGGAGTTCCACAGCCGCGGCCCTACCACCGAGAATGCCCGCTCCATCGTGGCCCCCCGCTTAACACGGGGGACCTCCAGGAGGGCACCCCCGGCAGACCGCAGGAGTCGTTCCGGGGCGCGAAGGGCGAGGCGGTCCCTAAGGTATCTTCCCTGGATTCTGCAGTATGCACTCTTGTCTAGCTGGCCTAGTATCAACAGAAAGTGAATTTTCAGCACATTTGGTATAGATGAAACTTCATAACTGGCTGGATGCAGAAAAAACAAATTAGTTGATAATAGCTGATCGCAGTTCAAAGCCAATAAAACAAAAAAGGAGTGGTAAGCCAACAAGTGGTAGTAGAATCAATTATTTTTTCCTTATGTTTAACTTGCAGAATGGCATGCTTTTGCAATAATGTGTGAACCTCTTCATGTTTGAGGAACAAATAAGCTTACCAAGTGCGTTCCCTGTAGCGTTTCATAACACTCTTGTGGGTTTTAAAAATCTTTTCCCACAATTTGTTTTCTGTGTCTTTCCCCAGGAGCAGTGTATTTTTATTTTATTTTTTTAAAGAGAACTTTGGCAGGGCTAGAATTCTGAAAAAATTACCATCTTCAGTGGAATTCATGCATATTGTGTTTGTTCTTTTTCATTTTTACAATCTAAGCTATACTTTGGGAAGAATAGATATATTCCTTAAAAGTAAAGACTACTACCTTAGATGGTACTTGACTAGCTAGACTACTTGATATAGTAGACTAGGTGCTCTGCTAATGTTAATGACATTTTCACAACCTAAGGATCTGGCTCAATGTCCTCTCAGGGTGTTTTTAAAAGAACAAGCCTGGGAGGCATGGCAGACTCCGAGTCCGTCGCCCCTGACACAGCTGAGGAGCAGCCACTCAAGTGGAGTGCGTGGGGAGGGATTCTAAGGGTGGCTTCCAGTGTGGCTCCCTCTGCCACAGGCCATGGAGAAGGGGGGAGCGTGCAGGGATGACCTTTGAAACTGACTTGTCCAAGGCATGAGCACTGGGCTCCACAGTGCTTTTGACCAGCTCCTGTGACTTGCAAAGGCTGTGTCCCCTGCCCACAGTGCCTATGAGCGGGGGACCTGTTCGCTGGCGTGAGTGACCACTCCAGTTCATTCGGGTAGGGGATGTGTGGGTACCCGTTGTCATGCACTTGCCCTGCACCACGCACTTTGGATTCCTTGGCAGTGCACTGTGAGCGGCTATGAGTGGGTGCTGAGTTACTCACGGGAGTGCGTACGCACCACCTTCAGTTAGGCAGTTGGATGTTTGGCTCCTGAGTGGCCATGCATGGTAGCATCTCATTTAAAAATTTAAAAATACCCTTAGTGAGAGAAGTGCAGGACCTGGGAGTCTATCATGGGACCACAAGCAACTCAGTTATTCTTAACTCATAAGCATGCAGTACTAAGATACTAAGATTCATTTTTTAATATCTGTAAACTGTTTGGGATCCTTGGTCAAAAGTCACTGTAGAATTTTAAAGTGTTCTTAGATATTTATTCTCTCATTAAAAATTGATCTAACTTTGCACCTCTTCAAGAATATCTTAAGAGGGAAATATTTTTTTAAAATTTCATTTTGGCAGAAAGCTAGTTTTGGTAGAAGGCTCATTTTTT
>QEPC01007521.1:600532-626245 GCA_003113815.1 Sphenodon punctatus
CACCATTGCCTGTATCCTCTGGGATGTGTGCGAGGCTGTGGAGGGTGTGCTCCTGGACAGAACGATCCAGCTGGTGGACCAGGGGACCATGATGGCAGGTTTCACGGCTGGAGGCTTCCCCAACTGCATGGGTGCCATGGACAGCACCCACATTGAGATCCTCCGCCCCTCCGCAGGGGAGGCTGCAGAGTATGTAAACAGGCATGGGTATCAGTCACTGCAGGTGCAGGCCATTGTGAATCACCGGGGCCGGTTCATCGGCATCTTCATGGGCAACTCCGGCCGCAGTCATGATGCCCGGATCATGACTATAGCCATCTTCTATGCCCAGATGTTCTGGGGGGACTTTGCTGACATGGGGATGACCTGGATCGAGGGGGTACCAATGCCCCCCTGTATCCTGGACGACCCTGCCTATCCCCTCACCCGGTGGCTAATGAAGGCCTACCCAGTTGCACGCAACCCTGCGGAGGTGCTCTATAATACCTGCCTGTGCTCCAGCAGGACCATGGTGGAGCAAGCCTTTGGGGCCCTCAAGCAGCACTGGAGGAGCCTCGCTGGGCAGGCAGGGTGCCTGGAGGGGCAGCAGCCATCACATAGGCACACATGGTGCCCGCGTGCAGAAGCAAGGAGGTCCCAATATCATAGGACCGGTTCATTTTGGTGGAGTGCTCCTGCACCATCCCTGTGATGGACTGCTCCAGCCACCCGAGCGCTTCCACCTGCCTGCTGTGCTCCCAGCATTCCTGCCTCTGCTCCAGCTGCACCTTGGCCTGGAGTTGCATGTCCCGCGCCTCCGCCTGCTCCAGGGACCGCTCGATGGCCGCCTCCATCCAGTCCACGGCCGCTATCATCCTCTTCCCCTGTTCCGCTGAGGTCCGGACGATATCCTCTGCCTGGTCGTCCCTCCGCCAGCGGACCCGTGCCCGGTGCTCCCTCATGCGCTGTGCTGGGGGCACGGGCCCTTGAGACAGTGGCTGTTGGGGTTGCCCTGTAGGGTGCAGGAAGGTGAGTCGCCTGCTGCCCCGGGAGCCCGCCCTTGGCCCTGGGATGGGACCAGAGCTCCGTGGCCCCCCAGGCGTGTCATCTGGCCCCTTCCCACACCCCTCTCCCCGGCTCCTCCCACTGCCTCCAAATGTCCCGGGACCCCCTCCCGGCACCTCAGTGGGCCCTCCCACCTGGACCGCGTGCCTCACCTGGTTCATCCGCCTGCTGCCCAGGCTCCTCGGTGCCTGCCTGCTCACCCGCCTGGGTCAAGTCAAGTCAAGTCATTTATTCAAGCGTGGCCAAAGGTCATTGCATTCAAAATCAGTTCATACATACATATATCAAACAATTATAAACACTGGACAGCTAAAGCCCCTATGCAAATGAGGATCCAGCATCTATTTATACAATAGCAAAACTTATATAAATTAAAAATAAAGATAAACAACTAAAATTTCAATTATTGAACACATTTTGGCCCTACTTCAGTAAACCAAGGGGCTTACAGCCGTTCTACTGTACATTCCTACCATAGGAGTTGCTAAGGCTCCCGATAGAGTATACGGCCTATTACCCTAACCTATTGTAATTAGTCCTCCCCCAGCCTCCAATTTAAAATAAGGATACTCCCAGCCATCACTAGTCTAATAATTGATTCAACATTCCCCTGCTCAAGCAGGGTTGAGACTTGCCCCAAAAGACAAAAAGCCCTGCCTAGTGTGCACCATTTGCAGCAAAAATTGTGCCATTGCCTTTATAACTGTTACATCAGAACTATTCAAAAGAAAGTCCATCATTACCTCATCTGAGCAACCAGGGAGTCCTGCCAACAGTGGAGCCAAGAACTTATCCCTCTCCTTATCGTATAAATGGCACCACAGTATCATATGTTGGGGCGTTTCCGTGGTTAGGTTATCAAATGGACAAATTCTATCCAGAAAGGGTATTTTCTTAATCCTTCCCTCCAATACCACCGAAGGAAGGGCATTAACCCTGGCCCGAAAGAGCAGATGCTTGGCTTTAAGCGATATATTTTCCGTTACGTACACCGCCATTTGGCCCCTAGCTGGAACCCACTCAATATAGGCCCTCATATGCTGGGATTCCCTAGCTCTCCCCATTTCAGTCTGTCTGTCGATGTCATCTGCTCTTTGCAGGACCTCAATCATCACAGCCCCAGATGGCTTGTGATTTAAATAGTCCTTTGAGAGCCCCATACTCCGAAGGTACTCCTCTATCCTTGAGGACCATGGGCTTACATACTGGTCTTTCCTAAGATCTTCCAGAAGTTCTGAATCTTTAGTCGCGAAGATCTTACACCAATATTTCAGCACACTTCTCACTGCCATGTACTGCCAGCTCCTCTGTCCCAATTCTAGCCTTATTACTGCTAATGGGGTACCCCTAGGGTTTCCCAAGAGGGCTGTCAAGAACTTGGATTGAATTATGTTCAGGTTTGAAGTGACAAATGGAGCCCACAACTCTGCCCCATAAAGTAGTTGGGATCTCAACTTAGCATTGTGGACTTGTATAGCTGGCTCAATCACTGCCCTATCCTGTCTCGTAAAGAAACTGAGAATGGCACAGGCTGGCCCTTTGGCAGCAATAGTAGCCCCCGCCAGATGTTCTTTCCAGGCTCCTGACTTATGGAACAAGCGGCCAAGATATTTAAATGAAGAGACCTGTTGTACAGGGTGACCGTCAATGTCCCATTGGTACCGCTCTTTCTTAGAAGTAAATATCATGGTCTTTGTCTTATCAAAGTTGATTGTCAGTCTATTCTGATGACAAAAACTAGAGAACATTTTTAGCTGATGCTTCAATCCAAGAGGAATTTGGGATTACAACACAACATCGTCCGCGTAACACAAGCAGCCAACTGATCTGGCTGCTAGTTTTGGCGGGAAACAGGGGAGGGGTTGTGGTTGGGTGTGGTTCTGGGCCCTCTTGCAGGCCGCCCCCTTTCCCTCCCTCCCTGCCAGGAGCCCGGACTGGCCCCCTGCCCCCCCTGGTGCCCCTGTGCCCCCTGTTCTCCTCCCCTTGTTTCCCCTTAACCGTTTCCGGGGGGTTGCCTCCTCCCCCAGTCTGGCTGCTGTCCCCGGGGCATCCTGTCCCGGCTGCTGCGGGTGTTGTCCCTCCGCCTCCTCCATCCTCAGCACGACCCCCGCCTCCCCCTCCTCCGCCTGCGCTCCCTCCACCACTGCCACTGCCTCCTCCTCCTCCACCCTCGCTCTCTTGCCCACCGCTCCCTTCCGCCTCCCTCCTCGCTCCATCCCGCCACACTTCCCTGCTGCGGTTTGCCCTTTAAATCTCCCTCCGGTGGCTGTGTTGTTGCTGGTTGCCTGGCAGCGACGTTGCGTGCTTTGTCCCCGGCTGGGGATCATTTTCTTGGGTTCCAGCCCGTGATTGCCGTCCAGATGTTACTTTTTGTTGTTTCCCGGTGGGAATCTCTTTGACCACGCTTTCAGAGATTGTCCGGTGGGGAGCCCCGGAAGCGTGGTTGAATTTGACCCCATGTGGGTATTGACCATGGTGAACATCTGGCAGTCGCCGAACAGACGTTCAGGGCACTTTGGCCCCGCTGCGGGATTGAACGTGGTTCACTGTGGTTGAGCGTGATCTTGTAACATCTGAAAATACCCTAAGATAGACCATATTTTGATAAACAATGCCTTGATGCCGTTATGTGACAAGGCATATATACAACTCATCCCTTTTTCTGACCATAACACAGTTGTAGTAGAGATTAACACAAAAATGAATAGAAAAGAGATCACTCAGGCATGGAAACCCCCAAAAAATTATTTGAACAACAATTGGATTCAACAAAAAATTCAAACTAGAATACAGGAGTATATGCAAGACAATGGGTACTTTCAGACATGACGCTAACCACCCTTTAACCACACTTGGTGGTTATTTATGCATGTTGCAGGGCTGTATTGGTGTCCTATGCAGCCCTGCAACATGCATAAATAACCACCAAGGGTGGTTAAGGGGTGGTTAGCGTCATGTCTGAAAGTACCCAATGACTTGCCAGGTACATCCCCTTTGGTTCTGTGGAATGCTGCAAAGGCAGTTCTTAGGGGATAGTTTATATCTTTAGGGGCTCACCTGAGAAAGGAGAAAGGGGCACAAATTAGTCAGCTGCATTTACAAATAAAACAATTGGCAAAACAACCAACAGTAAATGCAGAAAAAATAGCTTTACTAAAAACCCAAATAAATTTGCTAGAAACAGAATCTATGGTTAACAAAAGCCTTTTATTATGACAAGGCCAATAAAGCAGATAACGTGCTCGCCTGGTTGATAAAGAAAAAGAGACAAAAAACTGAGATACCATTTGTGAGGCAAAATTCCAAATCTGAAATGCTTAAGGGTAAAGATAAAGAGCATTGTTTTCTCCCGTTCTACAGTAATATATATGTCAGGTGAACCCACTCAAGAAAATATAAATAGATTTTTCTCTAATATTAAGTTGCCACAAATAAATTCAGCTCAAAAAGAATTTTTGAATAAAGACATTGTTGAAAAAGAAATAAAAGAGGTCATAAAACAATTACCCCAAAATAAAGCAGCGGGCCCTGATGAATACCCGGCCGAGTTTTATAAAACCTTTGTTGCCAGCTTGTGCCCAATTTTAAAAAGGGTCTATAATGATTTTATAAAACAACAGACAATGCCAGATACGTTCTATGATGCCAATATAATGCTTTGTCCAAAAGCTGGGGAAAATAAGGAACTATGCAGTGGCTTTAGAACAATCTCACTAATCAACACAGACGCAAAAATAGTTACTAAAATATTAGCAGATAGGCTGATGCTAATTATTCCCGAGATAATAAATCCAGATCAGACTGGATTTATGCCAGGTAGGCTCGGCATAGATAATATAAGAAAAATTATTGATATCATAGCCCATATCAAACATAAGAAGATTCCGGCGGCCATTATATCCCGCGATGCAGAGAAGGCCTTTGATATGGTTCATCATCATCATCATCACTTTTTATTTATACCCCGCCTCTCTCCCAAAGGACTCGAGGCGGCTTGTGTGGTTGAGCACAAATTTCTGGTGGAAACTGAGAAGAATGGTAATAGAAGGTCAGTTCCTTCAATGGATCCAGATAATATATAAACATCCCAGAGCCAAGATTATTCTCGACGGCAAAACATCAGCAGCTTTTAAATTAACAAGGGGCACCAGGCAGGGATGTCCGCTATCCCCACTTTTATTTAATATCGCAATTGAACCCTTGACAAATGCTATAAGAGCCCATCAACAAATTAAAGGATTACAGATACAACAAACAGAATTTAAAGTGGCCATGTATGCGGACGATATGTTAACTCTATCTGACCTTCCTAAATCGGTCCCTAATCTATTAGAGATTATTGCGCAGTTTGGAAGGGTATCCGGCTATAAGGTCAATATCGAAAAAATCTCAAATGCTACTGTTTAATGAAGAAAAGTTAAGTGACAGTGAAAGCCAAGTGTCTACTCCATTCAAGGTTCAAAGCAGTAGTCTAAAGTATTTAGGTATATACATACCCCCCAAAATGGAAGGATTTGTATAAGTTAAATTTTATTCCTCTTTTGGAAGAGATAAAACTAGAGGAGAAATTGAAAAAAATTCAAATTTCATGGATTGGCAGAACAAACTTGATTAAAATGGCGTTGTTACCAAAGTTGTAGTACACATCCTTTGCTCTGCCAATAAAGGTACCTAAAGAATATTTCGATACTATTAACAAGACCATAGCTAGGATAATTTGGCAAAGAAAGAAACCCCGCATTAGACAGTCTATTCTGTTTAACTGTAAGGAAAAAGGGGGATTAAACATGCCTGACGTCAAAATGTATCACTGGGCTTCAGCCCTTCGGGGAATTAAGATTTGGTATCATAACGACAAGAATCCACACTGGATAGAAATTGAAAAAAACTTTTGTACGGTAACTAACTTTATCAATCTCCTTACTGATGGTCAGCGGATGCAGATAACAAAGGGAACGGAACACCGATTTATATGGTACGCATTACAAATATGGGAAATTTGTTTCAAAAAAGCGGCCATCTTAACAGACAAATCTCCATTTACACCCATATTTGGAGAATGGGTCAAGTCTGTGAAGATCCCAATTACTGTCAAAAAACAATGGGGGAAAAAAGGCCTTAAATGGGCCTCACATTTGTTTGTGGGACAAGAGTTCTTAACTCAGGACACATTAAAACAAAAAATTGGCACTAAGATAGAATTCATGGTGTACGCAAAAGTTAAAAATAAATATACACATAGATCAAACAAACCACATTATTTAAGATCAGTCCATGATTTGGAAAAATTGCTATATGGGGACCCTTTGCAGCTGCATGTGCAGTCCAGGATATACAAAGTAATCTATAAGCTAAATAACTTACCTGATGCTGGGTATGTAGCCGCATGGGAGGAGGTCCTGCAGGAAAAAATAGAAAATAAGGAATTAGAGATGGTCTGTCAAACAATGCATAAGCCATCAAGATCAGTGACAGTGATGGAACCGCAGATTAAAACAATATATAGGATTTACCTTATACCGCAGCAGCTCCACAAAATGAATGGACAATACCCTCAGTGGTGCTGGCAGGGCTGTTTAGTGGTGGGGTCCTGGGTGCACTGTTGGTGGACTTGTCCACATATAAGGAGCTTTTGGCTTGAGATATGGCCTCACCTGAACCAGTCGGCTCAAATAGAAATTCCGTTTCTCCCAAAATTTGCCCTTATGGGAATTCTGCTGGAAATACAGATAAGAAAAGAAAGAAAAATGACGTGTCAGCAACTTAGATTGGCAGTGATCCATACTATAGTCTGCAATTTGAAATCAACAAAAAAAACCTCAATAAAGAAATGGAAACAAAAACTATGGTGGACACTTACCATGGAAAGGATTCAAGCAGAGCTATACATGGACCTGGAAGACTTTTATGCAGTGTGGAACTATGCATGGGAACTGATCCAACCTGAGGTTGAATTAAATGATAAACAGATTTCACTATGTCTAACAAAAATATGATAAGTTATCGTAGTACCTGATAGGCAAGGTACGGGACCGAAGCTGTAACCCTAGGTCCCTTAGATTTATTTGTTCTTTTTTTTATATAAAGGTTATTCGATGACTTTGGAAAAAAACAATAAAGAGAATTTTTTTAAAAAGATTCATTTTTTGGATAGAGCAATCCTGCCAAACCATGAAAATGTCTAGTTTCAGTTCATTTAACAAAAGTATATGGCTACATTTGTATATTAATTTTCCCAGCTGTGATGTAATGTTTACTCCCAGATAATTAAGATGACTTCATACCAGGTTGAATTTAAAACTCTTTTTTATGTTTACTGGCACCACTTGATCAATATTCCTGAAGAGAGCCTCAGATTTAGGGTGTTTTCAGATGTCACGTTTAAGAAGGGCCACCAGATGTTACCACAGTCTGGCTCCCAACGGTGGTGGGGCTTAGCTGGGCTGAAATGTGAGGCAATCCCCAACTCACAGCCTGGGCTAAGCTCCACCACGGTGAGGAGCCAGCCACCGGACTCGGAATAAAGCACGTTATCACATCCAATAGCTAATTTCACCCAACCCAGTTCGAAGTTGCAGCGGGTGACAGGCGCCATGGCGGCCGTCATTGGCCACCAGTCAGCTGGGGGCAAGAGAGGTGTTGCATGCAGCACAGGGAATGTAGCCCTGCCCCCTCCCTGGCCCCACCTCCTGTCCCTTCCTGTCTTGTTAGACAAAACTAAGAAAAATCCTTGAAAAACAGGGAGCTAGCATTTGACAAAGTAGAATCTATGAGTTTCAGTTGCTTGTAGCTTGAATATCAAGTGTCATGATAAATACAATTTTATGCCTTGTGAGATGTGCCTTAGGGTGCCTTAGGGTGAATATGTAATGATTGTTCCATCTATGGATTATTGGCAATACATTTTGTGTTTAATAAATTATTTTATATATTGGAAAAACTGAAAGAAAATTAAAGCATATAGTGCTTTAAACTGCAGTACTAGGGCCAAGATATTTTTCTTTAGATGTTTTTATTTACACAAAGTTTAGTTTCTAGAAATAAAAAAGATATTTAGTAAAATGATGAAATAAGATATTTAATTAACATTACAATCAGAACAGATGAGCAGATACTTTTTTTCTGTGGAGACTCTCACTTTAATCAGTGGAACACTGCACAAGTACAAAGGTATACCCAAGTAGCTCTGATAACAGGAACCAGGCCTACAGATCTTGTTCTCATTCAGGTCTCCTGTTTATACATAAATTGCTATAGTGGGAGTGGGTCATGTGACCCAAAATGGTAGCTGCTTAATCTACGTGCTCCACTGCTGGACAGTGAATCCTCAACTAACATGCCCTGGGGCCACTAACCCTCTCCCCCTGAATGGTACTTGCCAGCTAGAGGTTTGGCAGGACTGGTGTGCTGTACGACACAGGCTGTTGCCCTGAAAAATGGCCATATCAGTACATCTGGGTGAGTGATGACTCTCTTGTCTGGAGTTACAGGAAGGCCTACAAATAGATCCAAAGCCTGAAGCTGCAGAGAGGCCTGCAAGTTAGTAAGATTCAGTGGTACAAGAGCAGAACAAAATATCTGAAACTGCTCAGTATTACAACACCTTTGCTCAATGTGTGACATTGATAGTGGACCATAAATTCAGCTCTGTTACAAGCCCAAATATGTTCAAGATGAGTTAATAATGTGGCAGCCTTAAATCAAATGTAATCCTCGCTTCAGGGTGCCAGCGCTTAGTGAGCAGAAAACCCTGGGGGGAAAGTCATTGGGTCCCAACAGTAGGTAGGATGTGTGGGGACCTCCTGTTTTCCCTCTCTGCAGCACTCAACAAACAGAATATATGGTGGTGCCTTCACCTCCTAAGCCTTAACCTGTATTTTGGGATCCCCAGGAAAACAGCAAGTGTACCCCTATACACTGTACTTTCTGGTACTGCCCATGCATTCCCCTTTTACAGAATCATCCAAGATGAAAACAATAGACAGTTTTACTTGAGAACAAGAAAACCCCCAGGTATTAAATCAATACCTCCCTTAACTATACAAAATTATGACTTATCTAACATAGGGTAATTTCAGACATTACGCGCTCCCAGGTCACAGAAGTGGATTCCCAACCGTGGTGAGCCAGCTAACCCCTTCCCATGGTCCAGGAAAGCCCCGAACAGACGTGACAGGAGCAGGACCACAGCAAGGAAACAGACGGATGGACGGACCACGGACCAGGGCAGTGCAACAGACGATACACTGATTCCAGACTGTGGTCAGAACACCCAGAAGACACTGGGGCAGGGCGGGAAGCAGACATGGCCGACTGAGGGCAAATGAAGCCAAAAGCACCAAAAGGCAACACCCACACAAGGGAAATGGGAAGGGAGGGGGTGGAGGGAGAAGAGCTGCAGAGGCAGCACACACAACAGGCACAGGGAAGCCATGGACACAGCAGAACACAGACCACATACACATACCCGGGCGCAAACACACCTGAACAGGGAAGGAAGGAAGGGGGGAACACACCGGGAAGGCCAACACCTCAAATGGATCCGGCCCAGCGAGGCCCACCTGAACATCAGCATGGGACCACACAGCAGCCAGCGCCACCAGCTCTAGTCCGGTGGGCTCTGACAAGGTATAATCAGCAGCAGGGGCCCATGGCAGGTGCCCAAGGTCCAGCAGGCGGTAATACGCCATCCCATGCGACTACTGGTAGCCCCGGGCCCCGGGGATGCAGCCAAAGAAGGAAACAGCCAGGGCAGGGCCCCCCTCCTCCAGACAGGTCATGAACCCGGCCAGGCTACATAGCAAGAGGGCCGACACGGTCTCTGCTGGGGACCATGCCACATGCGAGCACCTCATCTCTGGAATGCGCCCATTGGGAAAGGGACAAAAGCCCAGCGCCTCCGCATGGAGCTGGAAATCGCGAGTGCTGGCCTCATAGCCAAAGTAGTGAAGGCCTCATAGCCAAAGTAGTGAAGGCTGAAGCTCAGACTCACATAGACACCAGAGAGGGTATCTGGGCAGCACAGGAGCAGCTGCATGACCAGGGAATGCCACAGGTCAGCTAGGGTCATGGTCTCCTGGAAGGTCTAGCTATGGGGGGGGCAGCAGGTGATCTGGGGCATGGGAGCCCCGGGGCAGCACAGTCGCCATGGTCCAGCAGGCAGAAGGTCTGCCCAGCAAGGAAAGAGGAACCCCACGTTCCCATGTGGGCTGAGGAGGGAAGCAGGGGAGCTCCAAGGACACGTGATAAGCCTGCAGTCGCAACATGGGGCAGGAACCGAGTGCACAGACAGTACAGCTAGCACTAATAACAGGGAGGTGATGACAACAGGCAACCAGCTGTGGACCACACGGATGGGCGCATGCGGGCCCATGGCACAAGCCCCCATGCCGGGACCGTGGTCAAGAGGGCCTTCGGTGCCCTCAAGCAGCGCTGGAGGTGCCTTGCTGGTCGGATGGATTTTGCTGCGGAGACCTTGGCCCTCATGATCGGTGCCTGCTGTGTCCTGCACAACATCTGTGAGACCGATGGGGCTGCCTTGGCATTCCCCATGCCCCAGCAGCCACCAGGACCCGTGGCACTCTGTGTGAATACTGAGAACCTGCAGGAATATCGCTATGAATGAATGAATGCTTTATTGTGTAGCCAAATTGGCTGTTACAATATTACAAAACATACTAACATGTGGAATACCGCTATGCCAAGCGGATCTGCGTTGCCCTGGCAAGGCGTATATCCAGTGATGCCGGGGCCTGAGCGTGCTGGGCTGGCCCTGGCCCCCGCACCCAGGGCTGCCACGGGACATCTCTGGTCCCTGGGACCCTGCCCCATCCACACGGGCGGCTCACAACACCAGCCTTTCAAGCACCTCTGCTCGCCCATGGCTATGTAGGGGCCTCCCCTATGCAGACCCCACCTGTCCCAGTGCCTCGCCCGAGTTGATCCCCCGGCCCCTCCCGATACCATTAAGCACACAATAAAGTGGTTGGTTGTGTACACCCATGTGTTTATTGACCATTTTGTGCCCCCTGTCCATTCCCCCCCTCCCCCTCTTCCCCACTGTTGCTCCCTGTCAACACAGTGAACAATGGAAAAGATAATTAAATAACAATAAAAGGAAGCCTTTATCATGCAGTTGTATAAATGCCACTCCTCCCCCCCCTCCCCCATCTCCTCCCAGGTGCACTAACTTACTGTTCTTCTCTACCACATTATAGAGTGGCAGGATCCACTTATAGTTAAGGCGTGTTGCATGCTCCATTATAAAGCCCGAATATTCTATTTGTTATCAAATTGACATGATTCAAGATAGGATGGTGAAATTTGTGGTGAAGGATCACTGGAGGAAAACAGTTCATGTTATCCAGATTTCAGCCAAATCGGTTGTCTAACAGCTGAGATATCACAGTTTGAAAACTGCACTTTGAAGCCTGTTTTTTTATAAAGCGATGAAGCCCTTGGTCTCTTCCTTGGTCCAGACAATGCAGCATTGGTGGACAGATCTGTAGGCAGCGAGTGCCTGAGACTGGACAGTTGATGTAGCAGTGTGAGTTGCGCTATGAGCCATGGCCACGGCAATGGTAAGCCTCTGCAAGTCATTCCGGAGAATGCAGCAGTTAGGAAAGAGCAAGCGTTGGTCACGTACTGCCAACTAGGAAGGCACAGAGAATGCATGTTTGAAAGTGGTGTATGGGTCTTTTAAGGCAGACGTTATGAACGTGGCAGCGAGAGTTAAATGGTCCAGAAGTGGTCACTCTGTAGAATGCCCCAAGCTTTTCTCCCCCAACTTTATGGTGCTGGAGGATCAGACTGTGAGGAGGCAGCATACAATATAATTGACAGGACCCTAAAACAAGGACATACATTAGCCTGCAGGCAGGCTCTGCATTTTCCAGGACCTCACCATGAGTTATGGATTTGTGTCCAGTGGGTGGTGGCCGGGTGGGGTGAACACCTAATAAATGAGTGGGTAGACATCCACCTGATGTGGGCTACTGTCTTGTTTGTTAACACCCTTAATTATGCATCATTAGCATCACTGGATGTGACGACTATTTTATATATAATTTTAAAAATCCCAGCTAGGTAGGTAACTTCAATTCTTAATCATAAATATTTAATTTTCTTTTAAAAATTCCTTGCTTCAGATGAAGAAGAGAGTCAATAAAAAAGAGGCACAATTGAGAAACTAGAGACAGTTGAGAACAATTCAGAGGGTTTTATGCATATCTTTATGGCTTCAACTATAATGAGCCTAAGGGGAAAATTATAAAATTAATCAGGGAAGCTAAGTTGCTGACATTAACTCAAGAACAGTTGATAGATTGAGTAAGGTCAATATCAGAAGAAGCCATAGGATATTTTTAGACATTACCGGCTTCCCTCTAACCATGGACCGGGATCCGTTTCGGAATCAGCCCGGCCGTCCTTTAGATGTGCTGGCCTGATTCCTACAGAGGATCGGGAAGGGGGCAGGGCTGCATGATGCAACGTGCAGCCGCATGGCCCCTCCCCCCCATTCCCCTGGCCACCCACCCTCCGGGCGATGGATGGGCACAGCGGCCAATCCAGCTGCTGCGCCCGATCCCGCAGCGTGGTCTGGACCACGATCTGGGCCAGCAGAGGTAACAGATGTTACCTTCTGCCAATCCCAGATCATGGTTGTGCAACCACAATTCCGGAGGTGAGGCCGGCCTCACCTCCGGAACCGTGGTTAATCTGATTCCTACTGGAGGTTCACTGGGGTGAACATCTGGCTGCAACCCCATCAGATGTTACGAGCCTCTCCTCCACCACAGGGGATTCACTGTGGTAAGAGGGAGGCCTGTAACATCTGAAAACACCCATAGAGACAATTAAATCAATGCCAATGCAAAAATCCCCAAGACCAGATGTGTTTTTGGTAGAGTATTATAAGATGATATCAAGTATTAGATAGACGTAGGTCCAATAAAAGATATCATTTGAACTACTTTGTCTCCATCAAATAATAGCTGAGAAGTGTGGAATATCTTAGTATGCAGAATCCTTGACTTGTGGAGTTTAAATTTTGAGACACTTGATTCTCTGGGAATGCATGAAAGAAAAGGAAGGGGTCCAATCATTCTTCTACTGAAGTCAAGTTAGCAAGGTTGTTTTGTTGATAAATATTAAATATATCCCTACAGGAATCTAACCAAAATATTTAGAGCTCATTGACCACAAGATGTTGGTGACTTGCTTGTAGGACCGAGCCTGGGTGGGAGGGATTATTCTTGAATGGTTCCATTCCTTCCTGGCTGGAAGAACTCAGTGAGTGGTGCTCAGAGACCATTTTTCATCTCCCCGTAACCTCTTGTGTGGAGTTTACACACGGTTCTATTCTGTCCTCTCTCCTGTTCAACGTGTATATATAGACGTTGGGTGAGGTCATGAGAAGGTTTAGCATTCAGTGTCATCATATGCTGATGACACCCAACTCTACCTCTCTTTTTCATCTGATCCAGACCCGGCAGTCTTGCTGCTTACTCGGTATTTGGTGGCTGTGGGGGACTGGATGAGGGCGCGTCAACTGAAACAGAATCCTGACAAGACAGAGGTGACGCTACTGGGGAAGGCAGTGGAGCTGGCATCCCCCATCATTGATGGGGTTCACCTTCTACTGGTTTTCCAGGTTTGCAGTCTGGGAGTGCTCCTCGATTCCCAGCTCTGCCTGGACGTCCAGGTGGAGGCTGTGGCGAGAGGTGCATTTCGCCAGCTACATCTCATGTGGCAACTTCGGCCGTACATCTCAGACTCTGAACTGGCCACTATCATCCATGCTTTCACCACCTCAAGACTGGACTATTGTAATGTGCTCTATGTGGGGCTACCTATGGTGACGGTTCAGAGACTGCAGCTGGTGCAGAATGTGGCAGCCTGTCTCCCTTTGGGGACAGGCCACCGGGAGCACATTACATCAGTGCTCTGCTCTCTGCACTGGCTGCCTATAGTCTTCTGGGCCTGATTCAAGGTGTTGGTGGTTACCTATAAAGCCCTACGCGGCCTATGCCCTACCAATCTATGGGACCACCTCACTCCCTGGGGTCTGGATCGACCCCTGTGGTCCACCAGGGGTGCCTTTCCCAAAGTTCCCCAGGTATCCCGGGGGGCAACTATGGAGAGGGTGTTCTCGGTGGCCAAGGCTGTGGAACTCCCTCCCGGCAGAGACCTGCGTGGCCCCGAACCTCTTCTCCTTTCAGAGAAAATGCAAGACCTGGCTGCTCTGCCAGGCTTCTGGTGAAGGAGATGTGGGTGAAGGGTGGGGGGACTGGGTTAGGGTGGTTGGGGTTGATGTATTTATTTATTTTTTACAGCCTCCATGTGGCAGAAATGTTTTATGATAAATACAAATAAAACCTATTATTGCATCTTATTGTAGTTTTATTAATTGTTAGCCGCCCTGAGCGTCTTTGGCAGGAGGGGTGGGGTATACATTTATTTAAATAAATAATAATATTTTATTATTAATGATGTTATATTATACTGCACCCTATCCAGGAAGTGGCTCAGGACAGCTTACAAGAAATAACGCCGCCCCCCCCCCCCAATATTCTTAATTAAAACATATATTTTTTAAATCTCACTTCTCCCGATGCCGATCATTCCCATTCAACCCATTGCACTCTTTATTTAAATAAAATAAATAAATAAATAAAATGTGCACTCTTCTGTCTTTCACTTGGAGAAGCCTCCTCCCCTCCTTGAGCCCAGCTCCGCTCTCACTGCGGGGTAGTGGCTACCTTCAAAACCTTTGCACCCTTCTCCCACTCATTTCCTTGTGTTGCTCCCAGGAGAGTCTCACCATAGTCTTCCCACCCAAGCCCCACAAACCCCAACCCTCTGGCCACAACTGGCTGCTAAAGTGAGTCAGCTATATGAAATTAATTTTCCTCCTGTTTGAAAAATTAAAAATGGTTTATGAATTGGAAAATTTTACATTTGTCTTGGTTTGGCTGTATAGCAGCAGTAAAAATGAATTGGTTATTGTATCTATAAATACTTGAAAAAGGAAGAAGAGTTGCAAAAACCACAAAAACAGGCTTGCACCCACAAACATATTGCCTAGAGGATTCCCCCCCATCATAGGTATTTCTCCCACTCCAGCCTACTGATCTGCAGGACAGTGCCAGCTACGGGTGGGAAGGGAGAGTGCTGTTGCTCCTTGTCAATTAGCTGTTTGCCAGAGCTGCTTAAGAACTGTTGGACTTAAGCAATAGCGTTGCCCTGCCTGCCTGCAGCACAAACACCTAGCCTCAGGATGCAATCCATCACCCACTGAAGTCAATGGCAAAATTCCCATTGACTTAAGATTGCCCTTTCAGTCTGTCTATGCCTAGGTCCGGGGCTTGTGTCAGAGATGACAGTCTAACAGGGATGGTACTGCTGAACCTAACCTGGTATAACAATTATTACTATAAGGCCTAGAACAATGGTTCTCAAAGCATGATCCATGGACCACTGGCAGTCCCATTATAAGTAGTTCATAGCTGGTCAATAGACCTGGCCTCAGCTACTGAAAAGTGGTCTTTGGTCACCATTAGCACCACTCCCTGTGGCAGCACATGCTTATTTATGATAATCTTTCAGTCCCTTCCATCTCCCACTCCATTAATATGTTCACAGTGACAGCAGGGATTGAAGCTGCTTGTCTTGTGCGGTTGCACTCACACTGCAATGAGCATATGCCAAGGTTTGATCAATCCCTAGTGAGTGAATGGTGGCATGTGGAGAAAATGTGATGGCTGGCAGTGGTCTGTAGGGGTGAAAAGACTGGGAAATACTGGTCTGGAGGATAGACTACATTTATGAAAGAATGAAAAAGACGACCTGAAAACCAATAATCCTCTAGATCAGCGGGAGGTGGGCCAGATCATCACCAATACATGTAACTGATAAAGAAAATTCTAGCAAGATGCTTTACCAATGGGCCCTCTTTCCAATAAAGGTAAAAAGGGAAGCGATAAGTGTTAATGAGATTTTGGAGAAATAGGAACCTTTCAATATTTATAGTTGGAATGACCTAACATATCAGAATTTTGTAAAGAAACGTAACAGAATAGCCAAAACATCAATAGTTAGGCTGCCAACTGAACCAATGACATTTGATAGGGTTACCTCCAAAAATAAATTAGTAACCTAGAGAAGAGTTGTTGCATATCACTTCTGCTAATAGTCAGATAACTTAAGCTAGACATTAGAAAAAGACTGATACCGCCAACAGTCGTGGTCTGGAGAGAGAATGGCTGGTAAGTTATAAAATAGACTAATTTTGTGGTGCTGAGGTAGAGCATCTCCCTAAATCCATGCATGTTGCAGGGTTGTATTGGTGCCCTATCCAGCCATGCAGCATGCATAAGAAATGTTAAAGTGGCATTAAAGCGGAGTTAGCGTTCTGTCTGTTTTCACCCTCAGTCTCACAGTGACTGAACATGCTAAGTAAAACTGGTGGTCTGTCCATTTTTCACTTCTGTATGAGCCCATACAGTGGGTGTTGCTTTTATTAGTATGAATAGCAGTAGAAACAGCTACAGCTTGAACTACCAGACCAATATCTTCATATGGGAAAGGGGGGTTATTCCAGAAGTGGTAGATGGCGCACAGTCTGTGGAGTTTTCTGAGGAAAGCCCAGCTCAATCAGGATGTTTTTTGACTTCTCTAGAACTGGGGGATTCTACATCATGTCACAGAGGGATGGGAATGGGGGACTGTCACAGGGGTTCTTATCTTCAATTATTTTTGTGGAATTGCTCAAAATCCCAGACAAAAGTGACAAAGTCAGGGCACCCTGCAGCTCTCCGCTATCTCCCCAGATGAAGGGTTCTTAAATTTGGGGTCTGGCCTCCACACTCACCCCTACGGCCAGCCTGTACTCACCTTTAAGGACTTCTCCCAACAAAGGCAGGTCCCTTATACAACATAAAACATAGTCCATAAGCATAGATGGCTTGGTTCCACCTTGATAGTAGGGTCATTGAGGCCTACTGCTACTTCTGAAGTCTCAGTAGATCTGGTGTGGGTGTGGCCTCAGCTGTAGCCTTTAGAGCCGTCAGCACCTGGGCAGCCTGTCCTTCCAGAGATATATGCTCCCCTCAGCACTTCTCCTAAGACTACCCTCCTCTCAGTGAGACAGGGCCTTTATATAGGCCTATGGATTAAGCCTTGGGACTGGCTTAAAAGGCCAGTACCCTTTTTCTTAGTCTTTGTTCTTTAGGTGCCATCTTATGTCTTGTCCTGGCCGCCATTTTGTGGCTAGATTCTGCCACAAGGTACCCAGTCTTGTACTCTCAAACCGCATTGGTTCTAGTTGTTCCAGCAAGTCTCATTGCAGAGTAATCCGCTACTGCTGATCTTGGTCTCCAAATATTCAGTGATTTTTGGCAAGCTACCAGAATTAACTTGAACACAAATGAGGGACAAATCTAAAGTGAATTTCATGGGGCAAAGAAAAGGTGTTCCCTTTTTCTAAGGGGATTCCTTCTGCTGAATCTCAAAAACCTGTAACAAATAATGGAACTGTGAGTTTGCCAAAGAAAAAGTTAAAAGAATAATTTATGAACAACCTAAGCATAGAGGTTGCTACCAGTTCCCTGTCTTGCATATCTTATAAATCTTTGTGAACACGGTAGCTGGAATTTGAGATTAACCTTAAAGGAAAACCTTATGTTTATCAGAAATCTGCTATTTATTGTGTTATATTTATTTATTTATTTACATTTCTTAGTTGCCCCCTCATGTCCATGGCATGTAAAATGCATACTGCTATAATTCCAATACATGTCAATTCCTACACCCTCCCCCCACCCACAGCACCTTTAACACAACTGTGACTCAGTTTCCCCCACTTGTAATCTTTAGAGGCTATTTTTCTTACACCCATGGATCATGGGCCCTTTTTACATGGGCTGTGGCGCAGGGGCTTTAGTGTGTGCCGCAGTCCATGTGCGGTGGGTGGGGGGAGGATGTAGATAGGCACAACTGCCGTTTTCGCTGGTTGCTCCGTGTGTGGGGGATGGGTGGAGGTGGGCATGCATGCATGTTCACAGGAGCATGCATGCACCCCCACCCACCCCAGGATTTACACGGGTAGTACCCACACATGGGTGCTGTCCATGTAAAAAGGGTCATAGACAGAGACAGTTGCTACTGAAAACAAATGGTTAAAACAATGAAGGCTAAATTAAATTATTTTTCCCCAAAGATAACCCTAAAGTCCAATTCTTAGCAAATTCCTTTTATGGCTTCTGCCAAATCAGACATTGGCCTTCTTACTGTAGAGAATATTAGAAAAACAAAGTTTGTTTTTGTTCCATGGCTTTTATAGCTCCCAAGTCTTTTGATCAACTTTCAGTGTTAATTCAGTCTCAGCTTGTCTTTTCTCAGCTTCTGTGTTAACTCCATCTTTTGCTTGTTTTCTCTGCCTTAGTGGGGTATGTTATCATAGTCTCACCAGGTAGCCTCCTCATATCAGCTCCTGTTGTTTCATATGCTTTGATTCCAAGAGTTATATACTTTGATTAATTCTGTCTGGCTTCAAGATTGCTTCCATGAGTAATAGAGAGTTATATTTATAATTATTATATTACAATTCAGATTAACAATTATCTTATATCATTATACTCAGTGTTTTATGTGGATTAAAATGAATTATAATAGTATGCTTTTTACACAATACATATCAGATTTCTGATAAACATAAACTTGTGATATAATTGAAACACATTTTCCTGTCACAAACATGCCTTGCATGCTGCCTGTGATGCCAAGATCTTCATAACGTGGTAACACTATATTAGGAATCTTGTCATAATTTCTTCATCTTAAGGCTCTCATGACTAGCAAGGCTCTTTCAGAGTTCAGACTAAACCACAAAGTGCTCCACTGGGTGTAAATCCCATTTAAATGAAGGTGACTTGCACAGGTGGAGCAGTTTTAGAAGTGGAGCCTTTGGGCAGCATGACCCCAGGGGGTGAGTATAGCCAAGGGCACTTATTTACTCTTACATGTGTAAATAAACAATGGCCCAATGTCTTTTGAGTGTAAACCCTCTCTTTTGCGAGAGGCAGAGACCTCCCCCTGTACTCCGGCTCATGACTAGGGATGGGCGAATGCGGTTCGGAAGTTCAGAGTTCGGCCCGAACTCGGCCTGTTCAGACGACCGAACCGAACTTCCGAACTGAACACTCGAACTTCCGAACAGTTTGGAAAAGTTCAGATGAGTTTGGGGGCAGAAAAAACATGACTTTGGGTGGGAAAAACGTGACTGGAAGGGGGAGGCAGCTGAGGAGCAGACTTCCTGGCACCAGGGGTGGACACCAGGGGTGGTTTCAGGGCCAAAAATACCGCTATTGAAAAAAAATTGGTTTTGGTACCGATAGCACTTTTTTTAATGTTTCGCCGAGATCGGCTGACCCGAACTCAGCCGAACTGAACAGCTGAACCCGAACTCGGGTTTCGAACTGAACGACCAAACGTCCGAACAGTGTTCTGTTCGCCCAGCCCTACTCATGACACAATTTGTGATGGAGATTTCTAAATAATGCACATAAAAGGGAAGAAAACAGAGTTGCTTGTTCTTTTCTCTGTCTTTTTCCTAATGGTTTTCAGGTGGATTGATAAGCCCTCCGTAGCTTGCTATTGAGAAGAACAGTAGTATGTCACTTAGTAGTTCATCGGGGAGCATGTGTATAACAGGAGAGGGGACTGACTATCCCCGTTTCTCCACTGATTTAAAGGGGCCAGATATGCAAATTTTAGAGGACACATGTGAGAAATGCAGGTTGCAGGGCTGCACTGTAGGCAGTGGAGCCTTGCAACCTGTATTTTGCATAAGTATCCTCTAAAGTTTGCATATCTGGTCACCCTAAATGGGGTTTAAGCATCTCTAGGTGTTACCAGATGTAATGCTACTCACTGGTTTGGATAGCAAACATGCAGTGGGTTGTTATGTATATTTTCAGTCAGCTACTTGTTTCCTATCTGATTGTTCCTTGTTGCCAATAATTGTTGCAGGTGAAAAATGAAGAGCAAGTCCTTGACTGTAGCTACTGCATGGGAACGCGGATGATGATCAGGTAGAGCTTATCTGGGGCAGAGCCCTAGAGCCGCAGCAACATGGAGAGTCCTCAGGAGTGGCAGTTAGAGCATCTGGGGAGGGAGGAATGTTGGCAGAGGAGGCTTTAGGACTGTTGGTGGCTGTTTTGGGGACATTCTCCACCATTATCGCAGCTACCGGTCTCTGCTCCAGGTAAATTCTGCCTCTTTTTGGGTAGCAGTAGCGTGTACCAGCAGCCACTCAATGTGTTACATGTGGCCACTGGCTACAAACACCTAACAGGAAACTCCAGGGGTGTCTTTAGACAGAACGCTATTCAGTGTTCTGTAACACGGTGTCTTACCGTTACAGTGTTTAGACAGACCGTCAACACAGTGTTCACCCCAAACACTGATTAAACTGTCAAGATGTGGCAGTTGATCACTTACAGTGTTTGGGGTGCTTTGGCAGTGGCAGGTTCACATGGAGCCTGCTGCCGCCGTTGTCCACAATCATAGACCTGCGGGTAGATCGACAGCTGTTGTAGGCATCCTTTAGATGGACTGCTGCTCCACCACGGCCAGTGCTCTGGGTTCAGGTGGCCAGCTCTGCTTGTGATGCTCCAGGATATTCTGGAGCGCCATGAGTAGAGCTGGCCCAGAGCAGATGGCACCTGCTTTGCTCCTGCTCTGCCTCACCCCAGGGTGGCCCACCTTTATATTGACAGGTCACTTGAAGTGGGGCAGAGCAGCAGCAGAGTAGGTGTCCGTCTAAAGGCACCCAGTGTCTTGGCGAGCCTATCTCCCAACATTTTGAGTAGCCAAGGAATAACAAGTCCTGCCCCTCAGCCGCTAAGCTGCCCAAGCATTTGGAACGGTGGATATGTGTGTAATGCTGTCTGCAGGAAAATGGGGCTGGCTTCCTGGAAACTGCAAAATAGAGCCCCCTGAAAGTGTAAACAGACTAATTGGTCTAAAATCTTAAGAACCTTTACAAATTCACCAGTGTTTATATAAGCTTTACTAGCTCATTGACCTTTCAGATTCTGAACCCCACCTCAATGGTAAATCTGTAGTGTCTTCATGGTTGCAAAGAAACCTTGAAAATGTGGCCAGCCAGTGCAATGACTGAGTCCGAGAGAGCTTGAAAGTTGGAACCACAGTTCTGAGAGGCCAGCGTTTGCTAAATAATTGTTTGTTCTTTTTCCAGTGCTGTTTACATGCTTTAGTAAAGGCTAGCCTTTCCTAATGATTGTGTTTGTATGAGTGTTGTTTATAAAGAAAATAGTGTGCTATAGAAATCAAATGTGAGCAGTTCTCAAATGCTTGAACCGGTACTTAGTGCTGTATGGCAACCCTAACTGGTTCTTGTTGGTTTTTGAGAGCATGGATGCAGCCCTCCACCATTAATATCAATAGGAGCAGAGCCATTGACTTCAATGGCATATGATTTCACCCTAGCTTACTTACATTCAAACCCAACACATTTTAATTCTGACCTGTTACCAGCCTAAGCAAGAGCTGTGTGACCCAAAAGCTTGCATTAGCCTCACCAACGTTAACTGGTCTGATAAAAGATATCACCTGGACTGTTTTGTCTCCATCTAACTTATTCACAAATATCTCTTTCCCCCTCAATAAATGTGCATATATGGTACAGTATAACAGTGCATCAATACTAGACGCACCTATGTGTATGTGGTTACATAACACATAATATGCGGGGACGGGTAGAAGAAACAAGCCTCTGTCTGACTATTAAACAATTCATCATTAAATAACAACTCCTGAGCCAGAAACGCAGAAGTCCAGCTAGCTAGGGATGTTTCAAAGCCTTAGCTTCTCTGTAGTTGGAGATCTCCAATTAGCCTTCGACTAAAGCGCCCAGATTGTGTGCGAAGCAGGCAGTTGCTGGCACGCAGTCTTTCCCAAGGTTGTGTTTCCTTTCCTTTTTCCTGAGATGTGGCGAAGGGGGAAGGGGTCGAAGTCACATGGATACAAAGCTTTTGATTAATGTCCAAGTGCTGCCACCGCCGCTTTCGAATCTCTCAGTCACACGCACGCACACACAGAGGGGGAGGCAGTGACCACTCGCTTCCTCCAGGCTGGGTCCCCTCCTCCTTTACGGGAAAAAGAACAGACTTTCCCCCTCTGCCTCTCGAGCCCCTTCTTCAGCAGTGGGAGAGGGAGCTTGTTTAACAGCCAGTCGCAGCAACAAAAGCCCATCCCCGGCTCCCACCATGTAACTTTGCGCCTGGCCCTTTGTAAACTTTCTGCTGGGAGCTCTTCCTGCTGGGAGCCGCTCTGCCTGCGGCGGACGGGGGAAGAGGGCCACAATGACCGAAGAAAGCAGAGGCGAAGGGAAAGGAGAAAGCGGGAAGGAGCTGGAGAAGCAGCTGCGCCTGAGGGTGTGCGTTCTGAGCGAGCTGCTGAAGACGGAGCGGGACTATGTGGACACTCTGGAGTTCCTGGTGTCGGTGAGTGAAGTGGTCTCTCCTGGGGGGCTAAGGAGATGGGGACTTGTTGCTCCGGAACATCCCTGTCCTCCTCGAATAACCCCTAGGAGCCCAGCAGGCGGAAATGGGGCAGCGGGGCAATACTGGGGGGGGGGAGGTGACCCAAGCAAACTGCCTCAGAGGCGGCTGCCTTGCTATTTCTCTTGACTGGTTTAGTGTCTTTTTGCGTGAAGCTAACCGGCTTTAACAGCTAGTTTCAGAGGCGAGGGTGCATCTCGGACAACTTGCTCTCCCTCAGATAACTTATCTAGGAGTCTGAGGGGGACTGAAGAAGGGAGTGAGTGAGTGATTGTTTGCTTTTTAGGTATATTGTGCTGGGCAGTCTTGCTGGGGCTTTAGTCCATTGTTCAGATTACAAGGCTGTGCAGTCTTTTATTTACAGTAATCCTTCAAACATAGTATTCTGGCAGGGGGTAACAGAAAGAGCGAAGGGGTTCTGATCTACAGCAGCTGTTCAATATTAAAGCCACATGTGGCATCCTTCCTTCCTCCTCCAGCCCTATTCTCTAATTCAGATCAGCTTTTTGTAATATGTGGATTGATAAATTGAAGGAAATATCAACAATTTTTTTTAAATAATGCTTTTTCAAATATATTGTAGGAGTTGCTGCAGCGTTATTGTATGCCTTAAAATCAGAAGTAGCATTATTTTGTAAGTGGCAGATTCTTGTATGGAAGAATCAAAGAAGGTAGACTTTACTCTGCAGAACAAGACCAACATCACCACATTTTCTCCCCTTTCACTCTATATCTACAGCATCATTTAAAGAGCCTTTGGGGTAAACAAGTCTCCAGTCGTTGGCTTAATTTTGTAGAGTGCCTGCCTTAATAACCCTGACATTCTTTTCTCTCCTCCCCCAACCCGGCTGAGAGGGAAATCTTTCAAACAACAAACTTCCTGCTTAGCTGTCTGAGATCTGTGAACTTTCTGCTTATAATCCTCACAACTTGGCTGTTGTAGCCAGGAAAGACAACTGGAGTGACAACTATGCAAAAAAACTATAAATGACCAATTTTAAAAAACATTTTAATAGCTCTTTACAAATGATTATTTAGATGTGACTTATTTGACAAAATGAATTTTAAAAATGCAGTATTATGAAGAAAAAGATGAATTTTAAAACTCGTTAGTCAGAGAATGTAGGCTAAAAGTTTTTTAATACGCTCAACTCTGTATAAGGTACATACTTGAACATAGATTAGACAAGATAGCACTATGTGTTAGGAACGCCCCCCCACCCCCCTTGCTTGGGAAAGCCAAGGAAGACTAACAGGGTGAGTAGATCTATTTCTCCAACTAATGTCGTCTTGGCTTGTTTTCTAAAACTGCTGTAAAGGGCAGTGGTGGAACTTGTCCACTGGCACTTGTTTGTCTGCTGGCATTTTTGACTGAGACTAGAAAATTTATTTTGTGAGGAGTACCAATAGCCACCAACAGTTATGAAATATGATGACAAGTCAGCAGGACCTGTTGAAATACATCCTAGTTCTTGGAGGAACTATTTGATGTAATCTCAGAGCCACAAGTAATTATATTTATGAAGTCCTGGTTGACATGTGAGATCCCAGAAGATTGGCGAATGACAAACATTGGGTGTTTTCAGATGAGATGTGCTGAAAAGACAAGAAATGGATGGCAAATATGTTTAGCTAATAAAGCACTTTGCATATGCCATAGCCCAAATAGCAGAGATGGTACAAAGCAGATATGGTTAAGGATGGAAAAAATTATCACTGAAAGAAACAAGATGAGACTAAACACAAATTGATAAATAATGAAAGCAACATTTAATTGCCATCCATACCAAAATAAATTGATATGGTACACTATAATAAAATCTGTTAATGAACATATTTGTCACTACATCTCAGCTTACCTCCAGAGATAAAATAAAAACCACATCAAAATGAGAAGCTAAACATAGTAATATTGAGCACTATTCAGGGGTGCAAGCAGAATTGGGCAGGTCCTAGAGGGCTGCGAGAAGAAGTCCTGCCCCACCTCTGGTTGGTTGGTGTCACTCACTCCAGCATGGGATCCATAGGCAACCTGTCAGTCTTCTTTCTTTTAGCAGCCTTGCTTCTGAAGGGAAAGGGGAGCTGGCACGTCATGCTGAAGTGGGAAAGGAGTGATGCAGCCAGCATATCTACCTCACTGTCATTGCTGCTCCTTCCTCAGTGCTGCGTTGGATGCAGTACCAAAAGTTCTCGGGGAGGGGGGGACCTAGCTGTGCACCCTATTCTGTACAGCAAGGGATGGTTGATGTTGCTGCTTCTCTTTCCCTCTGCTGTGCATGGGTGTCCACCCATTCCCCACCTGGCCAGGTAAGAATGATGACTGGGAAGGTGATAGCTGGGTGCTGGTGTGGAGACAGCTCTTCAAGGGGAATTCACACCTCCTAAGTGGGGGCAGCGTTAGGCATAGGCAATGTAGGTAACTGCCTAGGGCCATGTGTCTAAAGGGGCTCCATGATAAAGAAAACATCAAAAACAAATGTGCACGCATGCACTATCAACTTCTTCTTCTCCGACGATACCCCCACCCTCATCTTTGGTGACTTCAACATTCATGTTGATGCCCCTTCCCAGCCCTCCATCTCTTGCTTCCTTTCACTAGCCGCCTCTTTCAACCTCCACCTTTGGACCAACTCCCCCACCCACGCTAACGGCCATTTTCTTGGCCTTGTCTTCTCTAGGAACTGCTCTGTCTCTGATCTCTCCTTCAATCCTCATCCCATCTCTGACCACTTCCTTGCCTCTTTCAATGTCTCACACTGTTCCCCCTCCAGTTCCCCGTCTCCACGCCCCTTCCGTGACCTGCAGGCCATTAACCCCCTGGACTTTGCCTCCTCTCTCTCCCCCCTTCTCCCCTCAGTCTTCTCCTCCTCCTCCTCCCCTGACTCTGTCATTACTGCTTTCAATGCCTCTCTCTCCTCCACTCTTGACTCCCTTGCCCCCCTTTCCTCCCACCCCACCCACTCCCACAACCCCCGTCTTTGGCTCACCCCCAGTATCCGCCACCTCCGCTCCTGCACCCGTGCTGCTGAACGTCTCTGGTGCAAATCCCACTCTCATGCTGACTTCCTTCACTTCAAATTATGTC